>JBAIZL010000006.1:29589056-29861556 GCA_036971475.1 Prosapia bicincta | reverse complement strand
TCATGCAGGAAACCTTCGTTTAAACCTCTAAGAAGGTCAATATGCCCCACCCGTAATCCTTACTGAGGATCAATATGTTCTACCTGTAATCCTTATTGAAGGTCAATATGTTCTACCTGTCATCCTTATTGTAGATCATTTATGTTCCATCTATAATCCTTAATACGTCCCACCCGTAATCCTTACTAAAGATCAATAAGTTCCTTCTGTAATTCTTAATGATGATCATTATGTGTCACCTGTAATTTATAATGAAGATCTTTGTCTCCGATCTGTAATCATTAATAAACACCTATATATCATATCCGTAATCCATTATGGAAATCATTGCGTCCTACATGCAATTCATTATGAAGATAATTTTACTTATATGTAATACTTAATGAAGATCACTGTGTCCTATCCGTAATTCTTAATGAATACATTATATGTTCCATCTGCAATTCATAATGAAAATCATTATGTTTATTTGCAATTACTAATGAAGATCAATATGCATCTCTAAAACTCTTAATGAAGATTATACACTCCTGTGATCCTTAATGAAGAGTATTTTGTCTCATCTATAATTCTTAATGGAGATCATTATACTCATCTGTAATCCTGAATGAAGGTTCCATAATTCTTAATGAAGAGCATTTTGTCTCATCTATAATTCCTAATGAAAATCATTATACTCATCTGTAATCCTGAACGAAGATTCCATAATTCTTAATGAAGAGCATTTTGTCTCATCTATAATTCCTAATGAAGATCATTATACTCATCTGTAATCCTTACTGAAGATCATTTAGGCTCCTAAGTAAATCCTAACAAATATCTTCATGTCATATCTGAATTCTGAACGGAATTATTCCCGTTATATCTATAATATTTAATGCAGATAATTATTTTAAAATTCGTAAACCCTAATGAAGATCATTACTTATCATCCTTAATCCTCGAAAAGGTATGGCCCATCCTTATTCCTTTACGTAGGTCCCACTAGTAATATGTAAAACGATCATTAAGTTAAATACGTTATCCTTTAGTCCGATTTATTATGACGTATTCATAATCCTTAGTAAAGTATATTATGTCATCTGCAATCTTTAATGAAAATCCATTACGCTCTATATGTAATCCTTCTTTCGGTACATTATGATGCTCTTAAATAAATCCTTGTTAAACGCAAAATGTTATTCATTGTAAGCTATTTTAAGAATATTATTAACCCCTGTAGTATGCTAGTTATTAAGTCACGGGATTTCTAAAGACCTAATATCAAACGTAAATTCTGTGATGAATCAATTAGTGTGTGTGACAAGGAAAGTACATATTGCATCATTGTTTAGGACATTCTGTGAAAGCATATTACATAATTAATACAATATAATTTAACTTAACCATGGTAGCAAACAATTTACATCGCTGCCTGATACTGTCGTAGACTGTGCTACTCAAATATTAAATACAGGCATTGCAGCAAATGTTCTTTAACTATTAAATGTTACTGAGATTATTTAAGAATACCACCCAAATGTTTAAATACACGCATTGCGGCAAACGTTCTTAAGCTATTAAACGTGACTGAGGATATGTATGAATACTACCCAAATGTTTAAATACACGCATTGCAGCAAACTTTCCTAAACTATTAAATGTGGCTGAGGATATGTATGAATAGGCCTACTACCCAAATGTTTAAATATACGGATTGCAGCAAAACGTTCCTAAACTATTAAATGTTACTGAGATTATTTAAGAATACCACCCAAATGTTTAAATACACGCATTGCGGCAAACGTTCTTAAGCTATTAAACGTGACTGAGGATATGTATGAATACTACCCAAATGTTTAAATACACGCATTGCAGCAAACTTTCCTAAACTATTAAATGTGGCTGAGGATATGTATGAATAGGCCTACTACCCAAATGTTTAAATATACGGATTGCAGCAAAACGTTCCTAAACTATTAAATGTGACTGAGAATATTTATGAATACCACTCAAATGTTTAAATACACGCAATGCGGCAAATGTTCTTAAACTATTAAATGTGACTGAGAATATGTATGAATACTACCCAAATGTTTAAATACACGCATTGCGGCAAACGTTCTTAAGCTATTAAACGTGACTGAGGATATGTATGAATACTACCCAAATGTTTAAATACACGCATTGCAGCAAACTTTCCTAAACTATTAAATGTGGCTGAGGATATGTATGAATAGGCCTACTACCCAAATGTTTAAATATACGGATTGCAGCAAAACGTTCCTAAACTATTAAATGTGACTGAGAATATTTATGAATACCACTCAAATGTTTAAATACACGCAATGCGGCAAATGTTCTTAAACTATTAAATGTGACTGAGAATATGTATGAATACTACCCAAATGTTTTAATATACGCATTGCAGCAAACGTTCCTAAACTATTAAATGTGACTGAGGATATGTATGAATAGGCCTATTACCCAAATGTTTAAATATACGGATTGCAGCAAATGTTCCTAAACTATTAAATGTGACTGAGAATATTTATGAATACCACCCAAAAGTTTAAATACACGCATTGCGGCAAACGTTCTTAAGCTATTAAACGTGACTGAGAATATGTATGAATACTACCCAAATGTTTAAATACACGCATTGCAGCAAACGTTCCTAAACTATTAAATATGACTGAGAATATGTATGAATACTACCCAAATGTTTAAATACACCCATTGCGGCAAACGTTCTTATGCTATTAAACGTGACTGAGAATATGTATGAATACTACCAAAATGTTTAAATACACGTATTACAGCATACATTCCTAAACTATTAAATGTTACTGAGGATATGTATAAATACTGCCCAAATGTTTAAATATACGGATTGCAGCAAACGTTCCTAAACTATTAAATTGTGACTGAGAATATGTATGAATACTACCCAAATGTTTAAATACACCCATTGCGGCAAACGTTCTTATGCTATTAAACGTGACTGAGAATATGTATGAATACTACCAAAATGTTTAAATACACGTATTACAGCAAACATTCCTAAACTATTAAATGTTACTGAGAATATGTATGAATACCACCCAAATGTTTAAATACACGCATTGCGGCAAATGTGCTTAAACTATTAAATGTGACCGAGGATATATATAAATACTGCCCAAATGTTTAAATATACGTATTACAGCAAACGTTCCTAAACTATTAAATGTGACTGAGAATATGTATGAATACTACCCAAATGTTTAGATACACGTATTGCAGCAAACGTTCCTAAACTATTAAATGTGACTGAGAATATGTATGAATACTACCCAAATGTTTAAATACACGTATTGCAGCAAACGTTCCTAAACTATTAAATGTGACTGAGGATATGTATAAATACTGCCCAAATGTTTAAATATACGGATTGCAGCAAACGTTCCTAAACTATTAAATGTGACTGAGAATATGTATGAATACTACCCAAATGTTTAAATACACGTATTGCAGCAAACGTTCCTAAACTATTAAATGTGACTGAGAATATCTATGAATACTACCCAAATGTTTAAATACACGTATTGCAGCAAACGATCCTAAACTATTAAATGTGACTGAAAATATGTATGAATACCACCCAAATGTTTAAATATACAGATTGCAGCAAACGTTCCTAAACTATTAAATGTGACAGGATATGTATAAATACTGCCCAAATGTTTAAATATACGGATTGCAGCAAACGTTCCTAAACTATTAAATGTGACTGAGAATATTTATGAATACTACCCAAATGTTTAAATATACGCATTGCAGCAAACGTTCCTAAACTATTAAATGTGACTGAGAATATGTATGAATACTACCCAAATGTTTAAATATACGGATTGCAGCAAACGTTCCTAAACTATTAAATGTGACTGAGAATATTTATGAATACTACCCAAATGTTTAGATACACGTATTGCAGTAAACGTTCCTAAACTAAGAAACGTGACAGAGAATATGTATGAATACTACCCAAATGTTTAAATACACGTATTGCAGCAAACGTTCCTAAACTATTAAATGTGACTGAGGATATGTATAAATACTGCCCAAATGTTTAAATATACGGATTGCAGCAAACGTTCCTAAACTATTAAATGTGACTGAGAATATGTATGAATACTACCCAAATGTTTAGATACACGTATTGCAGCAAACGTTCCTAAACTATTAAATGTGACTGAGAATATCTATGAATACTACCCAAATGTTTAAATACACGTATTGCAGCAAACGATCCTAAACTATTAAATGTGACTGAAAATATGTATGAATACCACCCAAATGTTTAAATATACAGATTGCAGCAAACGTTCCTAAACTATTAAATGTGACTGAGGATATGTATAAATACTGCCCAAATGTTTAAATATACGGATTGCAGCAAACGTTCCTAAACTATTAAATGTGACTGAGAATATTTATGAATACTACCTAAATGTTTAAATATACGGATTGCAGCAAACGTTCCTAAACTATTAAATGTGACTGAGAATATTTACGAATACTACCCAAATGTTTAGATACACCCATTGCAGCAAACATTCTTAAACAATTATATAATCGTTGTACTACTCAAATCTTTATATATAATGACAAACCTTAGTTAACGGTCTGTATCACCGCCTGACACCAAGGTATTTTGTGTAGCTAACTAAATAATAAAAATACAGTTAAAAATAAACGAGAAGATTTTACATCGCCAGTGAAATGCATGCAAAAATAACTTTTTTTAACCTGTATCACATGGTATGGGGATAAAAGCAATGACCTTAAATCCATTTTTGCTACCCAATGTAATTACAACGCTGTATAAGGGGTTGGTCCTAAAGTAGTTGACTGAAAATAGGATTTTGTAAGGTGTATGTATTTTTTTGAAAATATGCGTGAATTATATGTTTTTTACTATGAAAATTTACTGCTGCATTAACAGTGATAACAGTAAAGGCATTGTTTCAAATTAACTCTAAACGCTAAACGTATTAAACTAAATAATGTAGAGAAGTAAGTTTGATGAAAATTTAAAAAAATATTCAAGTTGAATTTCTTTTGATTGATTTTTAAGAACCGTATTTTTATTGGCATTCTCTTCTGCCTTTAGTGTCACACAACGTATACAGTAGAGTTTCGAAAATCCGAGTAAAAGATTTTTCGAGGCTCCCTTAAATTCGAGCTATTTATATTTTATACTATTTTATCTATTTGGAAGTAAATTCAAGCTATTTACTGTTAGATAATGCACCGTCGCATCCCGATGAACATCAACTGTGTTCTGATGATATCTGTGTTTTATTTCTACCCGCAAATGTTATAAGCCTAATCCAGCCGATGGAACAGGGTGTTCTGGAAAGTATGAACAAAATACCGACTTTACCTTATACAATATCTCTTGGAAACGACCGAAGGGGAAGAAAGCATTGTAGGCTTTCTACAAAAAATACAGTTAAGGACATTGTTACTGTATAGCCGAATCGTGGAACGAAGTAAAAGGAGAAATATTAATTAAGTCATGGATAAAGTCCTTAGTCATAATAAAACTTATGGACTAGGATATTAGTCCATAAGAAGAAACTGATTTGACATTTCTTGTCAAGAATTGTTGATGACACACGGACCTACGTCAATAGACCAGCGCGCGTCAACAGTTCTATAAACATATTTGGTGCATTCTTAATTGTAGTATTAGGCTTCATTAGAGCCCCTATTTTTTCTAATATAGAGGGACGTATTTCCATGTAACCCTAGTTTTTGATAATTCCAAGGGGGTCTTTAAAACGATTACAGTAACAAAAGAATAGCGATAATTTACAAGGCATTTAGGGGGTCTTGTCTTAGCATATTGATT
This sequence comes from Prosapia bicincta, assembly GCA_036971475.1. Taxonomy (NCBI): domain Eukaryota; kingdom Metazoa; phylum Arthropoda; class Insecta; order Hemiptera; family Cercopidae; genus Prosapia; species Prosapia bicincta. Next base: position 29,855,678 of record JBAIZL010000006.1, on the reverse strand, counting down.
ATTGTTACATTTTTCAAGTTTTTTAATCTAAAAAAAAAACATTTCATGAATCGAGATAAATCATATCTGGACATTGAAATTCGCCCTTTCCAGTGTCCAGTAATAGATAAATTAAAGCTTTGATAAACAGTTCCTAGAAACTGATATCTCGGTGTCCGTTCTGTTTGGGCGTGCTATATTGTTTGCTTCAAGTGTTTTTCGTATTGGGCCGGATAAACAACCCGTTTACAATAAACAGGGATTAAGTAAAGGGTGTGCATAGCGTTTGAAACGATTTTATTGTAATGTACGTCCTGAAAACATCATACTTAAATGAATATCACGTTATAGAATGCACATTTTCAACACTGTATTTCTAGTATTCCAATTATGTAGGTGTTGAGAATATTCGGAATAACCGAAAAATAAAAATGTCGAGGTTGAAGTTGAAGCGAACAAACTACAACCAATAATAGAGGAGTGTAGCAAACTTGTCTGCACAAGTTAACAGACATTTAATAAATATTATTTCCACACACAAACACACACAAGCAACGCGCCAAGCACACGAGCAGAAGTGGTAGAAAAGTAATATCATATTAGCACAACATAAAAATTACTTGTATTAATTAACTTTAAAAAATTCTGTAAGGTAATTATTTTGAACGTTTGCGTAATTCAAAAACAGAATTTTGTTGAAATTTAAAACTGGAAGAACCGTGTAAAAACGTCCCCCCTCACGAACGTTTTGAGGGGAGGGTGATTGAACTGAATTGTAGACGATAACGGACACAAATAAATATTGGAAAATAAACTTAAACATGTGAAATGTGGTTTCTATAATTATTAGGTTCGAAAACGTAATTTTAAAATTTCCCCTCACGAAATTTTTGACGGGAGTGATGGAATTATATTGTAGGCGATATTGGAAACAGATAAAAGTTGGAAAAACAAATGTAGACCAAATATACCTAAGCTTGTGGAATGTTGGGTTTTTAGATTGGACAACCATATCGGAGGAAATGTTTTAGAAGATGAATTAAAAATACAAAAAGTTTTTAAAAGTATTAAGTTTAGAAACGTAATGAAAAACATAAATTTTTCCGTAGAAAAACATTTGAAAAATTTTTAAGTAGGTTTAGGTTCAATTTAAAGTTCCTCTTAAATAATTAAAGCAAAGAAATGAGCGTCGTAATACGCGGGAACATTTGCGTGCCGCGCCGCAAGTTGTTCCATAATTAGTAAATACCTATCGGACAGGTATGCGAGCATAAATAATACGATTAAAAGCTGAACGTAGAACAAAGACGTGCCCAAGTATAGAAGTTAACTCGCGATAATTGATGTTTATTGGAATCAGTATTCATGGGACGAAATAAATCATATCTGTTAATACGACGGACTCACACCTTTCTCTTGCCAGCCCCACCTGAACAAATAAGGAGTCCTCCACTCTAAACGGATTTCTTGTTATTGTTTTAGGATAATGTTTAAGTAACGAGCCCGTATAAAATCATTACAGGCCGCTTCAGCCTTGTTGGAACAAAGGTCGGCTTAAGGGTAAACACGCGGACGTGCGCAGCTCTTTCGCGCGTGATCACACACAATATTTGCTCAGTGTGTGATTATTTATTCTTCTATAACTTTTCCATTTCCTGTGCGATGTCTTCTTTCGGTTCACAAGCTTTGCGTTCTACGAATTCAACCGACTGTAATGTTATCAAAATTTCAGTAACTGAATCGTTTATTAAAAGCACATGTCCATTTTTACCGAATAATATGTTTCTATGGGAATGTGTATTATTAAGGTGTCATTGAAAAAATAGCTAACAAATGTCTAAATAAATAGGTAAATTTCGTTAGTTAACCTCATATCAAACGTAGATGCTTGAGATGAAAATCAAATTGGACTATTTCCTACTTTGGGAAAGATATTTGTACTTTTTTAAACGTTTTGTACAATAATGTAGATTTTTAACACTTCGGTTTTAACACCGATTGAGACAATACGTGTAGGCCTATATATCTTTAATAAGTTAAAAATATTTCAAAAACAAGTATACTTTTAATGCATATATTTATTCAAAGCTTTTCGCCGATAAAATAGTACCAGCATCTTCAGGAAAATAATTATCTAACAAAATATTTTTACAAAAATTAAATCATACGTACTACAAACAACCATATGATTATAATTATTACACTTTATGTAATTTTTTCTATAACATCTTATAAATAGTTTGGAGCCTTGATCTCACTTGAATTTGCTCATCAATTAACCTGTCTTTAACTTTATGTTTACAATTCTTTTACTAATTTCATATTTTCTATTTCAGGAATCTCGTGTCCATTAATAATACAATGAGTAGCTAAATTTGATTTGTATATATTTGGTTTGATATAAGCGTTTAAATGTTCTTTGTATCTTTCTTTTAATTTCTTTTTTGCTTGTCCTACATATAATTTATTACAAGTTTGACATTTTATATTATATACTCCATTTCTTTCGTGCATATTATTTTGATTTTTGGTATTTTTTATTAAATTTTTAATTTTATTATCAGTTTTGTATGTAATTTGAAAATTTGTGTCTTTAAATAATCTTGTAATTTTGTTTATTTCGTTACCAGTAAATGTAAAAGTTATATTCACAAATCTACAAATTACATACAAAACTGATAATAAAATTAAAAATTTAATAAACAATAACAATAATCAAAATAATATGCTCGAAAGAAATGGAGTATATAATATAAAATGTCAAGCTTGTAATAAATTATATGTAGGAAAAACAAAAAAGAAATTAAAATAAAGCTAGAAAGAACATTTAAACGCTTATATCAAACCAAACATTTCACGTGGATCTAAAGCAGTGTTTGTGTTACATATGTCTGTAGAACAGCTGCCGAAGATCCTGGACTTAATTTTGTATTTATGTCTTGCCACTGCCACTAAGGGTCGCTGATTGCGGGGGTGAAGGTCTGTAGATGGGGATGATTAAACCGATTACAAAGGGAAACACTTCACCCTCTCTTCCCTCCGTCTGATTGCTACATTGACCGATTTATAAGCGATTAATAGGCTGGTACTGATTTAATTCCGTTTCGCTAAGAGCAAGTTTAGTCGACGCATTGTGACTAATAAACACAGGGCTTTAAACACTGGAAGGATCCAAAGTGTCAAATCGTAAACTGCTAGTCGAAGGCGATCGTGGTGCTAACATTTCGGAAACAGTTTGTGTCGATAGTGTGATTCGGGGTTATGACAAGTTCAAATATTATTATTCCAGCTTAGCTAAGAAAAAGCTAAGCACACACACACACACACACACACACACACACACACACACACACACACATACGCACGCAAGCACGCGCTCGCTCGCACATACGTATACACGCGTTGTATTTTCGTTACTTTTAATTAAATAATTACAATTAATGTCAATAAAGTAACAAACTTATGCGTTAAAACAGCTGTTTTATGAAATCATATATCATCACTTATTTTAAACCAAATGGGACAAAATACTGTTGCATAGATTTCTCACTTTTGTGAAACGTTTTCCTCCCATATAAAACTAAAACTTAATTAATGAAGTAATATTTGAAAAAAAACTGTATTTACATCAGTATTATTCATTTTAAGTTTAATAAAAATAAGGATATGCACTCAAGTGGTTGGATAATAGTATTTTATTAACGATTGAAAATTTGAACAAGATATATATATATATATATATATATATATATATATATATATATATATATATATATATATATATATAAACCCTTTAAGGAGATTTTGAACTAATAGAAGGAATTGAAAAATAACGACTTGTGACGATGGTAACCTCAAAACACTTTAAAAGTATTTATTTTAATATTTTTAGAATACCAATTTCTTGGTCTAACATGTTCAGGATAATAGGATTTTTTAAATAAAAAAATATAAATCTGGCGTCGTTGTATTTAATTACTATTTTAATAAAATTATGCTTATTATATTATAATAAAAATGTTATTATTATATTATATTATATATTATATCTTTTTCTAATAATTTGAAGGAATAAATTCATTTATATAAAATTGTTATATAGGCTTAATTCGAATTTCAACAGAACGCTATCGGTTTGGGATATAAACAAAACCGGATACGCGCTGATGCATTAAAACCTAATTTGTTCAAGTTTTATTTCATCCTGAAATTCAAATAAAATTCGCCCGTCCGTGATATAATTTTAGAAACGGTCGTCATTTAACGGCGAGGCAAAACAAGGCGGCTAGAGAGACAGACGGTAGAAGACAAAAGAGGTTGGATTTACATCCCCACCCAAATTGTATAATTACTTTTCTAAAGAGAATATTGTTTTTCCTAACCAAACTTTTTTTTAACACGTGTTCGCGTGTAGCGATGTTGCCAGCTGGAGGCGATGTTGCCGCATCCAATTTATCGCCAGGTCCCAACTCCGAGATTTCTATCACTGACGTAATCAGCCTGTAATTGCCTTGTCGTAGTCTAAATCAAGTTCACACCTTCACCGACACCTGTTAACAAGCTATCGTCCGATATTGTTGCCGTTGCCATGGCAACGTTTTTAAAACTGTTCCGATGAAAATAACTTCGGCGCGGTCCCTCGTGACTTCGTGATCAAGACGCGATTCTTGGCCGTTGCATATTGTGAGCGACATGATTTACATATTCAAATCGGCCGTTGTTGTACGAATTGGTTACAAAAGCTAATTGGCCGCGTATCGAAGTATAAATTTGTTTCCTTGAATATTGGTTTAAATAGCTTTCAAGAAAATTGGATTGAAGTAAATGCAGATAAGTATGTTTGTTGAAACGCGCCGCCAATGATTTGTGGCTTTCGATTGGTTTAAAAGGGTTTTGCGTTACCTAGTATCAGCAGTAACAGGTGGGTAGACTTCCAAGGATTGAGTCGAAAATTTCTACCCTTTGATTGGGGTGGTCTTTAAATATGTGGGAGCAACTGTACATGGAGTAAAACAGAGACATATATTTTTCAAAAGTAAGTCCTAACAAGTACAAAAAAATATAACAACATATAAAAACATTTTTATAAATAAATGATTAGGCCTACATAAAACAGCTGATTTATTTGTTTGACAAACAGTTAAAGTTTATTTGGTATAACAGCTCTTTTAACGCATAGGTTCTATTGCTTTATTTATATTAAATCTAATAATTTAATACAAAGCAAGTAAATTAAAAGTTTTCTTTGCTCAGGAATTAATTATAAAATTTTTTTATAATTTTATAACTCAGTTATAAATTCTTATGGTTTTCTGTTACGTAAGGTCTGATCGCCCACTTGTTGTGTAAAGATAATCGCAAGCGAATGCCGCGGATTGTCAAGATTTTTTACATTTAAAAGCAATGAACTGAAAAATCGTTGTGCAGCTTAAGGTGAGCATTGCGAAACTGTTGACAACAAACTTAGCAAAACTGAACGTCCCTCTTTGATCGTTATACGCGATTGACAAGTTTGAAAGGGGGCCCCCTAGTGAGATCGTAGGTCTTCGGAAGTGTTAGCTAATAAGGCAGATGTCCCCTTAGAGTACGCGAATTGTCTTGTATGAAACATCGCGATAAAGTCACAAAGTTTGCGAAATGCACAGACAGTGACGACAGTTCAAAATAATATTACACATTTTGCAAATCCAAGTAATACACTAATGATTATAATTGTAATTTATAATAATATATAAAAATATAATGGTGTCTGTCTGTGTGTGTGTTTCTCAATCACGTAAATATTCCTTTACCCATTGAGCTGAAACTTTGCATGGACATTCTTAGGTTCCCTTAACACACAGGCCTATTTGTATTTAGAAATTCCGCCAGGGCACCGCACCGCTGGAAACCCCCTAGTGGTAGATTTATAAATTATGGTTTGATATATTTATTAGGATTTAATTTCAGTAATTAAATTCAACCCAAATAAAAATACAAATTAAATCAATACAAATATTCGTCAACCCCTTACGTAGGACGGTTACTCTGGTAGTTTGTTATAATATGTGGAATAGAAGCACTTTTGCCTGCAACCGTAGTAGTTGACATGAGTATATTACTCTGTGTGAATTTACGTATATGTTCTACCAAATGTTTTACCTTAGCCTTATAAGGTGATAAAATCACTAAAAAAAATCGACGATAATAACATGTAAGGAGAGTGTTACTATCTGTATTCCCACGGGCCTTTTGTCACGGGGAAATACTTAACATATATATGTTACACACATATGCACGGCCACACACACACACACACACACACACACACACACACACACACACACACACACACACACACACACACACACACACAAAAGATAGAAACACTGTTTTCTTGTATTCATTTATCACTTACACTTTAAATAATTCTTGAATTTTGTAGTCCATTACGTTCGGTGAATATTAATTACAAAATACGTTCGGTACAAAATACAAAAAACACTAAAATTAACACCACAGAGAGGGAAAACAAATACATCACATTACCATACATAAACAAAACAACAAATAAAATAGCCCACAAATTTCAAAAAACAGGACACAAAATAGCATACAAATCTAATAACAAGTTACAATACAAAATACAACACGGCACCAACAACAAAGATGAACTACCAGCACCAGGCGTATACAAACTAAACAGCGACAAATGTAACAAATTCTACATTGGACAAACAGGTCGTGGCTTTAAACAAAGAGTTAAGGAACACAAACCGAACACCAGAAACAAGACACAAATACACAGACATTTACCAAACCTAGAAATCCAATACATCAACAAAAAAGGACTAAATCTCAACACACTAGAACAAACATGAAATTTACAGACGCACAAAAACACAAAGTACAAACATGTTAAACGAACAAACACAATACATATCACACATACTCTTTGATACTATCGACAACCTGTCTTTCAAACCGTCACCGCTTAACCCGACATCTCCAAGCAGAAGACACTGATGAAGATCGCCACATAGCGATTGAAAACGTTCTGTCTTTGTAAGTTTTCAAAATTTACTAAATTTTAAAGTTCGGATAGTCATAAACTATTGTTTAAGTGATAATTAAAACTTTAAAAAAAGTAAGATTCTTGTTTAAGTATATTAATTTGTAATTGATATTTATGCCATATGTAGGCCTATATATAGTTTACATTTCGCACTACTACAATAACTAGCATTTTCTAAAGCTCGAAAATGAGAGCACTGTAATTATTAAGCTCTGTAATTATTAATAGCAAATATAGCAAGTAAGATTCGTGTTCAAGTACGTTATAGTGCAATATATATATATATATATATATATATATATATATATATATATATATATATATATATATATCGCAATATGTTTTCTTGTGTATTAATAAAGAACAAAAGTATTAATAAATACAAATACAAGAATTGTAAATTCAAATATAGTTCTTGTATTTGTATTTTGACTTTTGTTCTTTATATATATATATATATATATATATATATATATATATATATATTGGTAGAAATATTATCCTTATATACTAATAGTAGTAACACATTTGTTGCATTACTTGCATCACTTTTACATCAAATGTACACGAACAAGATACCTAACAATCGTATTTATTACTCGCCTTTTCATTGGAGCCTTTCCACTTACAAGCAGATTAATTTTTTAATAGAGCTTACGAAAATGGAAAGGCCATACTTTCTGAAAGCTGTCCCGTAAAAAATTCGTGTCCATCTGGCATTAACGTGAAAGCTGACAACAGTGAGCGCCCGCGCACGTGTTTGTGTGTTTCACCATTTCTCAATGTTATGACCTATAATAATGTTCAACACACACGGCACAATATAGGATATTCATTTTCACCCTATTACTTACAGTCACCCAGGCACAGTGTCGTACATTCTATACATGTCTTTGTATATTATAGTCTTGTTTTAAAATTTTGCTTCCTTTGACCGTTGACGCTAACAGGATATTCCTAGGTAAAGGGTTCTTTTTTTTGTTAACCTTTTTCGTGACCTAACTCACGTGATATTCTTCTAAGGGTTTTTACCCTAACTTTTACCTTTCCTATATTCTCAACCCTGTCCTGTCTTCGTTATCAACCCTTAAAGTTGCAAACAATGATGATATCCGACTTATAATTATTGTATCTTTCATAATTTATTTGTATGTTAATATTCTAAGCTATCCTTACGGCCTAAACACATGCACTCTTTTTATTTCTACTTATTTCCACTTATTGTACAGAACTATAACAGACAATACTTTTATTGGGCTAACTACTTGGACGGACTTCACTCGTTGCGCATCACGTGTACAGGGCGTCTTCGTGGCCCCCCACCCTCCCCCAGCACGTGCGTCTTTAACATAAGCAGCCTCTTTGAACGTTCCACGGAGTGCCATTAATATTCCGTTGCGCCGTGACAATACGGAACACACTAAACATCTTATAACGGGGTTATAGGACACGGGCTAGTCTTAGTTAAGAACTTATTGAAGACGAGAACGGCGAGAAAAATGCTACATAAATAGGGCAATTAATAAACGGCGTTTGTTAGACAGTCTTTGTCGTTATGACGGACGTGGACTGCAAACAGAAGAGTCGGACGGTCGACGACCTGTCCGCATAGTGTCGCCACTGCTTTCTGTATCGGAGATTTATTGTTCGTAAGACTGTCGGAAGATTTTTATAAAATTAACCAACAACAGAAGTATAAAAGCGACTGTCGACCCTTGTCTGTTTTCGATAGTTCACAATATGCTACGGGTTTCAACAGGTAATAAAAAATGAGTGGCCTAGCATATACCTTATGGTGAATATCCTCGCTCAAGTGGATAGATTTGTGTTTTAAAAATTAGATAAGCATCTTTTCAAATTACTTTTTTCAAGTCCTATTAGTTCACACTCTCCTTATATATATCTTGTTCAAATTTTTAATCGGTAATAAAATACTACACAATTTTAAACACATTTTTTAAAACTTATAGTGGATGACACTTGTTGTTAATACAGGTTTTTTCAAATAATAATTCATTAATTAAATAAATTAATGAAACAACTTTAGTTTTACATTTTAGAAAAACGTCACAAAAGGGGCAAAGTATGTAATAAAGCTATTTCGTTCCGCTTGATTTAAAATAATAGTAGTAACGTGATGTCATAAAACAGTTGATTTTATGTTATAGGTTATGTGGTAGAACAGCTGTTTTGACGCATAGGTTGTGTTACTTTATTTATATTAATTGTAATTATTTAATAAAAAATAACTAAAATGAATATTATCAAATATTAATTGAATAATTAAATTTTTATAATTAATTTATCTATTTTGACCTAAGTAGGAATCGACTTGAACGATTTTATTTTATATCAATTGTTTTTTTTTTATTCGCTTAAATAACAGTATTGTGTAGAAAAAACTCTGTGTATTTATAAAACAAGTTAATAATCCTTGTTAATTCAATATGTGGTATAAAATTGAGTTATTGTTTCTGTTTGTATTATTTATTGTTTGCTAAGCATAATATCTTATTATCCGACATTTGCGCGGCAGTTTCCACGTATTAATGGCTCATAAATACATCTAGAAACCATCAACTATGACTATACACTATAATTAATTCTATAAAGTATCAAATACAGTAAACGGCATTAATATAGAATAAAAACATTAACAAATGCCGAAGTAGTAGCTGTATACTTGACATATTAGTTTTTAATAAACCATAAGAGTATAATTTATAATGCTTCACAATGAAGTTCTAAATTATAATCTGTAAACTCTGAACAGTTCCTAGTATTATCACCACAATATAATTAGACGTACATCTAATTACATAATGATATGGGAAATATTTTGCCTCGATAGTTTATGACAAATTTACTAAAACTATAAGTTACTTGTTACGTTTAGTCTTATAAGTTACTTTAGCTTCGGACAAAAACCTTCAAGAAAATTGTAAACCTTACATTAATTATTCATTATAAATAATATTTAATAGTAGCCTTTTTGTAAAGTATAATTTCCCAAATTAATCTTATATATATATATATATATATATATATATATATATATATATAAATAAATGAATGTTTGTAAGTATGTAGAAGAGCCTTTGCATTACTAAACTACTGATCCTATCGCCATGAAACTTTGTTAAATTATAAAGTACATTCCTGGGAAGGTTTCTGGTGACGTGTAATTTTTAAGTGTCAAAATATCATAAAATATGACTTTCTATCTTATCTTATGTTAAGAGATTTCATTGAATTCATTCCAAATTTTGGTTGCTACACAAATTTGGAGGCAACACTCAACAATCTATAATTACTTTCCAATACATTTCAAACAATATACAATAAATATTAATTTTGGTTGCTAGGCAACACTCAACAATCTAAAATTAATTTCCAATACATTTCAAACAATATACAACAAATATTAATTTTTTTTGCTATGCAATACTCAACAATCTAAAATTGTTTTCCAATACGTTTCAAACAATATACAATAAATATTGTACATCCAAATGCACTTCAATAAATAACATTCAATCAAGAACTATTGTCTCACTTTTATCGATCGACTACTCTAGGTTCAGCTATTATTATGTTAATAAAATTCTAAATTATTTTAAAACTAAAAATACTAAAATGTTAACACGCCATTCATTTACTTTTAGGCTGTATGAAGTTCGCCGGGTCAGGTAATAATAAATAGGCCTACAACTTAAATGTGAAATTTTAAGAACTATTAGTAAGTCTATTATATTAATTACTAATACAGTAACTTTTATTTACAAGTTTACTTTTTATTATAATAACAACATAAACTTCAATTGTAAATTTTAAATGTAAAATATCGACTATAAATTCTTAACCATGAACTGTAAACTTAAAATATGTTTAAATTATAATAAATTATGATTAATGAAATATTCATGTATTTTAGTAATAAACTTGCAGATGCAGATATATTATACAATTAACTGTAATTTATACCGTAAGCTATGAAACAAAACATCTTTCCATTTTTGTACATTCAGTTACTCCTTAAATAGTTTGGCGCTATGTTACGCTAAAATGTTCTATTAGTTGTAAATACTTACACACGAAGCCAGTTGTGCTTGTTAATTGTTAGAACATAGATAAAAGTAACAATAACAGTTTTAAAAATATATTTCTTGGCTTTTGCACTCTACGAATTCTTAATTTAAATCAAGTCAAAAACATTCTGAGGTATATTTCAAACATTGATTCCAATGGTACAGAACATTCAGAATCTGTATGTTAACATCTTTAGATACACTATGAGGTATGGTGTCGCATGACGACGTGACAGCTGCATTCAGTGACACTTGGGTCCATCGGGAAATATACGACAGTTACGGGGAAATATACATGCGTGTGGAAGACCCACATTATTTCTAGGGTTAAGTACGATTATAGACTCCATGATTCCCGTCACACTTTACCCAGACTTTGGAGTGGCTGAGTGACAAATCAGTTTCCTATCATTTAGGCGTGTTCGAAATCGGCTTAGGCGTCGTCATTTTTATGTTTTACTTTTTTAAATCATAGTATATCATATTATTATTTTTTTGTAACGTGATAATATTAATTTTTTGTTTTTTGTTATGAACTTAGTACTGTTTACAAACAATGTAATACTTTTTAACGTTCTTCAGTTTGGACTTGGTCTAAATTTTGTGTGTAGGTCAGAGTTGAAAGGCAGGTCCTTATGGGCTTCTGGTTGAACCAATGTGGCGTAAATATCGCGCTAATCACTGCATTAGGAAAGCATAGAAATGTAATGCCGCGACGTGTAATGCCATTTTAGCCTTTATCAGAACTAAATTGTACTCATTCGTATCTAGGGAATCGTCACCGTCACATATTGATCGAATTAAGGAGCTGTCCACTTCTTGAAAGTCTTCAGTTCCGATTCGCAGAGGTCTCTGTAACGGACGCACTGATTTAACCCATGCGACTCGGAGGCCCCACTGATCAGGTACTGATTGTAGCCACCAGACCGGGTTGATATAAATTCTGCATAATTTGTATTGCATTATTCAGAGCAATTTGTATAGTAACTGATCTTTGAAACATATGGGTGTATTTTGATGGGTTCACACAACTATATCAGTATTTGAAAATATTTTAAAAAATATATTTAGACTGGAGGAGTTTATAGATTGGTTCTATGACAAGGATTATTGGAAAGTGGAATGTACGACTGGGTAAGGATTTTCAATCCTTAACTAAATTACTGTCTTTCCTAGTACATTCACTTATCAATTGCCCTATAATGTAGTTAAACAAGAATCTTACTTGGTATATTTGTCAGTCGACTTTCGAGAGCTTATTAGTTATCTCCCATTTTCAAGCTTTAGAATACCGCATTAAGTAAGCTATTTTTTAAGTATGTAAAGGGAAACCTAACCTATATATATATATATATATATATATATATATATATATATATATATATATATATATATATTCACCTCTTATAATTTCATTTTGTTTATATTTTTCTTTATTATCGTTTTAGATATATAAATTTGCATTTCGTTCCTTTAATGAATATGCATGTATTTTTTTATAATCCTTTTCTTTCGTATAGACCTGGAAAATACTAGGGCTGGAGAATCAATGGGAAATACGATTTTAAAACGTTAAAAGTTTCAAGCAGAATTTCAAAGTAGAAGCCTATAGTTAGATTTAGAATACGTGTTTAATATTGGCTTCAAACTTTCTATAAATGTAATTTATTGCACAACCCGTGTAAGGTTTTTAAAAAAAATTAAGCCACTTAATGTTGGCATTACAAGGCCGATAGAGTTGGTACAACTGTAATTAATCTACGCGCGGAATGATGGCGCTTTATTTACATCACATATCCTGTTCTTGGTCCAATTACAGTGAAATTAATGACGCTTCATCCGTCTTACCCGTAATAACATTATTTGCATACAGACTTCGTCCATTTGTCTCACGCCCCTTTTTTACAGTTTTTTTTGTTTATTGTCTGTTATAAGGTTCGTGATAGAATTGAAAACAACTGGTTATATTCAATTGCTGGCTCTAGGTAAGTTATAGTTTGTTACAAATAGAAAATATTTCATCGTTAGGCTGTGTAATTTGTCGTTATGTTTGTGTTGTTGAAATTATATGCAAATTCAAGGTCGTGCTTACAATAAACCAAGCGTTAAGCACAGGTAAATGGCTCGCCTTGTCATTAAATAATACAAAAGTTAGTTAATTTTATATTACATTGTAATTTTATGTGTTCAAATGTCTCCAGTAATTTTCCTCTTAAATAGTTGTTAATCCCAGACTATTTAATATTTAATACGAGTCGTATTGTATTGCAACAGTTAATGCGACAACGTATTGCATTGCAATAGTTAATGCGGTGACGTAGGGCCTATTGTTTTACAATAGTTAATGCGACAACGTATTGTGTTGCAATAGTTATTACGACAATGTATTTTATTGCAATAGTTAATGCGACAACTTATTGTATTGCAAAGTTAATGCGACAACTTATTGTATTGCAAAGTTAATGCGACAACGTATTGTGTTGCAATAGTTGATGCGACAACTTATTGTATTGCAAAGTTAATGCGACAACTTATTGTTTTGCAATAGTTAATACGACAACTTATTGTATTGCAAAGTTAATGCGACACCTTATTGTATTGCAATAGTTATTGCGACAACTTATTGTATTGCAATAGTTAAAGCGACAACTTATTGTATTGCAAAGTTAATGCGACAACGTATTGTGTTGCAATAGTTAATACGACAACTTATTGTATTGCAAAGTTAATGCGACAACTTATTGTATTGCAATAGTTATTGCGACAACTTATTGTATTGCAATAGTTAAAGCGACAACTTATTTTATTGCAAAGTTAATGCGACAACGTATTGTGTTGCAATAGTTAATACGACAATGTATTTTATTGCAATAGTTAATGCGACAACATATTGTTTTGCAATAGTTATTGCGACAACTTATTGTGTTGCAATAGTTAATACGACAATGCATTTTATTGCAATAGTTAAAGCGACAACTTATTGTATTGCAAAGTTAATGCGACAACGTATTGTATTGCAATAGTTAATATTATTTTTATACATAAGTAATTGGGCATGTGAATTTATAATTAGAACGGAAATGTATTACAACAGATGAATTTACAACAAACTTTAACATTGGAAACAATAAGTTAAGGAAACTATATTGGTAAAGGCAAAACTTATTTAAAGGTAGGCTACAGGTGGAAATCGTAACTATGAAGCTAGGCAAAATATTTTTGGAAAACTATGAAAAAAATTCTGTACCTGTCTAGTGAAAGAATTTATCTTTTATTTTTTAAAAAAATAATAATAAATCGTTTAAATGTTTGTTTTTACACTTTAGAAAATATTTTTTTCAAAATGGCAAAAAAATACCAAAAAAACATATGATATTAACTCAGTAAAGCAGGCGAAATACATTTAAAATGGTAAAAATATTTTCAAATTTTGCATTTGTTTATTGCTTGTAGAATACTACTTTCAAAGTTATGTAATTTTATAATTTTATATTTATTTTTTGGTTAAAAATCCGACTTCAATCATCACTGTTAGATTTTTTATTTGCATTGCTCTTTCAAACTTATTAAACAAAAACTCAATACTTCTATTACCCATTATTTCGCTTATATCATTATTTCTATTACAAAAGTTTAATTGTTACTATCGTAGCTTTTATTTTAACATTATTATTTGGTTTTTATTTTTATGGTTTATATTTCCAGGTCGATATACAATGAGTCGATATACCTTTCTACACACATTTCTATCAAAATCATTTTGGAACGCTTTTACCATAGAATCCATACATTATTATTTTATGTGATAGCTATTTAGTGGGTTTTATTTGCGTCCACGCCTTAATCGTATCGTAGTCATGTTCGTTAAATTACGTTAGGTCTCGCTCTTAGAAGGAAACGTTAAATTCTTTTATTTCTTAAGAATAACCAACGCTTTGTATTGTTGCTGGCTCGTACGTCTGGCCGTATGGAAAGCTAACATATGCGCGAGCATACGCCCGTGTCCCTGATACGTTCGAATCCGACTGATTTCAGTTGTTTTAACAACGGAAACATAAATAATTTGTAAATGATTCTTGTCGTCGTCATTGTTCGACATTGTGACACATTTAAAACGGCGATCTGCATTTTGTAGCTGCAGCGGGGACACCGTGTCGTATGCATGAATCCGTAATGGAGACACGCGTTAGGTCGCTGCCCACGTTCACTGTAGTACTGGCTTATTCCAATGGCAAGTCCTGGCAAATAACATAGTTTCAATGGTCTTTCAACATTTTGCTTAGGGCGAAGTAAATATGTCTAACATTTTTCAATCCCTTCCATAAGCTCACACTCTTTTTTATGGATATCCTATTCAAATTTTCAATCGTTAGTAAAATACTTTTTATTCGTTCACTCAAGTTCAAATACATTTTATTTTAAAAACTTTTAGCAGATAACAATTGATGCAATAAAGTTTTTTTCAAATAATAATTCAATTTAGTGCATTAATATTACAATAAATTGAACACAAACTATGATCAGTGCTGAATTTATTATTTTAATATTATACAAGCAACGTTTTGGTCACAATTTAGGTGGCCCTTTTCAAGCTTTTAAATCTATAAACATAAAACAATAATTGATATAATTTAAAAATTAGATTCACAATAAAATTGCAAGTTCAACAACTTAAAAAGACAATATAAAACACACAAGCACTTGATAATAGTTAGGCCATAGCAATCAGTGCTTACACTTTCACGTTCATACTAATACAGCAAGTTACAATAAACAGACAGTGGTTCAATCAATCACATGAAACGGGGCTATGTAAAATATAATTTGATCATTTGAGAAAGTTAATAAATACTCTTTATTTCAATTACAAAAAGCTACAACCCATGCATTTATTTTTGCTTTTCAACGGCGAAAAACTGTTCACAAAAGGGGCAAGTTATAGTTATTTCGTTCCATTTGGTTTCAAATAACTGATACCATATGAATTTATAAAACAGCTGACATTATGTTGCAGTTTGTGGTAGAACAGCTGTATTAAAGGATAGGTTACGTTAATTTATTTATATTAAATGTAATTATTTATTACGAAAAAGATTCTCCGTTGACCTAAGTAGAAATTACTTCAAAAATGTATTTATATTACTTGTTTGATAATGTGTTCCTAACGGTTTCTTAGTTGTTTTGCTTCTTCGTTACAACCTGTTCTAAAAGACTTATTATTTAATTTGTTCCCTATTTATGGATCATGAAAGTATGGGATCATGATAACGACAGGTTTAGTAAGAAAAGGCTCGAGAAAACCTAATTTCTCAACCCAATTATATACAGACTGTAAATGTCCGCTTTCCTCGGATTACATCGAAACGGATTATTAGAAACGCGGACAGATTCAAACAGTTATATTTCATATATATATATATATATATATATATATATATATATATATATATATATATAAAGAAATAAGTCAATATACAAATACAAGAATTATTATTGAATTTGCAATTCTTGTATTTGTATTTTGACTTATTTCTTTATTAATATATATATATATATATGATCAATAGTTATTATCTGGAGTACATCCGTTCACTCTGCAGTGCATAAAATCGCAGTTGCTACGTTTCGCTAGAATCTCCTCTAGAATCGGTCTCGCTCTTCAACTGTTGTTGGATCACCTCGTCAATGCTAGATGAGATTCTAGCGAAACGTCGGAACTGCGAATTTATACACTACAGAATGAACGGACATACTCCAAATAGTAACTATTCATCATATTTTTCCAACCGTGAAGGAATACGTATCAGCATATATATATATATATATATATATATATATATATATATATATATATATATATATATAATATATATATATATATATATATATATATATATATATATATATATATTTATTCTTTATTAGAATAAATATATTCATTCAAAGCATTCTTGTTTTTGAAATATTTTAAATTTATTAACTATATTACAAGAAAACATATCACCATATTTAATATATATCTTTATAAGGAAATGAGTGTAGAATATTTTGTCAATCTTTTTTAAATCTGTCATCTGCCACGGTATATCTCAGTGGACAGTTAATTTCTTAAAAATTTAGCAATCATTTTTAACCTTCTTCCCTATAAGCGTTCGAAATTTAATATATAGAGGTGTTGTCGATGAAAAAATAATTTTGAAAAAATTCGCCATTTTAGCCTAATAATAATATGAGACGTAACTACAAATAAAATGTTTACTGAGTAAATACGTAACTCTATTATCTGACCACAAGAAGACCCAAGGCGACGCATGAGGGATGCAGGGGGAGTATTAGAAATGCTTTTACTGCACTACCTTATTATCAAAAATAGTGTTGTTACTGTACTAAGTAGAGTACAGAGGCTGGATAAGACGAGAAATCACTGTAGGCCTAACAGTCAACGGTTCAGACAGGCTCTCAGTTCACCTGGCGGTAGGAATGTACTTGTAAATTTAGGGTTTCGTTGTACGGCTTTTGACAATTAGATTAGGGTTGGAAAAAAACTTTATTTAATGGTCGATTAAATTTTTCTGTAGTGTATTATGACTAGCACCATACTTTGCATTTTTATCTACTTTAATGTTGGATCTAGATATAATTTTCTTGTTCTTCCATTACATTTTAAAAAAAAATCTATATTGAACGCAATAATATAACCAGCAATTAAATTATCTGCAATAGAACAAAATATTAATAAACAAATAATAAATTATTTGTTTATTAATTTTTAAATTTAACGAACACCTAAATAAATTTAAGTGAATTCCTAATTGGGTAGACAACACTTTAAATTTTATTTACTTTTTATTTAATAATTACGCAGTCACAAGGAAGGTCATATCTTCACCAGAGTGTTTAATGAATGGAAAGACACGGAAAGGCTTAAAAGATCATCAACGCTCCAACTTGATAGAGCTATTAGGAGACAAATAAAGTTGGAGCATTCCACGTTGGACTTTCTGCAGAAGCCTCTTTTTCCCAGAGGTGCACCAAAGGAAATGAAAATTAATTTTAATCTCCTACACCCAACCTCGAAGAAGGAAGGCCCACAGATTCTTAGACAAGGAGGTCTTGAAACGATTGAGAGGCTCTCTCAGGGGAACTTGAACTTAGCAATTGCATATATGGACGGCTCATCTGACAGATCTCTCAACAAGGGAGGTGCTGGTGTTCTTTTCCTTCTTCCAAATGGAGACAAATATATGCATAAAATCAACACAGGGTTGATCGCTTCAAACTTTACCAGTGAACTTCTTGCAATTAAGGAGGCACTTACCTTGTATATGTCCAATCCGGAATTTTTGTCGACGGAAGGATTAGTTATCTTTTCTGACTCAAAAGCTGCCTTAGAAGGAATAAAAAATGGTGAAACCAACATCACCTCTGCTATCAACATCCTACTGGAAAGTTTGCACTGCAATGGGAAATCCTGCTTGCCGCAATGTGAATATTGAGGGAAACGAGTGTGCCGATTCGTTGGCCAAAGAAGGCAGAAACTCTGACCAACATTGCCCTACTATAACGCTTGCAGACGCAAATGCAGTTGCAAAGTACAGACTTCTGCCACATTCCTTCAGAAAACCCCTTATTGTCGATTTTGATGGTCCCAGAATCCTTACGTCAACAATTGCAAAACTTAGGACAAACCATTTTAAAGGAATGAAGATTCTTCCAGACAAGACCAGAACATATATCTCCTACAAGAACTGCTCCGATGCCCATCTCACGCCAGACCACATTCTAGAATGCCCAGCCCTTGTTCCACATATCTTACGACTTGGAATGGTGTCACTGGCTTCGGAACTCCAAGAGGTCCTCTACAGTGAGGATGCCTTGAGGCTGGCGGACGCAGTTTTGAAGACCCGCTATCTAAAAGACCATGGACACGAAAAAAAAATTAATAATTATGATTAATATACATAAAGTAACATAACATATGCGTTAAAACATTACTTCTACCACGTAACCTATAATATTAAATCCGCTGTTTTATGAATTCATATGTTATTACTTATTTTAAGCAAAATGGGACGAAATAACTATATTGCATACTTGCCCCTTGTGTGAAAGGTGGTCTCCCATATAAAACTAAAATAATTCATTTTTTTATTCACTTGATGAAATAACATTTGAAAAACTATTAAAAATGACATCCACTACACGTTTAAAAAAATGTGTTTTATTTTGAGTGGATAAAAACAATATTTTATTACGATGGAAAATTTGGACATAGTGCGCGCGTGTGTGTGTCTGTCTAATAGAAGGAATTGAAAAATATTTCCTATTTATATAAAATACATTGTACATCTGAAATTAAAGGTTTTATATCTAAAACTATTTATGTCCATTCATTCGAAAATGGTAGTACGCAGAAAGTGTGGAATTTTTCAAGATGTTTTTATTGCCAAACAATATAATCGTGAATTGAATATTCATGCATGGTAACAAAAGGGACGTTAAACAATACACAATGGCAGCTTTGATTGATAACACCGTGTTATAAAACTATTAGTAATTCATTCTTTTGTACCTGGATTCCACTTTTATCCTTCTTCGATTGTTAGCCAGTTCTCGCAACAATCGTAATTTTATTGCAATTGTTGAGTAATTTATACGGCGTGGAGACTTTATTGCCGGGTTTGTGTTTTGTTCAATACTTGTCGTAAAATATTCTCTGTGTTTTCAATGCGGTTCGATTTTATGTTGATTGTGAAGTCGAAACGTGTCTATTTACTTTTAGTAATAACTAAGACCTCAATACTACTACATAAATATTTTTCGAGTGCAGAACTATCTGCAATGAATTAAAATCTTTATATTGAGTTTACCTTGTGGTGAAAGATTATTAAATAATAGCCAACACTTCTCGCAACTATTGTAATATAATTGTAATTGTTGCGTAATTTATACATCGTGGAGACTTCATTGCTGGGTTTGTGTTATGTTCAATACTTGTCATAGAATATTCTTGCGATTCAATTCATGTTTATTGTAAAGTCGAAAACGTATTTATTTACTCTTAGCAATAACTAAGACAACAATAGTATATGCTACAACTTAAACATATTTTTTGAGTGCAGAACTATCTGCAATGAAATAAAATATCTTTAAATTAAGTTTAGTTTGTGATGAAAGATAATTCAATTATAACGAACAGTTCTCACAACAATCGTAATATAATTAATTGTAATTGTTGCGTAATTTATACAGCTTGGAGACTTCATTGCTGGGTTTGTGTTGTCTTCAATACTTGTCCAAAAATATTCTGTGTGTTTTCAATGTGATACATGTTGATTTATAAGTTTATTCTTGTAAAGTCGAAAACGTATTCATCTACACTTAGTTATTGTACTACTACACTATATTTTGAGTGACGAGCTATCTGTAACGATTTAAAATATCGTTAAATTGAGTTTTGCTTGTGATAAAAAAATAATTAATAATAACCAACACAACTTACAATCAATAGTTTTTTACGCCATCATACAGAGCTCATCGCCATCAACAGTATGAATTAGTCTGTGTGTAATCATGTATGTCGAAATAAGTCGGTTTTATCCTTATTCAAGGAGAGTTTAATTTCAACAGAAACGAGTGGAGAAACTTTTAAACGGGCGTCTGTTCCGATAGGCGATAGGGGAACTGCAGTCGTGTCTGATATTGTAAAGAAGTGTCCAGGCGAAATAACAAGCCACTGTGTCACAATGCCATCCGTGGTGCGGAAAAACCCCTAAACAAATAGAAACATCCCTCCGCCCAATTAGCCGCTTCTAAGGGCAAGGATTTCAAAACAAAATTTTGTTTGCCCTTCATTAAAAATTTAAGTCCCATTGGGAAACTTCACTCAGGGAACCTGAATTTCTCGTTACACTGATTCTATATGCCAGCCTTCAGATAACTTGATTTCATTGGAAGTGTTAATGAGAAAAAAGCTGTTAAAATAGTTTTATTTTATAACCCAAGAATAAGTAATATAAACAAAAAATTTTAACATCAGTGTAAGAACATTAGTATAACGATTTGAATTCTTGTTAATTGTGTATGCCATAGGCAATATATTACTGTATAAGTGTGTGTGTTTTTTAAAATTTTTTTATTCTTTTGAGCTCTAATTCAAGGTGTATTTAGTGATAAACTTCTTTCTTAACAAAAAAAGGCAATATAAATTAAAATAATTTAATAGGAATAAAAGAAAATAATAGTACGAATAAAATATGTTTAACGAGAAAACATTTTTTTAAATATTATTTTGTAATTAGTTTTTAAAACCTTATTTTAAAGTAAAAGGTGGCTCACCTGAAGTAAGCTATAAATTCCATAATTAAAGAATTAAAATATGGCACAACTCACAAATATAAAATTTTTTATTTCATACGCGAACATAGGTTATGTTTAATATTTTTTTTAGTTACTTTGATTTGTGTATCTTCACTGAGGATGACGACAAATTAGTCGTTGAAACGCGTATGAAATAAAAATTTTTATATTTGTGAGTTGTACCATATTTTTATTCTTTAATTATAACTTTCACTCTCAAGCCAGCTCGAATATTATTTATATAAATTCCATGTTATTATTTTTTTAAACTATTTAGTTTATTAGTTGTTATATTTTGCTAGCTTAAATGTTTTTATTTCTTTATTGATATAAGCTTGTCTTACAGTTCTTGCTATTAATTCATACTCTGTCTATATATATATATTTATTTATTTATTTGATGAATAGTTAATATCCGGAGTTCATTCTGTAGTGCATGAATTCACAGTTCCGACGTTTCGCTTGAATCTCATCCGGCATTGACGAGGTGAACCCAACAACTCTTAAAAAATGCTCTTGAAAAAACCCAACAAATCTCGTCAATGCTGGATGAGATTCTAGCGAATCGTCGGAACTGCGAATTCATGGACTACACAATGAACGGATATACTCCAGATATTAACTATTCATCATATTTTTCCATCCGTGAAGGAATACGTATCAACATATATATATATTTTTTTTATTTATTTATTTATTTGATGAATAGTTAATATCCGAAGTTCATTCTGTAGTGCATGAATTCACAATTCCGACGATTCGCTTGAATCTCATCCAGCATTGACGAAGTGAACCCAACAACTCTTGAAAAATGCTCTTGAAAAAACCCAACAAATCTCGTCAATGCTGGATGAGATTCTAGCGAATCGTCGGAACTGCGAATTCATGGACTACAAAATGAACGGATGTACTCCAGATATTCAACATATTTTTCCATCCGTGAGGGAATACGTATCAGCATATATTTATTTGTTTATACATCTTGTTCAAATTTTCAATCGTTAGTAAAATATTTGTTATCAATCCGCTCAAACTGAAATATATTTTTTTAAACTTATAGAAGATGACATTTGGTGTTGGGACAGATTTTTCAAATATTAACTTATTAATTAAATTTTATTCAAAATTAGTGAATTATTTTAGTTTTATATGAGAGAAAAGGGGGAAGGTATGCAATAGTAGTTCGCCCCATATTTGGCTTAAAATAAGTGATAACATGATTTCACAAAATAGTAAATATTATGTTATATTATGTGGTAGAACAGCTGTTTATACACGTAGGAGTAGTTCGCCCCATATTTGGCTTAAAATAAGTGATAACATGATTTCACAAAATAGTAAATATTATGTGGTAGAACAGCTGTTTATACACGTAGGAGTAGTTCGCCCCATATTTGGCGTAAAATAAGTGATAACATGATTTCATAAAACTGATTTTATGTTATATTATGTGGTAGAACAGCTGTTTATACACGTAGGAGTAGTTCGCCCCATATTTGGCTTAAAATAAGTGATAACATGATTTCATAAAACTAATTTTATGTTATATTATGAGGTAGAACTGCTGTTTATACACGACGGAGTAGTTCGCTCCATATTTGGCGTAAAATAAGTGATAACATGATTTCATAAAACTGATTTTATGTTATATTATGTGGTAGAACTGCTGTTTATACACGAAGGAGTAGTTCGCTCCATATTTGTCGTAAAATAAGTGATAACATGATTTCATAAAACTGATTTTATGTTATATTATGTGGTAGAACAGCTGTTTATACACGTAGGAGTAGTTCGACCCATATTTGGCTTAAAATAAGTGATAACATGATTTCATAAAGCTGATTATGTGGTAGAACAGCTGTTTATACACGTAGGAGTAGTTCGCCCCATATTTGGCTTGAAATAAGAGATAACATGATTTCATAAAACAGCTGGTTTTATGTTATATTATGTGGTAGAACTGCTGTTTAAACACATAGGTTATGTTACTTTATTTATATTAATTGTAATCATTTATTATAAAGTAATAATACAATTTGTATTTGTTGACCTAAGTAGGGATTGGCTTTAAAACGTTTTGTGTATGTTACTTATTTTATGTTTGCCACTTTTCAAGAGCGTTTATGTCGATTCATTTTCTTACCAGGTGTTAATAGGTTTTTCGTATAAGAACCATTGGCGGAAATCTATTGTACGGTTTGTAGTTTTATTTTTAAAATGAAAACTTAAATGAAGTAAATCGTTTTCTGGTGGAACTGTTCTTCCTTTGACACAGGGACGGAGACAAAGCGCGGGCGCTAAGCCTGTCCAGAGCTCTAGCTTTGTTGACTGACCAGCCGGAATAAGCCGTTATTGCAGATTGTTGCGCATCAATCCGCAGCCCCTCGCACAGGTCTCTCATTTATTTCTCTGGCAATCGTTCTTGTTCGTTCCCCTAAATCCATCAATTCCGACTTCAAGCCGAACAAAATTAATGCTCCAATTCTACTGCGGTAGCTGCGGAAAATTTCAAATGGGTTTCCTTCCTTGTGGCAAAAGAGAATTATCTGTCTTGACGTTCTATGTTGAAACTACGTGCGAAGAAAATCTTTAGTATATTGGTCAGTGGATAAATAAATCTGATAATTTCATCCTTGAACGCGTTTAATTCAAGGAAACGTTTAGAGGCAAAATAACTACGTTTTGAAGACGTAGAATAATAAAACGCGAGGTCCTTATATCTGTGCTCATGCGCGCTTGTAGTTGAATCAACCAATTTATGTAACATCTATAGTTTATCTTATAAGTAAAGAGAAAGGGGAAAGATCACTGGAATAAAACTTTATTTTTGTTTATCTGAATCCGAGAATGTTTGCAGAAGGCCAAATAGTAATCAAAGAGATAAGAAATAAACTTCTGTTAGATTTACATAATCTTTGATGTACAAAGAATACTTACACTCTAAACAATAATGTAAGGGACTGGCGCTTTCAAGATAAATAGTGATAAAGGAACAAATATTAGAACAAAAAATTAATAAAACTATTTGAGAAGCATCGCTAGTTATAGCTCTATTCAGTTCACAATCGAAATGTGAACGATGCAGCAAGAGTAGTATAACAGGAGGGAGTAGTGTAACAAGGGTGCGTCAGTTACAACAAAGTACGATGTGCACCAGTGATAATAAACAGTTGAGGCTGAACTTTGACCAATTGTTAGCAAATGTAAGTATTAAGTCAATGTAATTATCAAGTAATTAAGATATAGTTTTTTAGGAAAATGTGTGCAAAATAAGACATACTCTAACATTTACTAGCCGCTGCATTATTATTCCGTGTCCAATATATTTCATATAAACTTTATCAACTTATTAACCTATCAAACCTGTTACGTACCTAACCTTATCTAATCAAGGACTAACCAGACCGTAGGTAACTTCAGAATCAATAACCTATACATTATAGACTATATTTCAAAGAGGTTGACCGACCTTACTAAACATAACCCAACGTTCACTTGCTAAGATTAATAATCTTAGTACATTAAGATTATGTGCCTCATATATTCCAAATAAACTGTCTCATCTACTTTATATTTCCTAACTTTAACTAACAGATATATAATCTGTGCCTCATAATTCCAAATAAACCGTGTGCTCGGCTTTAGTAAACATAACCTGACCTTAACTAACAGATGTAATATATAATCTGTGCCTCATTATTCCAAATAAACCGTGTGCTCGGCTCTAGTAAACATAACCTAACCTTAACTAACAGATGTAATATATAATCTGTGCCTCATAATTCCAAATAAACCGTGTGCTCGGCATTAGTAAACATAACCTAACCTTAACTAACAGATGTAATATATAATATGTGCCTCATTATTCCAAATAAACCGTGTGCTCGGCTTTAGTAAACATAACCTAACCTTAACTAACAGATGTAATATATAATCTGTGCCTCATAATTCCAAATAAACCGTGTGCTCGGCATTAGTAAACATAACCTAACCTTAACTAACAGATGTAATATATAATCTGTGCCTCATAATTCCAAATAAACCGTGTGCTCGGCATTAGTAAACATAGCCTAACCTTAACTAACAGATGTAATATATAATCTGTGCCTCATTATTCCAAATAAACCGTGTGCTCGGCTTTAGTAAACATAACCTAACCTTAACTAACAGACGTAATACATAATCTGTGCAACTTAATTCCAAATAAACAGTGTGCTCGGCTTTAATAAACATAACCTAACCTTAACTAACAGATGTAATATATAATCTGTGCCTCATAATTCCAAATAAACCGTGTGCTCGACATTAGTAAACATAACCTAACCTTAACTAACAGATGTAATATATAATATGTGTCTCATTATTCCAAATAAACCGTGTGCTCGGCTTTAGTAAACATAACCTAACCTTAACTAACAGATGTAATATATAATCTGTGCATCTTAATTCCAAATAAATCGTGTGCTCGGCATTAGTAAACATAACCTAACCTTAACTAACAGATGTAATATATAATCTGTGCATCTTAATTCTAAATAAAGCGTCTGATCGACTTTGGTAGATATAACCTAACCTTTACTAACAGATGTATTATTTAATAGGCGCCTCAAATATTTCAAATAAACAGTTTGATCGTTTTTAATAAATAATTTAACTTTTAACTAAAATATTGCCGATTATTGCACTAATAACCTTTGAATAAATTGATTTACTGAATAAATTGATACAGAATAACTCTTAATTCATATACACTATCGTGCATTAAAACCCAAGTATTTGGTCACCCTGACCTGCAATATACATCTGTATTGCTGCACTACCAATGTTTGTGTATATAGTAATGTATTACAAGGCTTTATTACGCGCGACGCAACCGGGTTTATAGCCGCAAACAATAAACAATAATAAAAGTAACGTAATAAAGTCACGTTGAGATCACGGAACGGCCTTATCTAGCTCATGCAAATTACCCCACTTTCGCGCTACGTGCGCTTTTTGATGGTTCTAGCATTATCGACGCTCAATTTACCAATCATTGTATAAGCATTGTAATGTTAATGTAAGATACACAATAAGGCGACTGTTATCTCGGTGTCGTGACTTTTGTCGCCATACATTGTGCAAAGCTCGGCTCTACTCTTGCTTAATGACGCTTTGTCAGGCACGTAAAATTATTGATTTCTGCCTGAGTGGCGAGCTCGAGTCGACTTATTGCCGGGTAGAGTTATGCGTGCAGCTCGACGCGTAGCTCTCCCCAAGGAGAATGAACACTTCTGTATTAGTAAACCGACGCGACGGTAGGCTATATGGTTACAGCCAGTTTCCAATCGTAGAGCGAACAATTGTGATTATAAAGTTGAATTATACCTAATTATGAATATATAAAACCTCTTAAACTGCAAACACGTTATTTCTCTACTACTAAGACTCTTAGATTTTCCTCTGAGGATGATTACCTTGCAATCAAAATGTTCGTCAGGTCATAGATAAAAGGTTTTTTCGGTTTAATAGGTTTTATTTATTTATAATTAAAACATTACACCACAGTTGCTTCAAGCTATTATAAAATTATTCCCTTTTAACTTTCACGTAATCGTAATATTGATTTAGTTTGATAAACAAACACGCTTTAATACGATACTGTGAAATAGAGATAATACGAGTTTTAACTAACCCTAATAATATAGGTAATTGAAAATGCACTAAATAAGTTCGTAGAGCTTTTTATGAACATTTCTTGGAAGCTCTGCTCATCATTTTCTTTCAAAGTGATAAAATAGGCTCGAATTTAACGGAAGCTTGAATATAGGGAGTCGAAATACCGAGACTCCACTGTATTTACATTACTTTGCCTATTCAATTTCATTTGAGGTTTTCGCAAAAATTGACAAGATTCAGATAAAAATGTTATATTTCCTCCCTCAACATTATGAAGACTACGCGATTCTAACAGACCTATGTTTATTAAAGGTCATACACGTTTCAACAGAACTACCTTTAATAGTGATCTTTACATACTAACAGTGAAATATTAGGCTATCATACAAAGTGTAAGGAACACTTTCTGGTAAAGAGGTGTGATAGGATGTCAAACAAAGTAGATTTTATATTGCAGTATGATTTTAATAATTCGTAGTGTGTAATGATGCTGTTGAAGGAAATTTCTTATTGAATATTAACCAATATCAATTCTAGCATAAGTTTTTGTGAATTGAGCAGTTTATATACGTGCTTTTTAAACCGCAAGTTGCTCCCACGAAGGTAGTAACGCTGAGAGTATTTGCGAATGAGGTAGGTAGGATCCTTAACAAATTAGAATAATTTGTTGAGAAAATCTAGAAATTGCCACTACTAAATTAAAATACAATGTCATTGAAAGATTACAGCAGGAAAGAGTTGTGCAGAGACTGTATATGGTCTGTTTAGTTAAAACTAAGGTAAGTATAAATGGGATAAGAACCAAAATCACACTTTGTGTTCAAGGTCGTGTAGTAAAAGTAAATTTCGTAAATCGAGGTCTGCCCTTTACAGACTCCTGTAAGAGGCTTACTTGAGGGTAGATGGAACTAATTCCTAAGGTACCTACCAAACGTGGGATTTAGGAAAGGCTGTAATGTACCCTGGAATGAATGGGTGGAATTGATGGCATCGGTAGGTGTGAATAGAGGTGTCTACTACCCTTTACACTCCTCTGTAAAATGTAGGTTATTTAAGGGTAAATGGAACTAATTCCTAAGGCACCTACCAAAAGTAGGATTTAGGATAGGCTGTAATGTACCCTGGTATGAATGGGTGGAATTGATGGCATCGGTAGGTGTGAATAGAGGTGTCTACTACCCCATACACTCCTCTGTAAAATGTAGGTTAATTGAGGGTAGATGGAACTAATTCCTAAGGTACCTACCAAACGTAGGATTTAGGAAAGGCTGTAATGTACCCTGGTATGAATTGGTGGAATTGATGGCATCGGCAGGGGTGAATAGTGGTGTCTACTACCCTTTACACTCCTCTGTAAAATGTAGGTTATTTAAGGGTAAATGGAACTAATTCCTAAGGCACCTACCAAAAGTAGGATTTAGGAAAGGCTGTAATGTACCCTAGGAGGAATGGGTGGAATATGGCATCGGTACGTGTGAATAGAGGTGTCTACTACCCCATACACTCCTCTGTAAAATGTAGGTTACTTGAGGGTAAATGGAACTAATTCCTAAGGCACCTACTTACAGTAGGACTAACGAAAGGTTGTAATGTGCCCTATTAGGAATTGGTGGAATTAATGGCATTGGTAGGGGTGAATAGAGGTGTCTACTACCCCATACACTCCTCTGTAAAATGTAGGTTACTTAAGGGTATATGGAACTAATTTCTAAGGTACCTACCTAAAGCAGGACTTAGAGGAAAGCCTATAATGTACCCAGGTATGAATGGGTGGAATTAATGGCATCGGCAGGGGAGAATAGAAGCCTCTACTACTCCATACACTCCTCTGTAAAATGTAGGTAACTTGAGGGTAGCTGGAACTAATTCCTAAGGCACCTACTTACAGTAAGACTAACGAAAGGATATAAGGTTCCTTCCTAAAGTAGGACTTAGGAAAGCCTATAATGTACCCTGGTATGAATGGGTGGAATTAATGGCATCGGCAGGGGAGAATAGAAGCCTCTACTACTCCATACACTCCTCTGTAAAATGTAGGTAACTTGAGGGTAGCTGGAACTAATTCCTAAGGCACCTACTTACAGTAAGACTAACGAAAGGATATAAGGTTCCTACCTAAAGTAGGACTTAGGAAAGCCTATAATGTACCCTGGTATGAATGGGTGGAATTAATGGCATCGGTAGGTGTGAATAGAAGTGTACTACTCCATACACTCCTCTGTAAAATGTAGGTAACTTGAGGGTAGATGGAAATAATTCCTAAGGCACCTACTTACAGTAAGACTAACGAAAGGATATAAGGTTCCTACCTAAAGTAGGACTTAGGAAAGCCTATAATGTACCCTGGTATGAATGGGTGGAATTAATGGCATCGGCAGGGGAGAATAGAAGCCTCTACTACTCCATACACTCCTCTGTAAAATGTAGGTAACTTGAGGGTAGCTGGAACTAATTCCTAAGGCACCTACTTACAGTAAGACTAACGAAAGGATATAAGGTTCCTACCTAAAGTAGGACTTAGGAAAGCCTATAATGTACCCTGGTATGAATGGGTGGAATTAATGGCATCGGCAGGGGAGAATAGAAGTGTCTACTACCCCATACACTCCTCTGTAAAATGTAGGTTAGTTGAGGGTAGCTGGAACTAATTCCTAAGGCACCTACTTACAGTAAGACTAACGAAAGGATATAAGGTTCCTACCTAAAGTAGGACTTAGGAAAGCCTATAATGTACCCTGGTATGAATGGGTGGAATTAATGGCATCGGCAGGGGAGAATAGAAGTGTCTACTACTCCATACACTCCTCTGTAAAATGTAGGTAACTTGAGGGTAGCTGGAACTAATTCCTAAGGCACCTACTTACAGTAAGACTAACGAAAGGATATAAGGTTCCTACCTAAAGTAGGACTTAGGAAAGCCTATAATGTACCCTGGTATGAATGGGTGGAATTAATGGCATCGGCAGGGGAGAATAGAAGCCTCTACTACTCCATACACTCCTCTGTAAAATGTAGGTAACTTGAGGGTAGCTGGAACTAATTCCTAAGGCACCTACTTACAGTAAGACTAACGAAAGGATATAAGGTTCCTACCTAAAGTAGGACTTAGGAAAGCCTATAATGTACCCTGGTATGAATGGGTGGGATTAATGGCATCGGCAGGGGAGAATAGAAGCCTCTACTACTCCATACACTCCTCTGTAAAATGTAGGTAACTTGAGAGTAGATGGAACTAATTCCTAAGGCACCTACTTACAGTAAGACTAACGAAAGGATATAAGGTTCCTACCTAAAGTAGGACTTGAGAAAGCCTATAATGTACCCTGGTATGAATGGGTGGAATTAATGGCATCGGTAGGTGTGAATAGAAGTGTCTACTACCCCATACACTCCTCTGTAAAATGTAGGTTAGTTGAGGGTAGATGGAAGTAATTCCTAAGGCACCTAAAGTAGGACTTGGGAAAGCCTATTATGTACCCTGGTATGAATGGGTGGAATTAATGGCATCGGTAGGTGTGAATAGAAGTGTCTACTACCCCATACACTCCTCTGTAAAATGTAGGTTAGTTGAGGGTAGATGGAAGTAATTCCTAAGGCACCTAAAGTAGGACTTGGGAAAGCCTATAATGTACCCTGGTATGAATGGGTGGAATTAATGGCATCGGCAGGGGAGAATAGAAGCCTCTACTACTCCATACACTCCTCTGTAAAATGTAGGTAACTTGAGGGTAGCTGGAACTAATTCCTAAGGCACCTACTTACAGTAAGACTAACGAAAGGATATAAGGTTCCTACCTAAAGTAGGACTTAGGAAAGCCTATAATGTACCCTGGTATGAATGGGTGGAATTAATGGCATCGGCAGGGGAGAATAGAAGTGTCTACTACCCCATACACTCCTCTGTAAAATGTAGGTTAGTTGAGGGTAGCTGGAACTAATTCCTAAGGCACCTACTTACAGTAAGACTAACGAAAGGATATAAGGTTCCTACCTAAAGTAGGACTTAGGAAAGCCTATAATGTACCCTGGTATGAATGGGTGGAATTAATGGCATCGGCAGGGGAGAATAGAAGCCTCTACTACTCCATACACTCCTCTGTAAAATGTAGGTAACTTGAGGGTAGCTGGAACTAATTCCTAAGGCACCTACTTACAGTAAGACTAACTAAAGGATATAAGGTTCCTACCTAAAGTAGGACTTAGGAAAGCCTATAATGTACCCTGGTATGAATGGGTGGAATTAATGGCATCGGCAGGGGAGAATAGAAGCCTCTACTACTCCATACACTCCTCTGTAAAATGTAGGTAACTTGAGGGTAGCTGGAACTAATTCCTAAGGCACCTACTTACAGTAAGACTAACGAAAGGATATAAGGTTCCTACATAAAGTAGGACTTAGGAAAGCCTATAATGTACCCTGGTATGAATGGGTGGGATTAATGGCATCGGCAGGGGAGAATAGAAGCCTCTACTACTCCATACACTCCTCTGTAAAATGTAGGTAACTTGAGAGTAGATGGAACTAATTCCTAAGGCACCTACTTACAGTAAGACTAACGAAAGGATATAAGGTTCCTACCTAAAGTAGGACTTGAGAAAGCCTATAATGTACCCTGGTATGAATGGGTGGAATTAATGGCATCGGTAGGTGTGAATAGAAGTGTCTACTACCCCATACACTCCTCTGTAAAATGTAGGTTAGTTGAGGGTAGATGGAAGTAATTCCTAAGGCACCTAAAGTAGGACTTGGGAAAGCCTATTATGTACCCTGGTATGAATGGGTGGAATTAATGGCATCGGTAGGTGTGAATAGAAGGGTCTACTACCCCATACACTCCTCTGTAAAATGTAGGTTAGTTGAGGGTAGATGGAAGTAATTCCTAAGGCACCTAAAGTAGGACTTGGGAAAGCCTATAATGTACCCTGGTATGAATGGGTGGAATTAATGGCATCGGCAGGGGAGAATAGAAGCCTCTACTACTCCATACACTCCTCTGTAAAATGTAGGTAACTTGAGGGTAGCTGGAACTAATTCCTAAGGCACCTACTTACAGTAAGACTAACGAAAGGATATAAGGTTCCTACCTAAAGTAGGACTTAGGAAAGCCTATAATGTACCCTGGTATGAATGGGTGGAATTAATGGCATCGGCAGGGGAGAATAGAAGTGTCTACTACCCCATACACTCCTCTGTAAAATGTAGGTTAGTTGAGGGTAGCTGGAACTAATTCCTAAGGCACCTACTTACAGTAAGACTAACGAAAGGATATAAGGTTCCTACCTAAAGTAGGACTTAGGAAAGCCTATAATGTACCCTGGTATGAATGGGTGGAATTAATGGCATCGGCAGGGGAGAATAGAAGTGTCTACTACTCCATACACTCCTCTGTAAAATGTAGGTAACTTGAGGGTAGCTGGAACTAATTCCTAAGGCACCTACTTACAGTAAGACTAACGAAAGGATATAAGGTTCCTACCTAAAGTAGGACTTAGGAAAGCCTATAATGTACCCTGGTATGAATGGGTGGAATTAATGGCATCGGCAGGGGAGAATAGAAGCCTCTACTACTCCATACACTCCTCTGTAAAATGTAGGTAACTTGAGGGTAGCTGGAACTAATTCCTAAGGCACCTACTTACAGTAAGACTAACGAAAGGATATAAGGTTCCTACCTAAAGTAGGACTTAGGAAAGCCTATAATGTACCCTGGTATGAATGGGTGGGATTAATGGCATCGGCAGGGGAGAATAGAAGCCTCTACTACTCCATACACTCCTCTGTAAAATGTAGGTAACTTGAGAGTAGATGGAACTAATTCCTAAGGCACCTACTTACAGTAAGACTAACGAAAGGATATAAGGTTCCTACCTAAAGTAGGACTTGAGAAAGCCTATAATGTACCCTGGTATGAATGGGTGGAATTAATGGCATCGGTAGGTGTGAATAGAAGTGTCTACTACCCCATACACTCCTCTGTAAAATGTAGGTTAGTTGAGGGTAGATGGAACTAATTCCTAATGCACCTACTTATAGTAGGACTAACGAAAGGATACAGCCTAATGTAACCTCGTAGGAATGGGTGGAATTAATGGCATCGGCAGGGGAGAATAGAAGCCTCTACTACCCCATACACTCCTCTGTAAAATGTAGGTTAGTTGAGGGTAGATGGAACTAATTCCTAATGCACCTACTTATAGTAGGACTAACGAAAGGATACAGCCTAATGTAACCTCGTAGGAATGGGTGGAATTAATGGCATCGGCAGGGGAGAATAGAAGCCTCTACTACCCCATACACTCCTCTGTAAAATGTAGGTTAGTTGAGGGTAGATGGAACTAATTCCTAATGCACCTACTTATAGTAGGACTAACGAAAGGATACAGCCTAATGTAACCTCGTAGGAATGGGTGGAATTAATGGCATCGGCAGGGGAGAATAGAAGCCTCTACTACCCCATACACTCCTCTGTAAAATGTAGGTTAGTTGAGGGTAGATGGAAATAATTCCTAAGGCACCTAAAGTAGGACTTGGGAAAGCCTATAATGTACCCTGCTATGAATGGGTGGAATTAATGGCATCGGTAGGTGTGAATAGAAGTGTCTACTACCCCATACACTCCTCTGTAAAATGTAGGTTACTTGAGGTTAGATGCAACTAATTCCTAATGCACCTACTTATAGTAGGACTAACGAAAGGATACAGCTTACTGTAACCTCGTAGGAATGGGTGGAATTAATGGCATCGGCAGGGAAGAATAGAAGCCTCTACTACCCCATACACTCCTCTGTAAAATGTAGGTAACTTGAGGGTTGGTGGAACTACTTCCTAAGGTAGGTACCTACCTACAGTAGGACTAACAAAAGGATATATTGTACCGTGGTAGGAATGGGTGAAATTGATAGTATCGGCAGGGGTGATTAGAGGTGTCTACTACCCCTTACACTCTTCCGTAAAATGTAGGTTACTTGAGGTTAGATGCAACTAATTCCTAAGCTACCTATCTAAAGTATGGCGAAGAAAAGAGTCTACCCACTACTGAGTACTGTTGGAGCGAATACTTCGACTTGTCTTATTTTCCATTGTGCGAAAAAAAATCAACAAAGAGGAGAACATTGAAATACACAGGGGGCGCGTGCCCTCAGGCTTATTAGTTTTAGCAGAAAAATATTAACCTGTAAAACATAGTTAGGTTTTTAGGATAACAGCTTTCCGACCGCCCAACAATTTTGTAATTTCAAATACAAAAACAGCATAAAATATGATTATTAAAGATAGAAATGTTCAAAATTTCTCCAGGAGGGTTCCACCCCCTTACTCCTCGGGTCGCGGCCTCCTCTCCAAAACACCATCCTGGCTACGCCACTGTAATGATTGCATAAATTTGAATAATATCGTTTTTTTAAACATATCCCTTGTTTTGATTAAATTTTTGACGTAAAGCACCAATTGTTGAGAGAGTTTTCTTGGCGCTAGTTTTCTAGTTTCATGTATAAAATGTTGCGAAAAACTATTTAACGACCAATTAGACAGTAATATTCTCCGTTTCAGGGATAACTGCACCGCGAATACAAGAAATAAAGTAATTACTATCGACGGAATAAGTGAGGACGTAAATTAAAACCAAGAGTTTTTATTCCTTAGTTAAGATAACACGTCTGATTACACGCAGGCTTCAGCAGTAAATTATAGTGGGGATGTTTCGTACAAAGTTACAAATATAATCATGTTTATTCATTTTTTGTTTTAATTTTCATGTTTTTAATTAATTTGTGAAAGTTTTAATTTTTTGTTGTTTAACACTGAGGTTGTATGAAGCAAAGTAAGAAGCTAGTAAAATGTTACATATATATATATATATATATATATATATATATATATATATATATATATATATATATATATATATATTAAAACAACATAGGTTATTCAAATACAAGAATCTTTATTATTTTATATCCAAAGCTTTTCGTTGGCAAACAGTACCAACATCACCTTTGGATATAAAATAATAAAGATTCTTGTATTTGAATAACCTATGTTGTTTTAAATTATTAAACAAGAAAACGTATTATATATATATATATATATATATATATATATATATATATATATATATATATATATATGTATGTGTGTGTGTGTGTGTGTGTGTGTGTGTGTGTGTGTGTGTGTGTGTGTGTGTGTGTGTGTGTGTGTGTGTGTGTGTGTTAATTCCTACTTAGGTTAAAAAAAAAACATTATTTTAGTTACTTTTTATTTAATAATTGCAATTAATATAAATATATAGTCTATATACATGTGACAGAAGCACAATATTTAATGACGAAATTAAAATCAAAATTAGTTATTTTAATTTAAGTAATGAAATAATATTTTTTTAAACTGTACTAATATCCAGTGTCAAACGCTACAACCTTAAAAATTTGAGTTAATAAATTAAAAGGTATTTGATTAATGATTGAAAATTTGAACGATGTATGGGGAGAGTAAGAACTAATAGTAGGAGTTGAAAAAGATGAAAATGAAGCAAACGGATCAGATAAAATAGGGAATCTCGTATGAAGGGTTGCTTAACTGAAGGTTATCCCATTCTCTCGCGGCTTCTCTTTACATCCCATTGCAAGGAGATGGATGAATAGACTGAAATATGTAGGACTAAGAAAATGCCGAGAAACTTCTCTGACACTGGGATAAAATAAAAGAAGACGCTATTAACCCAAGAGAAGTACCCAGGAGACGTGGTTGGCTTTCAAACAAACTAAACTCCCGTAAGAAACTTAATTTCACATTTGTTTACGCTACTTTGTTTATTTTTGGTACGCATACATTCTTATGATCTCTAATTTTGTGTATAACTTTATTTTCACATTTAACCAAGATCATTACAAGTGCTTTCACACAGTTTTGTTTCCACCGTTTCACTCTTCTTTCGATTAGAGCAGGCGTATACGAACGCATTGTAGCGTTGCTTTTGTTTCTATCGCACAATAGGGCTCTTTTGTGACTTATCATGAGGAAATAAAGCCACGGGATTGTCTCGCCGCTATCAATGTAATTGTAGGAATTTTTCTATTTCCTGCGAGACCCGCGAAGCGTAACCCATATGCGGGCCTTATAATGTGTAATTACTAACGATATCGGCGTTTTATCGCTCGGCCAGACGATAAGCAGAGGGTAAAGGCTTTATACATAGCTACGTTCTCACACGGCGCGACGCCGTTAGGTACACGTGGAATGGGTTCATTAAATAATCCTATAACTTGTCTTTACGAGTATTATTGTTGGGCAGCTAGGTATAAAATTTATAATACTTTTTTCTAATATGTATAATAATGTGAATTATTGTTGAATATAGAATAATCAATAATTTTAATGCTTTTAAATTTTTTTTTAGTTATTATATTATATTTTTGCAGGCTTATTTGCATCTTTAACTACAAAAAGATTTATCAATAATATCTCTCTTATTTTTACTCTCGGCATATGAACCATATGTGTGATGCTTTAGGCTCTACACGACTAATAATATAATTTCTTTAATCTATTATATTTTTGTTTTCAGTAAGTGGTTTATGTATTATAATGCATGCTATCTTTGTTTGTCTTTTTTATTCTGGTCCTCTTTAAAATTTATTTTTTCATCCATGTTTCCAAACAATAACGTTTCTTTTCTTGTTAGCGTCAGTATTTTGTTTCTTTCAGTAGCCTATTATTTATTTATTTATTTCTTCGAGCTCACATCGAGCTCGCACATTGTTACGTCCCGCAACACACACACACACACACACACACACACACACACACACACACACACACAAACGCGCCCGCGCGCCCGCATTCTCTGAAATCTCTTCTTCTTAACGTAGGTCTACTTTACACAAATCTTTCCGCAATAATTTTCTTCTATATTTATAAATAATTTCATGCCTCAATCATCTTCCCAAATAGAGAATAGTTCTACTGCAACTTTGTACAAAGTTTGAATATTGTTAAGTATGATCTTAGTAAAACGTATACTTGGTAGTTAACAGTTAAAGAAAATTCATTAAAATTTATTGGGACAAAGGGTTGGGTTACACAAAAAATTAAACTACGACGAAAATTATTCATTTTAACATTAGTTTATGACTATCCGAACTTTAAATTTTGTAAAATCTACTGGGACAGAACGTTTTCGATCGCTAAGTGGCGTTCTTCATCAGTATCTTCTCGTCTTCTGAGAAAATACTGATGAGTATCACCACATACCGATCGAAAACGTTCTGTCTCAGTAGGTTTTTACAAATTTACAAAATTTGAAGTTCGGATAGTCATAAACTAATGTTAAAGTGATTAATTAAGTTTCACCGAACGTAATGGACTACGAAATTCAAGAGTTTACAATGAGAAAATGTACATTTTAAGTTCTTCTTAGTGGTTGAATAATATGTAAGTAATATAAACAAAAGTAATGAACGTGAAATTCCTACTTAAGTCAACAAAGAGAAATTTTATTTTAATGACTTTTTATTAATTAATATACATAAAGGAACATAACCTATGCGTTATAACAGCTGTTCTACTACATAACCTATAACATAAAATCAGCTGTTTTATGAAATCATATGTTATGACTTATTTTAAGCCAAATGGACAGAAATAACTATTTTCCATAATTTGTCCCTTTTGTAAAAACTTTTACTCCCAAATAAAACTATCATTAATTAATTAATATTTTAAAAAGCTGTATTAACGTCAAGTGTCATTTACTACAATGTTTGAAAAAATTATTTGAACTCCAGTGGATAAATAAAAAGTATTTTATTAACGATTGAAAATTTGTACAAGATATTTATAAGGAGAGTGTGAAGTGATAGAAGTAGTTTTAAAAAAGCTTAGGAAGTCACAAAATATACTGATTATATCCACAGAGCTTCTCCTAAGTGTGAAGAATTTCGCTCTTTAGCTCTTCCACCAGCACAGTAGACATAAATATTTAGGCTAATAATAAAAGAATGATTTTACATTTCATATTTTGGGTGAATGAACTTGCTTTTACAATATAAATTATTTTCCACAATACTTATTTACTCAATTACTAACCTAGTCACCTTGGAATTCAGTTGTCTGCAGTTTTCCTGATGTAACTCCACACTTAAGGCATTGAAATACGATATCGTCATTGTCGGTTTTAGCCATTTATTCAAAAACTATGAATAATAAATTAAATATACTTTCAATAGTTACTATATTTCCCAACAGTCAAGCATTAAATCCACAACCGACCAACATAAGTACTAGTTACCTGAAGCCTATTTAAATGTCTTCAGTTCAATTATCGAATTCACTGGTGATTTTTATTTGTTATTATATTACTCATTTAATTGTTAAAAAATGAAATAAAATAATGTAATGCTGTCTCACAATTAAAATGCTTAGTATAATTAAAACGTTTGCTTATTTCATTTTCAACTGCGTATTCCCGGGTAAAATCAGACGTCACCATGCTAATTGGTTTGAACTAGAAGTCATTGATCCAGCTAAAAGCGTCGCGGAAATTATACAAGTTCTGTTTCGCACTTTAGTAAGAATAAAACTTAATTTGCGCATTATTACGCAATTTTATTTGTGTTTATTTTTTAAAATGTGTTTTCTTGAATTAAAATGTAAGCTGAAACAAATAATAGCAGCATATTACTTCAAAATTTTCATTGTACCTACTTAGTTTCAATTGCAATAAACAACCAATTGTCAACAATTATCATCTTTTCAAATCTTATTTGTTGAAGGCTACTCTAACGTAAATTATAATATTCTATATTAAGATATCATGAAATTATCTTTCCAAATATTTTGAACAAAATTACCTCAATTGAAAGTATTTCGAAATCAAAAACACTTTGGTCTCTAACTACATTTTCTCTTCCTTATTTTTACTATTCTTATTTCTCTTCCTTATGTTTAACTTATGTTTACTATTTTTATTTCTCTCCTTTATGTTGACTACTTTTATTTCTCTTTCTTATGCTTACTATTTTTATTTTTCTTCTTTATGTTTATTATTTTTATTTCTCTTCCTTATGTTCACTATTTTTATTTCTTTTCCTTATGTTTACTACTTTTATTTCCCCTCCTTATGTTTACTATTTTTATTTTTCCTCCTTATGTTTACTATTTTTATTTCCATTCCTTATGTTTACTATTTTTATTTCTGTACTTTATGTTTGCTATTTTTATTTATCTTCCTTATGTTTGCTATTTTTTATTTATCTTCCTTATGTTTCCTATTTTTATTTCTCTTCCTTATGTTTACCGTTTTCATTTCCTTTCCTTTTTTTACTATTTTTATTTCTCCTCCTTATGTTTACTATTTTTATTTCTCCTCTATATGTTTACCATTGTTATTTCTCTTCCTTATGTTTATTATTTTTATTTCTCTTCCTTTTGTTTATTATTTTTATTTTTCTTCTTTATGTTTATCATTTTTATTTCTCTTCCTTATGTTTATTATTTTCATTTCTTTTCCTTATGTTTACTACTTTTATTTCTCCTCCTTATGTTTACTATTTTTATTTTTCCTCCTTATGTTTACTATTTTTATTTCTGTTCCTTATGCTTGCTATTTTTATTTATCTTCCTTATGTTTACTATTTTTATTTCTCCTCCTTATGTTTACTATTTTTATTTCTCCTCTATATGTTTACAATTGTTATTTCTCTTTCTTATGTATACAATTTTTATTTTTCTTCCTTATGTTTACTATTTTTATTTCTCTGCTCACGTTTACTATTTTTATTTCTCTTCCTTATGTTTATTATTTTTATTTCTCTTCCTTTTGTTTACTATTTTTATTTCTCTTCCTTATGTTTACCGATTATATTTTTAGTTTTTTAAAGTTAGTTAGTTCAGATTTGTACCAAGTGAAATTGTTTGAGGCTTAGCAGTACCTGCATACAACCACAGTTAATGTAGATCTGCGTGGTACGTCAGGTGTTCCATTGTTGCGAATAACAACTATTTTACCCTTAATTGCTGATCGGTTGTCACGTCAAAGAGCTTTCAGCGTTACACCTGTTGACTTCAATAGTGGTTGCCGAAACAGTTTTATAGTGTATGAAATACGATACTGTGATTATGTGTTTACGCTGATATTGGTTTACCTTTGCCAAATCGAAAGCTGAAGCAAAGTTTAGGACAGGTCCTTAGTCCTTGGAAGGCGTGGGCCCGAAGGACAATGCTTGTGGGACGTTATAATTAATAACCCACCAGATCACCCGGGCACGCCTGATCGCTATCGATTAATTGTCGACTTGTTCTCTAATCAATTAACTTAAGCCTTCTGTCAGTGGGCTTTAATAATCCGTGATGGAAGAGTCATGAATAAATATAGCTGCCAAGGAATGCCGCAATGCGCCCTAAAGCTAGAAATCGTTTAATTATACTCACATTTTCAAAAAGCTTTTCGTTTCAAATCACGACCATCAGTAGGTTATTTTGTTAACAAATAAACTTGATTTATGATCATTGGCAGTATTTGCGAAGACTTGTTAATTTACAATCTTCCTGTCATAAACTAGGCATGTAGGCTAAGGTTGATTATGTTTACTCTTAAATACAATTGTTTTAAAATCATACTTATACTAAGAGAGTTGTTTACAATTTTGAAAAATGGCTACAATGTAACTCGTTTGTAGCCAGCTATTTAGAAAGACTTGAAATGTATTTGAACCGATTTTTCAATTTTATTATTTTGTTACGGAAAATGATCCCCTAATATTTTAAAATAGGGTTTGTAAAAGAAAAGTAATTTTTAACGTTTGAGTTTTTCATTAAAATTGTGTTCATTAAATAATGTCATTAATTATTGTGAAAACATACAAATAATGTAAACAAACATTTATAAAGACAATTCCTACTCAAGTCAACAGTGAAAAATTTTATTGGAGTTACTTTGTATTAAGTAATTACAATTAGTATAAATAAGGTAACATAACCTATGCGGTAAAACAGCTGGTTTACCACATAACCTATAACTTAAAACCAGCTGTTTTATGAAATCATATGTTGTCACTTATTTTAAGTCAGTAGGGACGATAGCTGTATTGCATATCTTGCCCCTTTTGTGAAAAGTTTTTGCAATTAAAGTAAAATGAATTCATTACTAAATTTAAATTGAAAAAGCTGTGTGTCATCCATTACAAGTTAAAAAATAGAAGGAATTGAAAAGCAAAAATGAATAGAATGTAGGGAATTTTATTATAAGGAATTTTCTGTTATGTTAAAGACAAATCGTGATTTGACACTAGTAAATTATCTGCGGCAACAAACCAATCGGAAAAATATAATCTCCAATTATTAAACTGGAGTTAAAAGAAAGTCCACTGTAATTGAGGCGTTACTATGTTTTTAGTACAGTTAGTAGCCGGGGCTAATGGTGTATATGCCCTCACATCATAGTAGATCCATCACGTTGTCTAGATTGGTGTTTACGCTCTCTCTCGCACCCATCGTCACTCACTATCTATCTCGCTTAATTACACACGCTGCAATGTTTATAGCACGATTTAATTAATTAATCTTTGTTTTTCTCTCTGTTCACAGCTGTACGAGATAAGTGATGATCCAAAGAGGAAGGAATTTTTGGACGACCTGTTCAGTTACATGCAGAGGAGAGGTGAGTGCTATATATATCTATAGATTTACTTGTCTACCCTTGTTATTACCTATGGGATAATACGTTTCCGGTTTCAGTAGCAGCCAGTGGGAGAATACTTTGCAAACATTGTCTCGGCCCTTTTAATAATATTGTTGCATCTTACTATTTCCAACTTCTCATTCCTTTTGTTAGAAATATTTATATTTATTCTCTGTTTTTGTTTTTAAGTACAGTAGACCCTCGCTATTCGCGGTTGGATAAATTACAGAATAACCTGCAAATATGTATCGTATTTTAAAAAGAAGTGTAGAAAGAAAGTGTAGTTACTGTCCAGGTAGGATAATGATTCTCTGTTTTTGTTTTTAAGTACAGTAGACCCTCGCTATTCGCGGTTGCATAAATTACAGAATAACCTGCAAATATGTATCGTATTTTAAAAAGAAGTGTAGAAAGAAAGTGTAGTTACTGTCCAGGTAGGATAATGTGTTCTCGTCTTATTTATTTCGTACAGCACTGTAGTTATTTATCATAAAGAAATGTGATCTTTCTCCAAACATCCGTTATACTGTACACTACTAGGCCTCCTACTCAAATGATAGGCGTTCCTTATTTGTAACAAGTGGCGTTATCGTCACTGACAAACAACGATGAGTCAATCCGGCGCCCAACTCCATACATAAGTTTAACATCAACTTCTGCTAATTTAATAGTTTTCGATATCTAAACATCAATAATCGTATCCGGCGGCCGTAACAACTCGGGTTTTCTTTTCACCGTCTGTTATTAAACAGGTGTCGCATTTGATTGTCGTGTCTGCTTTATAGTTTTGGAAATGTCGTTCCTACTTGTAGAAGTGTTTAGTCGGGATAAACAATAAAAATATGTATGTAGGCCTAACTGTATAGTACGTAAATATACCATACTGTATTTTAAGTATAGCTGTAATTATTTGTAAACATTTTTTATGTACAACGTAACCGTCCACTTTTCATACACAGTTAGTTACAGTGCTCGCGGTTTCACTATTCGCGATAAAATCAAGGAACTTGAACCCCGCGAATAACGAGGTATCACTGTATAGTAATTTACACCAACATTTTAAAACATCTGGATTTGTTTTTCAAGTTAACTTTCTTGCACATACAACTTTTACATACATAGAAATGACAACACTACTGTTCTGTATTACTATTTTATTTTGTTTAATGAAATACAAAAAGTGATCAATAGATTTTAGATAGAACTTAAAGAAGACATTACAAAAAATTAATAAGGATATTTAAGCGAATTTAACAATATACTCTTGATAAAATACAAAGCGGGTCTATTAATATTAAAACTATTAAATAAAATATTCAATTAAATAATAATGTTTATTGATTGTAATTTGGGATTCGTCCTTATATAATTATTGCTGTGCTTACACAGCTCTCAAGACCTTTGTAGAAAATATTTGTTTTGAAAAAGCAAGACGTATTATAAACCTTTTATACCCGCAGCTTTTTCAGCGCTATATATTTTCTTTTCATAACGTTAGGAAAGTAAAACTTTTATCACCTTCATTTGACACCTTTAATAATGCACAAAGGTATAGGAACGGACGCGATAGCGACAGGATGTGGCAACTCTTAGTATTTGTGGTCGCTGATTGTTAAATTTAATGTGCCTGTCCTCAATATTAATAGGTACTATCGGTCGTAAGGAAAAGCAGTAACCCCGTAACAGATACGTTATCGTCGACACAACAAAGTCCTGCCATAATAGCTGTACTGAGTAAGAATCATTTCTTTACGTACGGATTCTTTGTGTAAAACTTATTTTTCAATATATTGTAGCACAACGTGTAGTTTAATACTAGATAAAACAAGAAGATGTGTGTTGTAGCTATTTGTGTTCAGGTTATCATCACCTGCTATTTGGACAAGGTTAAATTACAACGCAAATACAATAGCCGCCAGTATCACGTAAACAAGGGAGGGGAAATAATAAGCCTGCGTACAAAGCAATGTAGCAAAAGGATATAGGAATAGGTACTCTTCACGGCCTTCAGCTTCCATTAGAGCAATGTGAGAACTGTAGAAACGTCTGTATTCGCGAAGGACGGGCCGTGAAGAGTACGGAACGGAGTGGAGGAGAGGAGAAAGGGAGAGGTAGACAAGGAGAGAGGTAATAGAAAGACAGGGAGGGATATACCTTTAGTTCTACTACAGAATTGTGGGAACTGTATGAGGTTTTGTCTGGATTCAGTAGGATCGAGCCGTGAAGAGTACATAGCAGAGTGGATGAGAGGAGAAAGGGAGAGATAGACAAGGAGAGAGGTAATAGAAAGACAGGGAGGGATATACCTTTAGTTCTACTACAGAATTGTGGGAACTGTATGAGGTTTTGTCTGGATTCAGTAGGATCGAGCCGTGAAGAGTACAGAGCAGAGTGGAGGAGAGGAGAAAGGGAGAGGTAGACAAGGAGAGAGGTAATAGAAAGACAGGGAGGGATATACCTTTAGTTCTACTACAGAATTGTGGGAACTGTATGAGGTTTTGTCTGGATTCAGGAGGATCGAACCGTGAAGAGTACAGAGCAGAGTGGAGGAGAGGAGAAAGGGAGAGATAGACAAGGAGAGAGGTAATAGAAAGACAGGGAGGAATATACCTTTAGTTCTACTACAGAATTGTGGGAACTGTATGAGGTTTTGTCTGGATTCAGGAGGATCGAGCCGTGAAGAGTACAGAGCAGAGTGGAGGAGAGGAGAAAGGCAGAGATAGACAAGGAGAGAGGTAATAGAAAGACGGAGGAATATACCTTTAGTTCTACTACAGAATTGTGGGAACTGTTTGAGGTTTTGTCTGGATTCAGGAGGATCGAGCCGTGAAGAGTACAGAGCAGAGTGGAGGAGAGGAGAAAGGGAGAGGTAGACAAGGAGAGAGGTAATAGAAAGACAGGGAGGGATATACCTTTAGTTCTA
Organism: Prosapia bicincta; assembly: GCA_036971475.1. Classification (NCBI taxonomy): domain Eukaryota; kingdom Metazoa; phylum Arthropoda; class Insecta; order Hemiptera; family Cercopidae; genus Prosapia; species Prosapia bicincta. Next base: position 29,810,942 of record JBAIZL010000006.1, on the reverse strand, counting down.
CTACAGAATTGTGGGAACTGTATGAGGTTTTGTCTGGATTCAGGAGGATCGAACCGTGAAGAGTACAGAGCAGAGTGGAGGAGAGGAGAAAGGGAGAGATAGACAAGGAGAGAGGTAATAGAAAGACAGGGAGGAATATACCTTTAGTTCTACTACAGAATTGTGGGAACTGTATGAGGTTTTGTCTGGATTCAGGAGGATCGAACCGTGAAGAGTACAGAGCAGAGTGGAGGAGAGGAGAAAGGGAGAGATAGACAAGGAGAGAGGTAATAGAAAGACAGGGAGGAATATACCTTTAGTTCTACTACAGAATTGTGGGAACTGTATGAGGTTTTGTCTGAATTCAGGAGGATCGAGCCGTGAAGAGTACAGAGCAGAGTGGAGGAGAGGAGAAAGGGAGAGATAGACAAGGAGAGAGGTAATAGAAAGACAGGGAGGAATATACCTTTAGTTCTACTACAGAATTGTGGGAACTGTATGAGGTTTTGTCTGAATTCAGGAGGATCGAGCCGTGAAGAGTACAGAGCAGAGTGGAGGAGAGGAGAAAGGGAGAGATAGACAAGGAGAGAGGTAATAGAAAGACAGGGAGGAATATACCTTTAGTTCTACTACAGAATTGTGGGAACTGTATGAGGTTTTGTCTGGATTCAGGAGGATCGAGCCGTGAAGAGTACAGAGCAGAGTGAAGGAGAGGAGAAAGGGAGAGATAGACAAGGAGAGAGGTAATCGAAAGACAGGGAGGAATATACCTTTAGTTCTACTACAGAATTGTGGGAACTGTATGAGGTTTTGTCTGGATTCAGGAGGATCGAGCCGTGAAGAGTACAGAGCAGAGGGGGAGTGAAAGGAAAGGGCGGGAGAGTTATGAGAGGATGGAGAGAGGGAGAGGGGGAAATACGGGAGAGGAGAGAGAAAATAAAGACTACTTAAGGATAAGAGAATATATAGTTTAGTAGAAAAGTACTTTTTGCGCCTGAAAGATTATTAAGAATTACAGCTCACAAATTGCATCAGGATCAAAAACATATTGAACCTTTGCATACGGAGAGAGAGAGAGAAAGAGGAAAGGAAGAGAAGAGAGAGGGGGAGAGGGAGGAAGGGAGAGAGTCCGAAAAACGAGAGGACTGCTGAGCTCGGTTTCGTCACTTCGTTAGAGTTCATTCTCACTTTTGAACGTCAAAGAGGAGAGCGAGTCTCGACGATGTGGCAAGTGAATTAAGAGGTACTGCACCTCTGTCAATACCAATGATTGGGCAAAGACGATCGTGTATCTGGCGCCTCTTCGGTCTTAGCTAACAAAATATCTTTCTAATTTTAATTATAGGCCTAATTGAAAGCGACTCTCGACGATGTGGCAAGTTTACAAAGAAATACGGCAACTCTATCAATACTATTTCGTGATTAGGTAGAGACGATGGAAATCTTGCGCCTCTTCGGTCTTAATTTACAGAATCAATTTCTAATTTTAATTACAATTAAAAGCGACTCTCGACGATGTGGCAAGTTTACTAAGAAATACGGCAACTGTGTCAATACTATTTCGTGACTAGGTAAAGACGATCGAAATCTTGCGCCTCTTCGGTCTTAGCTTACAAAATCCTTTTCTTATTGTAATTATAATTGAAAGCTAGTCTCGACGATGGGGCAAGTTTACTAAGAAATACGGCAACTCTGTCAATACTATTTCGTGACTAGGTAAAGACGATCGAAATCTTGCGTCTCTTCGGTCTTAGCTAACAAAATCCTTTTCTAATTTAATTATAAATTGCAGGCTGTCTGAATTAGAATAGGGAATGAAAACATGACGAGAGAAATGAGAAGCAGAATTAACAAAGAAGTTGTAAAAACAACAATGACGTATGCTGTGGAACAACCCGACACAGCAAAAACAAAGAAAGTGCTGGAAACACTGAAGAAAATCCTGAGAAGAATAAATTGATGAGTAACAGATGAACAATTGCTCCGGAATAGAGCAAGAAGCACAGACGACGGAAGTTCGAGTTGGAACACATAAATGAATAAGTGGTGAAAAGAAGACTGGAATGTAACAACTACCATATAAGCAGAATTATTGAGGTTAAGATGAACAAGATGACAATCTGCGGGAACAACGAAAACGGTTGAATGACAACTTGGGGCCTACTCGAGACAGAAAACTGGAGATGAAACTTACTCATACAAAAATCTATAGACCTATATCTATTAAGAAAATAAGAAGATTTCACATAGGTAAAAGTTAAAGTAGTATTACTCAAATCTCACAAAAATTAGTCTTTAATACGAACACAACACATGTTTTGTGTTGTGTTCGTATTAAAGACTAATTTTTGTGAGATTTGAGTAACACTACTTTAACTTTTACCTATGTGAATAGTTCTCACTAGCTAAGCTCTAAATAACTGAAGAAGATTTCAATTTTACTATAATTGCTTATTATGACTATATGTAGTACTATATAAGAGTGACATTATAACTTATGGTCCTGGAAGTGGTTAATGCACCTAGACGTATTAGATAAACCCAATGGATCATTTTCGTTATGAAAAACCCTGAATAGGAATTCATAACGAATTATAGACATTGGAGTTTAACCTCAAACTCCATAATATTTATGAATTTCATCACTAGATCTGTTATTTCATTACGTGTAACAATTATGTCGGAATGTCTACATGAGCTACTAAACTCGGTGTTGAATAATAGATCTACCTGTTTGTCTCTTTGTGGTGTTTATGTAGTCTACTTATTTCTGTATTTATAAATTTAAACTCTACAATTGGTTTTTGGATTCATTTAGAATTAGGCCTCCACTTCTACTTGACCGTTAACGTCTCCAGCGTCTATATCGTCACGCGTTCATCATCTTTACGTTAATAGTTTATAGACAATCAGAACATGAAAGTTAGATTTTGTGACGGTTATGTTTTCATCAAAGCATTAAACTACATTTCACCGACAAAACAAGTTAAACATTGTTTTTAGTTATAATCGTCTACAAACTCTCGAGCTTCTAAGGGTTTTGTTTCTGATCCATCACTCAAGTCACTGTTTGTTTTAGCTGGGCCCTTCATCTCTTGACATAATCTTCCCTTTTGAAATTATCAAAGTTAAGTTTTATCTTTGTTAATTTTCAATTCACTAAACTCGTTTTTGTGATAAATATAAGTTGTAGTTTTATTGTTTTACGTGAATAATATTTTATAGTACCTGTATGTAGTTTCAATTTTAGAATGTTTATTTTGAATGATCTTTGTAATATTAAAGATATTGGTGCGATTTTTAATTCATTTGGGCGCATAAAATGCTTGATCAGCTTGGAATCTTTCTGCGAACTGCAAACACTTGACATCCCGTCTCGCCACCCACGCCAGTGCTGGCTACACACGCACACTATACGCGCCTCTGGAATGCGTGCGTGTGTGCAGTTTTTGTCACTCACCTTCTGCCAACGCTGCAATCCTCAACTCGTAAAGTATGATGTATTCAGGCGTTGCGATTTCAGTTTGCTGTGTGTTTAGTGAGTTTGTTTATGCTTATTTTATGTGGTAAAATGTTTTGCAATTAAGTGGCATTGTTTGAATTCGTTTGTGCTAACAATAAATTGTAGGAAGGAGTTTACAACCTCATTGTAGAATAATTTGTAATTTTATATGTTTAATTTATTCTGCGTGCGCGCTCGCCTGTTTGCGTTGCTTTGCTTGTGCTTTAAGAATAAGGTTAGATTAGTGCCTAGAAAGCTGGTCTCACTTTAAGTATGCTAAAATCCGGTGGAGCCCAGAAGATCTTCTGCTGTCTGAAAGCTCTATTCTGCCTAGTCTAGGGTGTCCTTCCTTTCTTCAAACAGTTGCTCTGCAGACTGTGTTAGTGAGAGATATCGTCGAGGAAGAATTAATTTTAGTCACCAATGATCTCACGCTGAAAGAGAAGCTCGTATTATTATTCCGTTGCTATGACAATGGTTATAGCAAATTAAAAAAAAAGGTTTTATGTACTAACATTGGTTAAAGTTTTATTACAAACCAGAGTTATAGAACGTTTTTGGAAATGCTAATAACTCTGGAACGTACGTTGGATTTTCCTGTTGTACAGCGGGTTGCATTTCCGTAACCCCCACATTAGTCGCTACGAGAAAAGCTGAATAGGTTCGCTCTTAAAAAGGGAAACTTGAAGAGAATTTCATAGATCGTTGTAGGCCTATATGTGAGATCGTAAGATGTGAGAAAGGAAATCATTGGCATCCATTAACAAGCATAAACTGGAGAATAGTTGCATAGACTAGGCCTACGTATACGTAATCCTTTATTACTAACACTGTCTCAGTACATGATAGTAGCAAATGAAACATCTACTGTATTGTCTAAACTTGACAGTGTATTTAACTCAATGTTTTTGCAAATGTTAGTAACCGAACAGTCTTCTTTTGCAGAGCGTTTTGTATTTACAAATCTACATTCGTTTAATTCAGGTTGGAATGGAGTGTTTTATAAAATGTGGATGAGATTAAACTATTCACAGAATTAAACAAAATTCCGGTGCTGATATTAGCAGGAAAATCTAGCTTTGGACAAAAACGTTCTTATTTCAGTGCAATGACAGATTTCTACTGAATGCGTTTAAAATTCTGAATATTTTAATTAAAATTCACAAGATTAATTCTCCGTACGTGCCGAAGCGTTTGTAATAAAGATGTCAAATTGGGATGTTGAGCGGTGAATGTGTGTGTGTGGGACAGTGTTATTGTTGTCGCCTTTGACTCATTATCACCTTAATTCACCATTTCCTGTCATTGTTTCCTACAGCCATTGATATCACTCGAAACCGTGTGTTTGTATGATAACCCGCGTGGCTTGACAGTCCGAGGACGTGGGCGCTGGCCTACACTACTGGTGTTATTGAGCCGGCGTAATATAATGGCATTACTATCTCCTTCCAGACAAATCGGCGCTTTTTACAAATATTATAATATTACAAATATTACAAATATTACCTACAATCACTACAAGGCCTGTCTCTCTCTCCTTGCAGCAACATCGACATTGTTTACAAACATTACAAGGCCTGTCCATCTCCTTGCAGCAACATCGACATTGCTTACAAACATTATAAGGCCTGTCTCTCTCTCCTTGCAGCAACATCGATATTGCTTACAAATATTATAATGCCTTTCTATCTCCTTGCAAGAACATCGTCATTGCTTACAAACGTCACAAGGGCTATCTATCTCCTTGCAAGAACATCGACATTGCTTACAAATATTACATGGCCTTTCTATCTCCTTGCAGGAACATCGACATTGCTTACAAACATTACAGGGCCTATCTATCTATTTGCAAAAATATCGACATTGCTTACAAATATTACAAGGGATATCTATCTCCTTGCAGGAACATCGACATTGCTTACACACATTATAATGCTTTTCTATCTCCTTGCAAGAACATCGTCATTGCTTACAAATATTACAAGGGATATTTATCTCCTTGCAGGAACATCGACATTGCTTACAAACATTATAATGCTTTTCTATCTCCTTGCAAGAACATCGTCATTGCTTACAAACATTACAAGGGCTATCTATCTCCTTGCAAGAACATCGACATTGCTTACAAATATTACATGGCCTTTCTATGTCCTTGCAGGAACATCGACATTGCTTACAAACATTACAGGGCCTATCTATCTATTTGCACAAATATCGACATTGCTTACAAATATTACAAGGAATATCTATCTCCTTTTAGGAACATCGACATTGCTTACACACATTACAAGGCCTATCGTAGCTTAAATGTAGCTTAAATTCTTCAGAAAAACGTTAAAAGTAAATAGAAAAGGCGATGTTAAGTAGGCATATAATACTCGTAAATAATGAAATAATAGGCAAATGAATAATAATAGAAATCCTTAGATTCTATTATTTAATAAACAACACACATTATATTAAAACAGTTCACTCTAAATATCAATACTCACTAGTTTATTAATTAAAACAAAGAGAATAGTTTCGATGGCGATATCGCCTTCATCAGTGCTTGGCGCCAATCACTGTTCATCAGTGTGACTGATCAGGAGCCAAACACTGATGAAGGCGACATCGTCTTCGAAACTAGTCTGTTTTCATAAATTAGTGTTTGATTTAATAAACTAGTGTGTAGTTTAGAGGTGTGTAGAGATTTAGAGTGAACTGTTTTAAAATTTACCGTGTGAGTTGTTCTCACTAGCTAAGCTCTTATTAACTAAATATAAGTCGTCTACATTGTCTAAAAGTAACTAAAATAAAATTTGTCTTTGTTGACCAAAGTAGATTTGGAAAGCGGAATTGACTTGAAAAAGATGTCTATATAATTGTTTAAAGTAAGAAGTACAGTACCTACAGTATAACAGCTAATGAAGATTTGAGCGTGCGGTAGCGGTGTGTTCCAACTATTAAACATGTTTACATTCAGGCAATCCGAGGAGTCTTGTAATTAAGGTTATATCCCGTTGATGGGTCGGGTTAAAGTCGAGCTTGACCCATGTTGAGCTTCATTAATTACCTGCCCAATTAGATTTGTACTATTCAGTACAAAAACATATTGTCGGATGTTTTATAGAGGGTAATTTATATTGTCACGCATTTCAGTAGCAGAGAGTCTTATTAATAGAATTATAATGGCATTGCAATCTGGTGTACAAATATGTTTATTTAATGTGTGTTAGGCTAGGCTATTAGGCTTGGCAATTAGATAGCCTAGATACGTCTCTCATACAGCGTCCATAAGGCAATTTGGATATTATTGCTTTTGAAAGGTATGGAATAGATTGTGGGTAAAGGTATGGCACTATCGGAGGCATTGAAAGATGACTACGTATCACAACCCATGTCGGAGGAAGGTTAAGGAAAGGATATTGTATCAAGGAATTGGCACTAAGAACTAAAGAAATGACACAAACATACGTTGGCTATTAGCAACCGGACAATAAGGTCCCTTACATGAAGTGTAGAGAATAGAAATGTATTACATGTCAACGCAATAGCATTAAGCATTAGTTTAACGCTAGTTCAATCACTAGAACCTAGGGTCGCTACTGTAGAGACATCACCTAAATCACTAATTTTTACCATGTTCAATCGTTGACAGCCCCTTTCCCTTTCATCCTTTCATCGTATTTACTGGGAGACAGGTTCATGTTGACATCCAGGAGCGATCCATTCGACCAATATTGATTCATTTATAAGGTTCCTGGATTTATTGAGGACAAACTTGGCAATACTGATTCGGGCGATGCCTCGATACTAGCGACCCTAGGTTCTAGTAATTGAACGAACATAAACTTGTTCTTTCATTAGTTTGTACTCTCTGCGCCTGAAGCGGAACTCTCAACAGGCGCCAGAGAGTTCATCTGCGAACAGATTGTAGATTTTTGCATTGAGCACCATTCTATAATATGCATTTTTATGTAAATAAATTCAGTTTCTTGTAACTTATTTTTGTTGTGTATTTGATTTTACTAACAATATTATTATATTAGTTTATAATTTTATTCAAGAACAACAATAAGTTTATTACCCGTTAAACAAAATTAATGCACGTCGAATAATAAAAACTCAACTTCCATTGCAGTTAGCCCTAATTGCTCCAGAATTCTCAAAAATTGCTCCAGGTAGTTTTGCGTTTTTTAAATCTGATTTTTCAGTACAAAATTTGTTTGACGCCACATCTTTTGCCACTTAGCGACCCAAAACATTTTAGCATGGGGTGAGAAATATAATCGGGGAAGATCTTGCAATAGCCGTAAATAGCTATGAAGTGTTTCGCTTCTGTGTTTATATTATCATCTTAAATTCCTTCTATTAGCTCACACTCTCCTGATATAACCTATATCTTGTACAAATTCCTTCTATTAGCTCACACTCTCCTGATATAACCTATATCTTGTACAAATTCCTTCTATTAGCTCACACTCTCCTGATATAACCTATATCTTGTACAAATTCCTTCTATTAGCTCACACTCCTGATATAACCTATATCTTGTACAAATTCCTTCTATTAGCTCACACTCTCCTGATATAACCTATATCTTGTACAAATCCTTCTATTAGCTCACACTCTCCTGATATAACCTATATCTTGTACAAATTCCTTCTATTAGCTCACACTCTCCTGATATAACCTATATCTTGTACAAATTCCTTCTATTAGCTCACACTCTCCTGATATAACCTATATCTTGTACAAATTCCTTCTATTAGCTCACACTCTCCTGATATAACCTATATCTTGTACAAATTCCTTCTATTAGCTCACACTCTCCTGATATAACCTATATCTTGTACAAATTCCTTCTATTAGCTCACACTCTCCTGATATAACCTATATCTTGTACAAAATTTCAACCATTAATCCAGTCAAGTTCAAATACATTTTTTAAACCTATAGTGGATTGTCATCATCCACTATTGATGTTAATAAAGTTCAAATATTTATTCAATAATTAAATTATAAAAATTTAGAGGTCAATCTGGGTTCGAACTGTAAATCTTCGTGTTCAAAGTCTAGCTTACTTTGACATTTCGACAACTTTCCAATACCAAGAAATGAATATTTTAAAGACGTATATGAATTTTTTAGCTTCCACTTGGTTGTCGTCGAAACCTCCATTGTACAACCTTAAACTGTTGTCATGGTTGCCAAACAATATCATAAATAATGTTGTGAGTTTAAAAATGAATGAAACGAATAAAATAAACAAACAAACTGGAAATAAGCAAAGTATGATAAAATGTTTGTTTCTTGACCTTAGTAGGAATTTAATTATTTTTTAAAATATGTTTATTACTTGCCTTAGTAGAATCAGATGTCGTTTTTATGTATTATTATATATCCATCCCACTTCTAGTTACTTATAACGTTGTAACTGGATTTGTTTCTGGCGAGAGTTAGTTTTTAAATCACCGGCACCAGTTACTAAACTAAATACCAATTTATTGTCTGCAATACGGTTGCAAGTTCCAGTTTTCCCAGTATATAACGCAATCTACTGTTTCCATGGACACCGCGAGTATGAAACAAAAGAACAGACGATCGGCTTGGTAAACGATAGTAAAGTGCAATACTTCGACTCGGCCGGGTCGTGTCCGAAATCATTATTAGCCGTCGGAAATAAAGAACGCAGAGCTTTAAAGCCGAAGAAACCCATTAGAGAATAAGCTATAAACATCCCTATAAAAAAGTTATAGAAATTGAGCTATACGCGTTGTGAAGGATTAAAAATATGTTTATTATTCCTACTGCCCCTTCGCCCCGGCCCATTCACGTTTTAATGTGTGCGTTTTCAATTAAATTCGGTTCCACTATTTTTTAAATGCCTGCGCGATATAAAACCCGAGAGATTTATGGGTCTCTATATATTTTATATTTTTTCATCAAGGCGCGGGCCCACCAAAAAGCAAACTCCATTTTTTAACCGCCGGCAATAAAAAGCGTTTCGTAACCGACCGAACTCCCCTCCCCCCTCCGATCACCTCAACGGCAACTCGCTACACCGTCTGCAGCGTTCGGCTAAAGGGAAGTCGGCGCAAATTCTAATTTTAATGACATTTTCGGTCATAAAACAGTCTTATTACAGTCAGCTGATGTTTTCTACTGAACGCGCAGCGAATTCTATCGTCTACTTAGTGTTACATTCAAATCCTTGAACTAACTGTTCGATGTTAAAATGGAATCCTCTGGATTGGTGTAAAGGATGTACGATGTTAAAAATCACTGAACCGTATTTTATCATATTTAAAGCCCTGACTTGCATACCTTCCTCTTTTTGTGAAAAATATTTCTCCCACAAAAAATTAAAATTATTTCATTATTAAATTAATTTGAAAAGACTGTATAAAAATCGAATGTCATTTACTAAAATTTGAACAAAATGTATTTGAAGTTGAGTGGATGAATAAAACGTATTTTATTAACGATTGAATATTTAAACGAGATATATAGCCTAGAAGGAAGAACTAATAGAAGGAATTGGACAATATAGACTTTGAAATGTTCTGTAAAATATGAAAATTTTCCTAGTAAAGAGAGTTCACCAATATAAAATTATATTACTCAAACGTTTTTGCTTTTTACAAAAAAAAGTCTGAATTTAAAAGGGTTAGATTTTATATTATATAAGAGTGTATTTAAACATGTTATTTAATATATAAAAATCTATTACCATAAGATGTGGATTAAACTCCAACCAAAACGTCCTTGACTCTCAGGCAAGGGGTTTCTAGTTTCCCAATGCTTGCACCTAGTCAAGGAGATGTCACCAACGCAAGTAACATCCTTGGCTCTCAGGCAAGCGGCTCATAGTTTCCCAATGCTTGCTTGCGCAAGGAACGTCATTGGCTCACAGGCAAGCGGCTTCTGGTATTCCAATGGTTGCTCCTGGTTGAGGAGATGTCAGCAACGCAAAGAAAGCTCTTCGCTCTCAGGCAAGGGGTTTCTAGTTTCCCAATGCTTGCACCTGATCGAGAAAATGTCAGCAGCGCAAGGACCGTCCTTGGCTCTCAGGCAAACTGCTTCTAGTTTCCCAATGCTTGCACCTGGTCGAGAAAATGTCAGCAGCGCAAGGAACGTCCTTGTCTCTCAGGCAAACTGCTTCTAGTTTCCCAATGCTTGCTTCTTGTCGAGGAGATGTCAGCAGCGCAAGGAACGTCCCTTGGCCCTCAGGCAAGCTGCTTCTAGTTTTCCAATGCTTGCTCCTGGTCGAGAAAATGTCAGCAGCGCAAGGAACGTCCTTGTCTCTCAGGCAAACTGCTTCTAGTTTCCCAATGCTTGCTTCTTGTCGAGGAGATGTCAGCAGCGCAAGGAACGTCCCTTGGCCCTCAGGCAAGCTGCTTCTAGTTTTCCAATGCTTGCTCCTGGTAGAGTGGATTTCAGCAACGCAAGGACCGTCCTTGTCTCTCAGGCAAGCTGCTTATAGTTTCCCAATGCTTGCTTCTTGTCGAGAAGATATCAGCAGCGCAAGGAACGTCCTTGACTCTCAGGCAAGCTGCTTCTAGTTTTCCAATGGTTGCTCCTGGTCGAGGATATGTCAGCAACGCAAGGAACGTTCTTGGCTCTCAGGCAAGCTGCTTATAGTTTCCCAATGCTTGCTTCTTGTCGAGGAGATGTCAGCAACGCAAGGAACGTCCTTGGCTCTCAGGCAAGCTGCTTCTAGTTTCCCAATGCTTGCTTCTTGTCGAGGAGATGTCAGCAGCGCAAGGAACGTCCCTTGGCCCTCAGGCAAGCTGCTTCTAGTTTTCCAATGCTTGCTCCTGGTAGAGTAGATTTCAGCAACGCAAGGACCGTCCTTGTCTCTCAGGCAAGCTGCTTATAGTTTCCCAATGCTTGCTTCTTGTCGAGAAAATGTCAGCAGCGCAAGGAACGTCCTTGTCTCTCAGGCAAACTGCTTCTAGTTTCCCAATGCTTGCTTCTTGTCGAGGAGATGTCAGCAGCGCAAGGAACGTCCCTTGGCCCTCAGGCAAGCTGCTTCTAGTTTTCCAATGCTTGCTCCTGGTAGAGTGGATTTCAGCAACGCAAGGACCGTCCTTGTCTCTCAGGCAAGCTGCTTATAGTTTCCCAATGCTTGCTTCTTGTCGAGAAGATATCAGCAGCGCAAGGAACGTCCTTGACTCTCAGGCAAGCTGCTTCTAGTTTTCCAATGGTTGCTCCTGGTCGAGGATATGTCAGCAACGCAAGGAACGTTCTTGGCTCTCAGGCAAGCTGCTTATAGTTTCCCAATGCTTGCTTCTTGTCGAGGAGATGTCAGCAACGCAAGGAACGTCCTTGGCTCGCAGGCAAGCTGCTTCTAGTTTCCCAATGCTTGCTTCTTGTCGAGGAGATGTCAGCAGCGCAAGGAACGTCCCTTGGCCCTCAGGCAAGCTGCTTCTAGTTTTCCAATGCTTGCTCCTGGTAGAGTGGATTTCAGCAACGCAAGGACCGTCCTTGTCTCTCAGGCAAGCTGCTTATAGTTTCCCAATGGTTGCTTCTTGTCGAGAAGATATCAGCAGCGCAAGGAACGTCCTTGACTCTCAGGCAAGCTGCTTCTAGTTTTCCAATGGTTGCTCCTGGTCGAGGATATGTCAGCAACGCAAGGAACGTTCTTGGCTCTCAGGCAAGCTGCTTATAGTTTCCCAATGCTTGCTTCTTGTCGAGGAGATGTCAGCAACGCAAGGAACGTCCTTGGCTCTCAGGCAAGCTGCTTCTAGTTTCCCAATGCTTGCTCCTGGTCGAGGAGATGTCAGCAACGCAAGGAACGTCCTTGGCTCTCAGGCAAGCTGCTTCTAGTTTCCCAATGCTTGCTCCTGGTCGAGGAGATGTCAGCAACGCAAGGAACGTCCTTGGCTCTCAGGAAAGCGGCTTCTAGTTTCCCAGTGCTTGCTCCTGGTCGAGGAGATGTCAGCAACGCAAGGCGGATCTTCAGATTGTCTCCGACCATTCTTCCAACTCCAACTTGTCCGTCTGTAGCGGTCCAGGCGGCTCTGTAGATCGATCGGGAGTAGTAATCGTGCAACACCCTGTAGTGTTCCGATGTTCCAGGAGATTAGAACTTCAGATCCAGATGTATCTATGTTTTCTTTCTAACTTAGCTCCGTCGTAGATTTTATATCGTAGTGGTAATATATTGATAATAGGGCTATGGACAGGTTCTAATATCAAACTTATCTATAAAATGTTTGACTTGGGCCTATATTGTTTTTACAAGTTAAATGAGTTATACAAGGAAATTTGTAATCATGAAAAAATACAAACGTAACAACATATAAGCCCTACCTAAGGCTAGAATCTCCTAATGCGTTCTGCAACTTAAATACGTTATAAGTAACTATCATTAAAGAATTCTTATAGGTCTAGCTACTCGAGAATCTAGTAAAGAAAAAAAGTAATGTTTGGAATTGATTTTAAAACAGCACAAAATGTGCGCATACGTTATCGAGTTATGATCTTCAAAGATTCTTCTGTAAAATAGTGTATCCTTGAACATGAAATAGGCCTACATGAAATAGGCGATTTTAAATGGCATTTCATGCATTGAAATTCCGATTTGTTGATTCTGCGTAGCGTTGCATAGGGCATACTCTGTGTTTGTAACGCCTCCGCCTTTGGTTGCTCAATCCGTCACAGAGCTGAAGCTTTGCTGTTTCTAATCGATGGATTGCTCCTGGTATTTTAGTCTTTTGGACGTCACGTTGGATTATAGCTTTTAACAAGACGATATGAAGGACAACACAGAAACAAGAAATAGTGGTTCAAACAAGACGATACGAAGGACATCACTAAAATAAAAATTAATGCTTCAAATAAAATGATACGAAGGGCAGCACAAAAACAAGAATTACAGCTTCAAACAAGACGGTACGAAGGAGAGGACAAAAACAAGAATTAGAGCTTCAAAAAAGACGTTACGAAGGACAGCACAGAAGCAAGAAATAATGGTTCAAACAAGACGATACGAAGGACAGCACAGAAACAAGAACTAATGCTTCAAATAAAATGACACGAAGGGCAGCACAAAAACAAGAATTAGAGCTTCAAACAAGACGGTACGAAGGAGAGGACAAAAACAAGAATTAGAGCTTCAAACAATACGATACGAAGGACAGCAAAGAAACAAGAAATAATGGCACAAACAAGACGATACGAAGGACAGCACAAAAAGAAGAACTAATGCTTTAAATAAAATGACACGAAGGGCAGCACAAAACAAGAATTAGAGCTTTAAACAAGACGGTACGAAGGAGAGGACAAAAAGAAGAATTAGAGCTTCAAACAAGACGATACGAAGGACAGCACCGAAACAAAAAATAATGTTACAAACAAGACGATACGAAGGACAGCACAGAAACAAGAAATAATGGTTCAAACAAGACGATACGAGGGACAGTACAAAAACAAGAACCAATGCTTCAAACAAGGTGATACTATTGCCACCACAAATCAAGAATTAGTGTTTTTAAAGTCCATTTTTTTACCTTTTCACAAACACCCAAAATAATTAAGTTGTAATTGAAGTACACGGAAACAAATTAAGTCCTACAATTTTTTTAACTGTAATGTATGTAATTAAGTCCTACAATTTTTTTAACTGTAATGTATGTAATTAAGTCCTACACTTTTTTTAACTGTAATGTATGTAACTTGTACAAATGACGATAGTGATTTTGATTTAACGTTTAGATTTAAGGTACGGTTGGAGTCGTAAAGTGGTCCATAGGCTTCATGTAATAAGCGAGCAGTTTGCGAGTAACACCTACGGTAAAAACAGACAGGCGTATCGGCAGCAACCAAGTGCAGCCCATACGGCACTGCACTATAAATCAGGCCCTCACATTTTTGTTTATCCCAACCTCGGCTCGCAATCATATTAACTCCTCGGCCGATGGATATCAATCTTCGACCTTGAACCAATCCGTAACGAAATATGATGGTATTTTAATTGATGAGGAATTCTGGAGCGTTGGTATTTTCGGCTCAATTGGTGATTTACATCCGAATGTGAGGTCGGATGAAGATTGAAGGGTTCTACTGTCCGCCTAAAGCACGTGAATAAATCTGGTGCCAATAAACGCATTCAATATTACCGGTAGTGTGTTCATTGAAATTAATTTTTTGGCAGTTTTGGATTTTTTGTTGTATTTTCAAGGTGTTTACCAAATATGAATGTTAGGAAAGATTGTGAACTTAGGAAGGGAAAAAACCTACAGTGGAGGATGTAAAGGGGCTCACGTATGCAGCGTGTTTGTTTGAAATAATTGTCTATTGAAGAAAATATATTTATTATCCTCTAGTCCTATATTTACCTACTTTTAACGTAGGCTGCATAGAGAAACTAGGCGTAACATAACTCACAGACCTTGTATGAAATAATAAGTAAAATTTCAATTTAGTAGTGATTACCTAAAAACATAACCTAAAAATTACTTGTAACTGAAGACGAAAACAGCTGTTAACATTAACCTCCATGTTTGACTTTCGGAACACTTCGGGGTTCCTCGTTCTTCTTATATTGCTAATTACTGTGACGTCATATATTACAGTTTCGTCAAAAAAGGTGCTAGGGGCACCTAAAGGAGTGTACATTTCAATTAGCCCATGTGTAGCACAAAAATAAATACTGTATTGATAAAACTACTAATAGATTTGAAGCATTTTGTCTGTCTATAGTGTATTCATAAAGGCGTATAGACGAACGTTACATTCGTAAATAACACTAAATTTGTTTAATGGCATCAACATTGATTTGTTTTGTGACATTAAATTTTCCGGTGATTATTTTAGACATTATGTACCGTATGCACCAAAATAAACAGTACTGAAACTGAATCAACTGTAGGCCTATTGGCCTTCTCGATCAGCTGTGCCGACTTTTGATTGTTGCCGACTATTCGTTGACGTAGCCTATTTCATTTGAGGTTAATTTTTGCTGACATGGTCCTACCAATTGTAGAGAAAACGTGTTTGTAAAACTATGTAGGGCCTAAATAAAATAAAATAAAATGAAATAAATAAAAGCTGATAACTATTTCAGTACTGTTTATTTTGGCGCATTCGGTGTTTACAAATCTGATTAATAAAACCTTTAGCATTAGGTTTTGGAGTTAAAGGTTTGGTGTATATTTTAAGAACTTTTAATTTGTTTTAAAATCAACCTACTAATTTTACCGGTGCCGCCGTTTTAGTTTAGTATGATCAGTGTTTGATGCTATAACATAGTTTTATCAGCTCTCTGTTGAAATTAGTTGCTGATAGAACAGGAAATAAAAAACCATTATCCTAGTTAAGACGCTCTGTTTAGTTTTTGGTTATGATTTGTACGTATAGGAAATCCCCCGTTAGAGATTTAAACAACCACTCATCCTTATTTACTGTTGCGGCCGCCAAATAATTCTTTGGCTAATTGACACCTGATGAGATGACGAATGAAATGCGCAACAAGGTAACGCCAGAGCAGATTAGGTCAATCTCGCCGGAGCTGGGTTCCTCGTTACTCGTGATGAAGCACCGCCTGATAATGATAATGATGACACTTCAATCAGAGCCCGGAGGGCGTGGTCTGATCCGGCCAATCAGGGCGGAGGCGGGATACGTTCTGCTGATGGATTTCACGTTTCTATCTGTGATTGATGGCACACCGTACGCTCATTGCTAATGGAACATAGACTAAATGTAAACAAACCTTTAGTGCCCCTGTACTCGTAACACGTTTATATCAGTGTAATTGTTCAAATAAAACACACGCGAAAAGGCAGTGTTGTCATGGCTACGGTCAATCACAATAATCGAAGAGAACAAGAACGTGTCATTGCTCAGAGAAAGTCATAGGTTTGCTCTTTTTTCGTTCTAGATTCTTATGTAGTAGATTATGTTTACCTAAAATTCAATCTGATGTTGGATTTAATAATTGGTTACCTTCGCCTTTATGACAGCATTTAACATTTTACCAACTACAGTAATTGTACACTTGATCGAATAAGTAAAGGTCTTGTTACTTCTTTCCCAAATAATGTAGGCTACTATAAATAGATGGAAGTTATTACAGTTAAACAAAACCCTTTAAAAGAATGTGCTGCACATGTGCAGAATTGATGTTCCGAATAAAATTACCCGTGTATAAATTGCAGGCCTACTTGTCTGGGTAAATAAAATTTTCTTTCAATACCTTTATGTTGTGTAGGGGTTCTATAACTTTCAAGGGAAAACAATTCATATTTTAAAAAATAAGCAAATTCTACTTAAGTTAACAAAGAAAATCTTTCATCTAGTTAACCTAGAGAACAAATCATGATATTGTGTGGTTACCATGGCAACAGTTTAAGGTTGTACAGTGGAGGTTTCGACGACAACCATATTAGGGAAAAATTCATAGGGGGCCTATACATCGTTGAGAATTATATTTCTAGGTATTGGAAAGTTGGTGCAGTGCCAAGGCGCGTTAGACTTCGAACATGAAGATTCTAAGTTCGATTCCGACTGGACCCCACAAATTTTATAATTTAATTATTGAATAAATATTTGAAAAAACTGTATTAATATCAATTGTCATCCACTATTGGTTAAAAGAAATGTATTTGAACTTGATTGGATAATAAAAATGTATTTTATTAACTATTGCAAAATTTGTACAAGATAGCCTATATATCAGGAGAGTGTGCGCTAATAAAAGGAATTTAATAAACGTACAAGAACTTTCAAGAAAACTTCAAAACACCTACCTTCAGCTCCACAAAAAGCAGCGGTTTAGGACGTAATAAAGCCTATCTGTTATAGCCTATAAAGACCTGTTAACCTATGTTGACATTTCTTTTCAGCAAGTGGTTTCGCGCGCGTATTTTAAAGAAGATGCACTTCTTTCCATGACAACCAGACTTGACGAGACTGCAATGTAGCACCAGTGTTTCCTCTTACACTGCGGTTTGTTTCCTCGTAACATGTAGACTAATGTCGAAGTGTCAACTCCTACCATAGCAGTTCCGTCATCCGCCGACATCCAAACAAGCTTATAATTTTGTTTCCACTGTATAATACAAAACATGAAGGACACCTTTAGTCTCTAGTGGCACATTAACTGATCCTAGAAAGCGAAGCAATGTAAGGCAAATACTGCCTTTGGATTGGTCGTGTCCAACAAAAACTGTCAAATTCGTAGAGCCGTTAGAAAACATTATTTCGGCCTCAGATATGCAAGCTTCAAAATAAACTACACGGGCCTCAAATACTAAAAAATAATGAAGTAAACAAATTTTGAAATTTGCTTAAGGACGTCAAATTGTGCCTGTTTTGTCGAATTTCTAGCATTCTAAGGTAAAATCCCCAAAAGCCCTGCAATTACCGGAAATGAAGAGTTTATATTAGTTGAAAATTGGAGTGTTTAATTCACGCCAAAATATTGTATTTGTATTTAAACCATAATTTGAAGAATTTCTTCCTCCATCATTTTATAATCATAATTTGGGGGTAGGCGATCCATAATAATTAGTAGAAACACAAATACAGTAGTTCGAGATAACAACAAGTTTATAACACACGGCACACGATATAAAATTAAACATTAAACATGTGTTGTTATTATAACTAATGGCAAGGTAGGCAGAAGAAATAATTTACAGATATTTCATATACAGAGGAGCTACAAGACCAATCAAAAGGCAGTATTTGCCTTACATTTCTTTGCCTTCTGGGATCAGTTAATATGCCCTTTAGTGGGCTGCTAAAACAGCAAAGGTTTTACTGATGTGTCACTTGGAATAACGGATGAAAAGAGAACAGGGACAGTTAGATGCAATCCTAAACTAGGGGAAACAATAGAATAGGCAGTGTCGTAGCTATAAACTTGGGCGACGGGGCAAAATTCAATATGGAGTTAAAAAACCAAAAATCTTTGTGTTCTGAAGCCCAATTCGGGGCTCCATCAAAGTAACTTTGAATCCCAAAATCTTTTTTCCCAAAGGAAAGATTTTACTGATGTGTCACTTGGAATAACGGATGAAAAGAGAACAGGGAAAGTTAGATGCAATCCTAAACTACGGGAAACAATAGAATAGGCAGTGTCGTAGCTATAAACTTGGGCGACGGGGCAAAATTCAATATGGAGTTAAAAAACCAAAAATCTTTGTGCTGTGAAGCCCAATTCGGGGCTCCATCAAAGTAACTTTGAATCCCAAAATCTATTCTCCCAAAGGAAAGATTTTACTGATGTGTCACTTGGAATAACGGATGAAAAGAGAACAGGGTCAGTTAGATGCAATCCTAAACTAGGGAAAACAATAGAATAGGCAGTGTCGTAGCTATAAACTTGGGTGACGGGGCAAAATTCAATATGGAGTTAAAAAACCAAAAATCTTTGTGCTCTGAAGCCCAATTCGGGGCTCCATCAAGGTAACTTTGAATCCCAAAATCTGTTTTCCCGAAGGAAAGATTTTAAATTTTTTTGAAAATAGATGTTTGTAAAATTAATTTTCGTTATTAATTTACTAGTATGAATATAAGTTACATTTATGGCCTAGTTATTCTATCAGGGGAGTTCCTTACGTTCACAAACAACGCGAATCCAAAAACGTAAATGTTTCATGAGTTTATAGAACCATTCGTATAAAGTATTGAATATCGTGGTAAAAAATCCGACCATTACGAACATTGTTAGTAATGAAGCCTACCTGGACAAATTCGGTCGATTGGCGGTTTCACTTCGCCGTTAATGTGGCTGGTTTCTTTTCCCTTTTTTTACAAATTGTGTACTAATTTAAAACATTACCATGGAAAATAAATGTGTCAAGAGTGACGAATATGCACGGTATTGTCAATCACAAGGCAGTGTGTGCGCGTGAATAGACGCCTAATAAGAGATGCGTGCGATGAATTGAAAGCACTTGTCGAAGTAAACACGTGTAAATCCGTGTCGGTGCCATGTTTATATGTCACACGATTTCCGAAAGGGAATATTTTATCTTCTATTCAACGTTGTAGTCGGAGAGTTTCACTAAGCCGAGCTGAATTTCGTATAGGCCTATGGGGAAAGGTTGGGTGCAAGGAAGAAAAGACAGGGGTTCGTTCATATAATATTCGCGTGTAGATGTATACAACAGTTTTCAGCGATTTACTTAGAGGTACTCTTATTGCTCTCATCATCCACTTATGCTAAACTCAGTCTTCCGGGTTGGAACGGTGCTGCCTCTCTGTCACCTCCTGCGATGTTATGCCATGATTATATGTCGAGACGACTTCCGAAAGGGAGTATTTTACCTTCTATTCATCGCTGTAGTCGAAGTGCTTAAATAAACCGAAAAGAATTTCGTATATGGGTTTGCTTGGTGTGAAAAGGTTATAGGTTAGGTGTATGAAAAGGCTCGAAGTGCTTAGATAAACCGAGGAGAATTTCGTATATGGGTTTGCTTGGTGTGAAAAGGTTAGGTTAGGTGTATGAAGAGGCTCGAAGTGCTTAAATAAACCGAGGAGAATTTCGTATATGGGTTTGCTTGGTGTGAAAGGTTAGGTTAGGTGTGTGAAAAGGCTGATTTTTTCTTCAGATATTGGCGTATAGATGGAACAACAGTTTTAGCGATTTAATTTAAGACATTATTGTTGAGGTCGATTGGGGTGAACTCTTCTACATGCGCTAAACTCTGTCTTCAGTCGGGTTGGAACGGCGGTGTCTTCCTATCCCTCACCTCCTGCGGTGGTGCTAGATAAAATGTTTTGTTTATATTGATTTTCTTCTGCTACTTTCTCCGTAAAAAGAAATAGGGTTTGTACAGCTGGTGCTAACCTCGACGATTCCAGCCATCTGAGGCGGTAATTTTCTTCGATAAAACTAAGAAATTCCCGTGGTGTCATTTAGTTCCGGAGGGGATACATGTGTCACGTTTTGCGCATAAAAATGTATTCTTTGGCAACTCAAGCGTTTACATTTATTGCTATCTCTTGGCAAATAAAACACCACTTACTGATATTTTTCAGCAAACGGGCCTAGCACTAGGTCAGTGCATTGTTCAATGCTGTGAACCACCAGACTATTCTTATTTGGGCTTGCTCCGTCTATACTCGTTGATTGTCTTGGATCGCCGATCCATATTAAAACTTGCAGTAACCTATGTGTTGTAGGCTACATCTAGAGCTTTTTAACAATTAAATATATTGATATCTCTTGGCAAAAAAACACCACTTACTGATATTTTTCAGCAAACGGGTTTAGCACTAGACCAGTGCTGTCTACAATGGTGTGAGTCACGGAAAAGACTTGTCAGTCTTGAACAGTCTAAGTTCAATCTCCTGTGAGTCTGTCTTGTCCATGAGACAGAGCTTTGAACAATCCAGTGATTTAGTACGAAACCCGCCTGCTGAAAAATATCAATAAGTGGTGGTTTTTGGTCAAGTACCCCTAATATAAAAAAAACCTCTAGATGTACGATACAAAAGCCGCAAGTTTCAAGCTTATAGTTGATAGAATCGCTTCTGAAGGAGTTTGTTACAGAGTTATCTGTATGGCGAAGAGTCGCTCTGGAATCAAAACAGGTTACTAGTTTGTTCAAATAGAACAGTTAAGGTTTGCCAGAGAACTGCATAGTTCCTTAAATAGGATCAAACCGTTAAAAATGTCACTCATACTGAGTAATCATCATCAGTGTTAAATGAAGTACAATAAAGATCATTAATTTTAATTGTTATTTTTAGGCTGTACTATAAATATAGTATGATAAATTTATTGTGATCATAAAACTGTACTAACCAAATTAAATAAAAAGTGTGTCAGTTAAAACCGACTCTAATTAGGCCCATAAATAAATAGAAATATTCATACCCCATAATATTATGTATTATTTTATATTAAACTGTAGGCCGTCTAATTTGGTAATCTATCAAAACAAAAGGTTAAAAGATACGGAACAATTGATCATAATTTTAGTTTCGTACAGATTAAAATTTCGTTTTGTTTATAATTACAGGCTTACAATATAAACGGTACACTTATATCACAGCTAAAGACGCGGTATAAGTGGTTTAAAAAATATTTTTAGTAATCAATTAGGAATAAAAAAAATATTTAAGAAATAGAAGAAACTGAAGAAGATTTGGCAGGTTTACGGTGAGGATGGATCATGGCTTCACGTGAGGAGGATCACGTTGCAGAAGTAGACCGACTCTCTGTCGGTGTCAGGAAGAGGAGCCTCCGTTCCAGAAGAAGGAAGAGAAGATGGAATTAGCTAGGACTAAGAGAAGGGCACACGGGTTTCCTAATACCGGGAATAGGAAGAAAAAGCATATCATGATCCATGTCGTATACCTGATGTAAACCTAATCCATCGCTTGAATGGAGGCATCTGCAGCCACCTGTCTAGCATTGGGCGTGACATTTCTTGTTTGGAAAATATTTTATTTAAACAAAGGTTGTCTTAAAACTTTCAATAATTTTTCATCGATTAACTTTGGCTGCAATAAAAACAACCTCTTTCAAACAATTTCTTTTTTTGCAACAATTTTAAATTTCAGTCTAATTGTTCACGTTGATAAAGGAAGCATTAAATATGTTTTATAGGCTCTCTCATCTCAATTCCCCCCCCCCATTTTAGAAATGAAAGTACCTTAGCCACTTACCTTAGGCCTAATCTCAGTATTATTCCAATATACGTTGCTACCTTTCCGTCACCAATGGCCAAGCTAATTCTACGGGTGCAGATTTCGTATGCAGGTGTTTCAGAGTGCTGAGGAAGTGTTAAACTGTAACAAATTAACCAATGTACGCTGCTACCATTCCGTCACCAATGGCCAAGCTAATTCTACGGGTGCAGTTTTCGTATGCAGGTGTTTCAGAGTGCTGAGGAAGTGTTAAACTGTAACAAATTAACCAATGTACGCTGCAACCATTCCGTCACCAATGGCCAAGCTAATTCTAAGGGTGCAGATTTCGTATGCAGGTGTTTCAGAGTGCTGAGGAAGTGTTAAACTGTAACAAATTAACCAATGTACGCTGCTACCATTCCGTCACCATTGGCCAAGCTAATTCTACGGGTGCAGTTTTCGTATTCAGGTGTTTCAGAGAGCTGAGGAAGTGTTAAACTGTAACAAATTAACCAATGTACGCTGCTACCATTCCGTCACCAATGGCCAAGCTAATTCTACGGGTGCGAATTTCGTATGCAGGTGTTTCAGAGTGCTGAGGAAGTGTTAAACTGTAACAAATTAACCAATGTACGCTGCAACCATTCCGTCACCAATGGCCAAGCTAATTCTACGGGTGCAGATTTCGTATGCAGGTGTTTCAGAGTGCTGAGGAAGTGTTAAACTGTAACAAATTAACCAATGTACGCTGCTACCATTCCGTCACCAATTTCCAAGCTAATTCTACGGGTGCAGTTTTCGTATGCAGGTGTTTCAGAGTGCTGAGGAAGTGTTAAACTGTAACAAATTAACCAATGTACGCTGCTACCATTCCGTCACCAATGGCCAAGCTAATTCTACGGGTGCAGATTTCGTATGCAGGTGTTTCAGAGTGCTGAGGAAATGGTTAACTGTAACAAATTAACCAATGTACGCTGCTACCATTCCGTCACCAATGGCCAAGCCAATTCTACGGGTGCAGTTTTCGTATGCAGGTGTTTCAGAGTGCTGAGGAAGTGTTAAACTGTAACAAATTAACCAATGTACGCTGCAACCATTCCGTCACCAATGGGCAAGCTAATTCTACGGGTGCAGATTTCGTATGCAGGTGTTTCAGAGTGCTGAGGAAGTGTTAAACTGTAACAAATTAACCAATGTACGCTGCTACCATTCCGTCACCAATGGCCAAGCTAATTCTACGGGTGCGGTTTCGTATGCAGGTGTTTCAGAGTGCTGAGGAAGTGTTAAACTGTAACAAATTAACCAATGTACGCTGCAACCATTCCGTCACCAATGGCCAAGCTAATTCTACGGGTGCAGATTTCGTATGCAGGTGTTTCAGAGTGCTGAGGAAGTGTTAAACTGTAACAAATTAACCAATGTACGCTGCTACCATTCCGTCACCATTGGCCAAGCTAATTCTACGGGTGCAGTTTTCGTATGCAGGTGTTTCAGAGTGCTGAGGAAGTGTTAAACTGTAACAAATTAACCAATGTACGCTGCTACCATTCCGTCACCAATGGCCAAGCTAATTCTACGGGTGCGAATTTCGTATGCAGGTGTTTCAGAGTGCTGAGGAAGTGTTAAACTGTAACAAATTAACCAATGTACGCTGCAACCATTCCGTCACCAATGGCCAAGCTAATTCTACGGGTGCAGATTTCGTATGCAGGTGTTTCAGAGTGCTGAGGAAGTGTTAAACTGTAACAAATTAACCAATGTACGCTGCTACCATTCCGTCACCAATTTCCAAGCTAATTCTACGGGTGCAGTTTTCGTATGCAGGTGTTTCAGAGTGCTGAGGAAGTGTTAAACTGTAACAAATTAACCAATGTACGTGGCTGCCATTCCGTCACCAATGACCACGCTAATTCTACGGGTGCAGATTTCGTATGCAGGTGTTTCACAGTGCTGAGGAAGTGTTAAACTGTAACAAATTAACCAATGTACGCTGCTACCATTCCGTCACCAATGGCCAAGCTAATTCTACGGGTGCAGATTTCGTATGCAGGTGTTTCAGAGTGCTGAGGAAATGGTTAACTGTAACAAATTAACCAATGTACGCTGCTACCATTCCGTCACCAATGGCCAAGCCAATTCTACGGGTGCAGATTTCGTATGCAGGTGTTTCAGAGTGCTGAGGAAGTGTTAAACTGTAACAAATTAACCAATGTACGTGGCTGCCATTCCGTCACCAATGGCCAAGCTAATTCTACGGGTGCAGTTTTCGTATGCAGGTGTTTCAGAGTGCTGAGGAAGTGTTAAACTGTAACAAATTAACCAATGTACGCTGCAACCATTCCGTCACCAATGGCCAAGCTAATTCTACGGGTGCAGTTTTCGTATGCAGGTGTTTCAGAGTGCTGAGGAAGTGTTAAACTGTAACAAATTAACCAATGTACGCTGCTACCATTCCGTCACCAATGGCCAAGCTAATTCTACGGGTGCAGATTTCGTATGCAGGTGTTTCAGAGTGCTGAGGAAGTGTTAAACTGTAACAAACTAACCAATGTACGCTGCTGCCATTCCGTCACCAATGGCCAAGCTAATTCTACGGGTGCAGATTTCGTATGCAGGTGTTTCAGAGTGCTGAGGAAGTGTTAAACTGTAACAAATTAACCAATGTACGCTGCTACCATTCCGTCACCAATGGCCAAGCTAATTCTACGGATGCAGATTTCGTATGCAGGTGTTTCACAGTGCTGAGGAAGTGTTAAACTGTAACAAATTAACCAATGTACGCTGCAACCATTCCGTCACCAATGGCCAAGCTAATTCTACGGGTGCAGTTTTCGTATGCAGGTGTTTCAGAGTGCTAAGGAAGTGTTAAACTGTAACAAATTAACCAATGTACGTGGCTGCCATTCCGTCACCAATGGCCAAGCTAATTCTACGGGTGCAGTTTTCGTATGCAGGTGTTTCAGAGTGCTGAGGAAGTGTTAAACTGTAACAAATTAACCAATGTACGCTGCAACCATTCCGTCACCAATGGCCAAGCTAATTCTACGGGTGCAGTTTTCGTATGCAGGTGTTTCAGAGTGCTGAGGAAGTGTTAAACTGTAACAAATTAACCAATGTACGTGGCTGCCATTCCGTCACCAATGGCCAAGCTAATTCTACGGGTGCAGTTTTCGTATGCAGGTGTTTCAGAGTGCTGAGGAAGTGTTAAACTGTAACAAATTAACCAATGTACGCTGCTGCCATTCCGTCACCAATGGCCAAGCTAATTCTACGGGTGCAGATTTCGTATGCAGGTGTTTCAGAGTGCTGAGGAAGTGTTAAACTGTAACAAATTAACCAATGTACGCTGCTACCATTCCGTCACCAATGGCCAAGCTAATTCTACGGATGCAGATTTCATATGCAGGTGTTTCACAGTGCTGAGGAAGTGTTAAACTGTAACAAATTAACCAATGTACGCTGCTACCATTCCTTCACCAATGGCCAAGCTAATTCTACGGGTGCAGTTTTCGTATGCAGGTCTTTCACAGTGCTGAGGAAGTGGTTAACTGTAACGAATTAACCAATGTACGTGGCTGCCATTCCGTCACCAATGACCACGCTAATTCTACGGGTGCAGATTTCGTATGCAGGTGTTTCACAGTGCTGAGGAAGTGGTTAACTGTAACGAATTAACCAATGTACGTGGCTGCCATTCCGTCACCAATGACCACGCTAATTCTACGGGTGCAGATTTCGTATGCAGGTGTTTCACAGTGCTGAGGAAGTGGTTAACTGTAACGAATTAACCAATGTACGTGGCTGCCATTCCGTCACCAATGGCCACGCTAATTCTACGGGTGCAGATTTCGTATGCAGGTGTTTCACAATGCTGAGGAAGTGGTTAACTGTAACGAATTAACCGATGTACGTGGCTACCATTCCGTCATCAATAGTCATGTAACTCTACATGACGTCACTAAATGTTACTTTTTGGTAGATTATTACTAATTTCTTCCCTACCGGAGGATTGTTTATTTAAACCTTCGGTTCTATGAGGTTATAAAATTGGCGATGCTTGTCCCCAAGGTAGGAATGTCATAGAAATCTGTAACTTGCAAAGTTCTCCCTTTAATAAAATTATAAATCATAACGTACAAAACGTGTTGTCGGTTATTCATATTAATAATATATCTGAAAGTATCACTGGACGTCCATTAAGGTCAAGATTTCGCCACCGGCGTCGCTAGAATCAGTCAAATATGAATTACAATTTTTAGAAAGTACTAGCCAATAAATTCCTGTAACAATGTTTAAAATAAAACGAGGTCTATTTTGGCTGGGCGTGACTGTACATTTCGTCCGATCAGTAAAAGATGATCCACAGTCTCCCCGTGATGATTCTGCCGATTATTTAGACAAGGAATGATGGGCGCGCTGAACCCGCCATTAAATCGATGCTGCCGGCATTTCTAATTACAATTTCATACATTTTAATCAACATCATGATTATTCAAGAGACCGAGAGCTGATTGGTGCTTATTATCAGTCTCGGGTTTTATTGGCTTTTTGAGCATAAACATGTTCCTCCTGAGTAAGATTTCATTCCCGAAGCGTCGTAAACGCTAAATGGACTCATTGCTTCTCGGCTGGCTCGTAAAACGTACCAACTCGACCTTATGGATTCTCGTGTTTACCCGCTCGTATATTGTAGCTCGGGACTAGCTCGTCTTTGAACTTTAATTTATAAACTTTTTTCATCTTGTTAGAATTTTTCGTTGGATTCCTAAATCTATAGCAGACCAAATTTCATGAGCAAAACGTTTTTCTTTCAATATACTTATATCTTATTAAGTTTGGTAAACAGTTTCACTCTTACAGAGACCAGCTACTACAATATCTTTGAGCTATTACTGGCAACGTACGGTAAGGCAATAATGGTAAAGTTGCAAGATATCCACTGTCCTCGCATATCCTAGCCAGTTATTAGACTATCTTTCCTGGTTTCGTAAATTTGCATCTTGAAGATATTGGATGGACACTGTCCATAATAAATAACAACCTTTTAATAATTTTAAAAAAATTAATTGCGTAACTTTTTTTATATTACCACCAAGTTCGGTAACGTCTTTTTATATTACCGCTAAACCAGCAAATGGTTCCCAGTGTAAACGGTTCTAATCGTCACCTCGAGAGACCGCGACTTATCAATGGGCTGATGCTAAACAGCCGATAGGGTGCCTGCATAATCTTCGCGGGATTTTTCCTGGCAGGGTTTCTTTTTGCCAGGTTTTTTCATCCCGCTCTTAGCACTTACCGTACTGTTTCATTTCACTATCTCTTGATTCTCTATGGAAAGAGCTTATGAGCTTGGTATATGGGTAATCATTCCCGTTTCCTTCACTAGCGGTAGGGATACTAACCGCATGCGCATATGAGACGGAGGTAGCTTGCTAGAGGTTGGCAGCCACGGATGGGCGGGTGTAGGGGGCCCAGACCTCGTTAAAAAAAGCTAAACAGTCGTTTTGTGCGAATCGTGTACGGTTCTGTACCGTATTAAAAAGTTTTACAAATAGCAAGCTAGGAAAAAGAGTCTTATAGAGAGAGTCGTCGAGAGAGGACTTTCACGCGTTCCTGGTGACTGAGGGGGAACATTCCTGGGCATGCCGTCTTCCCCAGGGAGCCAGAAACTTGTAGTCCTAATGACGACTTACAAAAGGTAATCGATTAATTTAATATTTCCTTCATATGTATTAGAATAAAATTTATTTGAACGCATTGTCCAAGGCCCGTGTAGGATTATTTGTGTTAATTAGTTGTTCTACACTCTATTTCGAATTTAACAATAATGATATCCCTTTTTATTTAAACCTTCCGACTGCAGTGTGATTTCAGTTGTTGTATTGTGTCGTCACGTCTGATCACCTTCTTGAAGTTGAGAACACGAGAATATATTCATTAGCCTTAACATGACAGCTGAGAACAATACCAAAGCTGTCCCTCACGAGCTTTGGTATGAGAACTCAAATAAAAAGCTAGAAAATGGTCTGGTGTCGTGATAGAATTTGGAAAAATGAGTGAAAATAATCGATAGTCATAATAACGCTCGAGTGTAGCTGTAAAGAAAAAGAATCACTACCAAATACTACAAGCTTCCTTCTTGCATTCTTTTCTTTTATTACATAATATCTTTTTTTTTACCTTACTTCTTGTATAATTTACGGGTGTTTTCATATAGTAGTACTCATACAGGTTCTTAAGGTTTAAAAGCATGAAATATATTCTGTTCACCTTGTTGTTTCATCAGTTACAGACTATCTTCTTTATGCATCGTTGTTTAATTCACTGTATTCTCTCCGTCTTTTTACCTTGTTATGTTAACAGTAAGGTTTACATATAATTAGGAGCTATTTTGTTCTTTCTTCTTGCACTGTTTTTCATTTCAATCTCGCTCTCTTTATATCTCATTATTTTAACAGTTACAGACTATCTTCTTTATGCACCGTTGTTTAATTCACTGTATTCTCTCCGTCTTTTTACCTTGTTATGTTAACAGTAAGGTTTACATATTATTAGGAGCTATTTTGTTCTTTCTTCTTGCACTGTTTTTCATTTCAATCTCGCTCTCTTTATATCTCATTATTTTAACAGTTACATACTATCTTCTTTATGCACCGTTGTTTAATTCACTGTATTCTCTCCGTCTTTTTACCTTGTTATGTTAACAGTAAGGTTTACATATTATTAGGAGCTATTTTGTTCTTTCTTCTTGCACTGTTTTTCATTTCAATCTCGCTCTCTTTATATCTCATTATTTTAACAGTCACATACTATCTTCTTTATGCACCGTTGTTTAATTCACTGTATTCTCTCCGTCTTTTTACCTTGTTATGTTAACAGTAAGGTTTACATATTATTAGGAGCTATTTTGTTCTTTCTTCTTGCACTGTTTTTCATTTCAATCTCGCTCTCTTTATATCTCATTATTTTAACAGTTACATACTATCTTCTTTATGCACCGTTGTTTAATTCACTGTATTTTCTCCGTCTTTTACCTTGTTATGTTAACAGTAAGGTTTACATATTATTAGGAGCTATTTTGTTCTTTCTTCTTGCACTGTTTTTCATTTCAATCTCGCTCTCTTTATATCTCATTATTTTAACAGTCACATACTATCTTCTTTATGCACCGTTGTTTAATTCACTGTATTCTCTCCGTCTTTTTACCTTGTTATGTTAACAGTAAGGTTTACATATTATTAGGAGCTATTTTGTTCTTTCTTCTTGCACTGTTTTTCATTTCAATCTCGCTCTCTTTATATCTCATTATTTTAACAGTTACATACTATCTTCTTTATGCACCGTTGTTTAATTCACTGTATTCTCTCCGTCTTTTTACCTTGTTATGTTAACAGTAAGGTTTACATATTATTAGGAGCTATTTTGTTCTTTCTTCTTGCACTGTTTTTCATTTCACTCTCACTCTCTTTATACCTCATTATTTTAACAGTTACATACTATCTTCTTTTTGCACTCTTCTTTAATTTACTGGATTTTCTTTGTCTTTTTACCTCGTTATTTTAACAGTTCTACATATTATCAGGAGCTACTTTGTTCCTTCTTCTTGCACTGTTCTTCATTTCACTCTCACTCTCTTTATACTTCATTATTTTAACAGTTACATATTATCAGTAAACCCTTTACAATAACAAGAGCACAGTGGTACAGTATATTAAAATATAGGCTAAATATTGGCCAAACCCCTAATACCACAAAAAGAAATAGAAAATAAATAATATTAAAACTTACCTAAGGGAGTTTTCCAATATTTTTATTGTAGTAGATTCTTTGTTCCTTTATTTTGCACTGTTCTTCAATTCACTAGATTCCTCAATTAAATCCTTCACTAAATTCAATTCAGAACTAATATCTTGTTTTGCTACTTTCTTCCAATTAAAAAAAAAAACGTCCCAAGGTAGGTGGATATAATTTAATTATAAAATGTGTTTACGATTTAAAGGTTTCAGTCGTGTGTGTAATAACACCACACTTGTAGCTAATGACCTAATGACTTTGGCAAAATTTTATTTTAACCAATCAGATCCGTGACGAGTCATTAAGTTTACAAGCGAGGTTTTACGCGTGACGCACGCATGTCTAGCGACGTTTTATAAAAAAACTGCCTTTGTCCACATTCCTCGCTCGCCACGCCCCATTCCCGGCGATTAATCTGCATAAAATACCGATCGAGGCGTTTAAACAGAACTCCTTAAAGACAACCATAGTGCCTCCTAAAAACTTGACGCAACGGCTTTCCAATCATAAAGACCCCGGCAATTATCAAGCTATGCATAATGCATACCTTTCGGGCGTCGCTTTCTTTTGTAATTATTTACAAATGCAGAATCCCCCTCATGAAAGGCTGCCTGACCGATGGTGTTTTCTCAGAGCTCAATGGCTTTTAATTACCATTAAATTACGTTTGGTAAGCAAATGGTAAGAGTGGAATGGCTTGAAAGGACAACACGTTCGTTTCCTCGTTTTCAGAATCCGTATAAAACAAAAGTGAATAATACTGTTTAGAAAATAAACAATAACGTTTTGGGCAGAGTGCTGCTCAAAAATTGGTTATATTATTATTAATATTTTATAAGAGGGAAAAGAGGGATAAACAGGAGGTGTTTGAAATATTTTTGCGCTTTAAAGGGGGAAAATCTTCAGCCCTAATACTATTACTGGGTAGTGCGTGGAAGGAATTTGGTAGCTCGGGAACATGAAACTCTCATGGTCTAAATCCAAGTAGGGGTCTGGAGGGTCTGTAGCGGTCCCATAGCTGGGTTTCGAGGAGTAGGATAGCGGGTCCGCAATAATTTAGGGCTTCGGGAGCTAGTTGTCAAAAATAGTACTACGAGATCAAACACGCATCCCGCGGGGGTTTTGTTTCCCGGTACACGAGTCGGAGAAATATTTAATGGGGGCAATGGTGTCATATGCTAGGGTATTCGTATCTTTCTACATTCTGTATTTTCGGGAGGAGGATTAAAGTCGAGAGGCTAGGCTCCTCCCACTCTTTTCTTTCCGTTTCTTCTTATTCTTTCAATTCACTGTACGCAGATCAGCAAACTGTAGTTAATACAGTCTAAGGGTCCGGCCCTTTGGTAAGGCCAACGTAGAGTGGATAAGGGTATACCTAGACCGAAGTAATCAGACAGGATATAGAGTAACGGAAAGCTGACCTTTTAGAAGGTTCTACTGATGAAGAATATTGCTGGAAAAGGTCTGTGCCTGGTTGGAGTTAGTCTCATCCCACAGGCCTTATATAAAGTTCGCAATACATTTGCATACTGGTAACTATGTAAGGGTCGTGGCGCCAAGCCTCTTCGTCGTGCCACCAGGCCTGACGTTAATCTCCCGAGCGGGAGTCACAAGTTTGAGGTTAGATTCTTGGTGGTAGTGGTTTCATGTGCTAGACTAAAGATACTTTCACATGAAGGATCTATGTTTGTGTGCTTTGACAAGGAGGTAGAGTCGTCATATTGTTTGTGTGCTTTGACAAGGGGGTAGAATAGTCACATTGTTTGTGTGCTTTGACAAGGAGGTAGAGTCGTCACATTGTTTGTGTGCTTTGACAAGGAGGTAGAATAGTCACATTGTTTGTGTGCTTTGACAAGGAGGTAGAATAGTCGCATTGTTTGTGTGCTTTGACAAGGAGGTAGAGTCGTCATATTATTGTGTGCTTTGACAAGGAGGAAGAATAGCCACATTGTTTGTGTGCTTTGACAAGGAGGTAGAATAGTCACATTGTTTGTGTGCTTTGACAAGGAGGTAGAATAGTCACATTGTTTGTGTGCTTTGACAAGGAGGTAGAATAGTCACATTGTTTGTGTGCTATGACAAGAAGGTAGAATAGTCACATTGTTTGTGTGCTTTGACAAGGAGGTAGAATAGTCACATTGTTTGTGTGCTTTGACAAGAAGGTAGAATAGTCACATTGTTTGTGTGCTTTGGCAAGGAGGTAGAGTCGTTACATTGTTTGTGTGCTTTGACAAGGAGGTAGAATAGTCCATTGTTTGTGTGCTTTGACAAGGAGGTAGAATAGTCACATTGTTTGTGTGCTTTGACAAGAAGGTAGAATAGTCACATTGTTTGTGTGCTTTGACAAGGAGGTAGAATAGTCACATTGTTTGTGTGCTTTGACAAGGAGGTAGAATAGTCACATTGTTTGTGTGCTTTGACAAGGAGGTAGCGGAAGATAAGTACTCCCGTCCCCATTCTTCTGTTTTCACCATCTTTGTTACTCTTCTACACTTTTCCACAACTATCTGTCGGATATACTTAATACGGAACAAGCACCTATCTGTATATATTTAGAAAAAATTTTAAAAACTTTAAAAAAATAGCCAATAGACGTGTAGTTTATTCCTTACCTAGGTAGTGGACATGTGTCGCCACAAGAATTTTATCACTCACCAAAAGGTCTCCTCACTGAGTAAAGTAGAAAGACAGAAGAGTATTAGGCTCTATAGCTTAGCAGCTCTTTACTCATAAAGAAAACGTGGCAAACCTTAGATGTATGCAAGTATTTAATTCACGTAGTATCTAGATTAGGAACTAAAAGATTATTTAAACAGCTTACTAAAGCGATTTTCTATTTAGGTTCCTATGATAGGCGCTTGTCAATTAAAAATAGTTAATCCTGATGCTGCATCAGTCAATGATGATTTGGATGCATCAGAGTTAACTCTAGTAATAAATACACAAAAACCTCTTAACCACAAACTTTCTTTATTTTACCCTTATGTACATTTCAGTTACAAAGTAACCATCCTCAGAGGATAACTTACAAAAACGGTCTTTGTATGTTATCCCTCTGAGGATGGTTACTTTGTAACTGAAATGTACTTAAGGGTAAAATAAAGAAAGTTTGTGGTTAAGAGGTTTTTGTGTATTTATTATTAAATTCAACCACAGTATATTCCTAATAAATAGTAAGAGTTAAGACTACAGTACTCCCTCGCATTGTCATACTGTATATTATTTTTAGACTAGGAAAGAATAATACTCCAGATGTGCTGAGCGCAATCGTTCACTCGTCCACTAGACTCTAATTCTCTATACAGCTGATTTCCATAGCGACACAAATATGAATTAACATAGGTGTCAGAAATTGTGATGTTTTCGCAAAGCACGTAGGCGCTATGTATTTGCATTCAGTAACGTCGTGTACGCAAAAGTATTGTACGACTGTCGTGCGTTCATTATTGCGCACGTAGTGTATGAATTATGTAACACATTCCTGAGAAGGGAATAGATAGGCACAAAGCTGATCTAAAAATATGTTACTAAAACGCGGTAATGATTCTCGTGAAACACTAAATGTTCTTTTCTTGAGTATTTCACTCGGGTAAGCTGCCTAGAATATGCTCAAAAATAAAATTTTATATTTGTAAGATTGTAAAGATTACTTACTGGCAAATGTTAAATATAGGGTTGCTCTTTTTGACGCTTTGTAAAGAGGAATGCTTCCGGGCGTGGT
Organism: Prosapia bicincta; assembly: GCA_036971475.1. Lineage (NCBI taxonomy): Eukaryota > Metazoa > Arthropoda > Insecta > Hemiptera > Cercopidae > Prosapia > Prosapia bicincta. The sequence goes on along the minus strand of JBAIZL010000006.1, from coordinate 29,777,367 downwards.
GGAACTTTTCTAGATAGGTCTACATAGCTGATGACAGGATGTTTGCAGTGAAAGGTTTTTGACGCATTGTAAAGAGGAATGTTTCCGGGCGTGGTGGAACATTTCTAGATAGGTCTACATAGCTGATGACAGGATGTTTGCAGTGAAAGGTTTTTGACGCATTGTAAAGAGGAATGTTTCCGGGCGTGGTGGAACATTTTTGGATAGGTCTACATAGCTGATGACAGGATGTGTTGCAGTGAAAGGTTTTTGACGCTTTGTAAAGAGGAATGCTTCCGGGCGTGGTGGAACATTTCTAGATAGGTCTACATATCTGATGACAGGATGTTTGCAGTGAAAGGTTTTGACGCTTTGTAAAGAGGAATGTTTCCGGGCGTGGTGGAACATTTCTAGATAGCTGATGACAGGATGTTTGCAGTGAGAGGTTTTCATGAAAGACCCACTTTCGATTAATACTATTTCTTCATAGACTTTTCACTATATATCTCTTAGAAACCTCTCTCTATCTTTCACTATCGCTGAAGACAGGATGGTAAGGTCGGCAGTAAAGGGTTTATATAAAAGGTCCAAGTTCGCTCTAGGGCCTTTCCTCAAACTTTTGTTAAAGATAATTTAACATTTCTAGGATGTTTTCAAAGAATATTTTTTTTAATGAAAAGTATTTTACCAGTAATTTTAAACATTCATCAGGTCACTCAGCAAAACAATCTTTTCGTGATAAAGTCTACAACCAAAAGAGAGAATAGTCTAAACCATCGGTTTCGAAACTGTGGTGGGGGGGGAGACCAGTTGGAAAATAATAAGATAAATTCTCATTTAGTTGAAATTTAGGTACACAATTTAACATTTACAGCTTAGATTTTTTCACACAGGTAATCTTATTGACCAGGATGTTCAAAAGAGGTTATGCAAATTTTGTTAAACTTGAAACTTAACTAACATAACAGCTTGAAAAGAAACATAGTACAAAATGATCGCGAAACGAATGTTGGACGTTCAATGTGGCAACAGCGCCACAATTCTTCATTTTGGAAAAAACATTCAAAAGTGTTATCACAATCATCTCTTCGATTATACTTGGCTTTTACAAGCACCTACTTGTGCGAAGCAATAATTTCAGCACTTGTTGCAATAAAAACAAAATATAGCAACGACTTGATGTTGCTAATGACTTGCGTTGTGCCTTTACTAGAAAACCTCAAATAGGTATAGTAGTGAAAAATGTTAAGCTCCTCCTCCTCACTAACAGGTTTTCCTCTTATTAGTTAGAATTTGCCTTGGGAATTAAAACTTGAGATGTTATATCATTTTTCTTGTGAAAGTATGTATAAATAAATAAATTGTTTTTAAGTATGTATAAATAAATATATATATATACACGTTGAAAGCAATTTATTATTTAATATATAGGCCATATATATATATATATATATATATATATATATATATATATATATATATATATTCATATGTCCATACCACTTATTTAGGGGGGATAGCGTAAAGGGGAGGGCGCTTGGGAGGCTTTTATTTCAAGAAGAGACTGGAGCCGTACCACTCCAATCTAGAGCTTTACGACAATCTTTAAAATTCACAATCTGTGAGTCGGAAGTAAATGACAACACTCCAGTGAATGGTAATTTTTTTATATGTTTACAGTTGTATTATCGCATGTCAAACTGCATGACATATCGATACCGGCGTATTAAATAATGCAGTGACACAATCAACAGAAAGTTCTTGAAAACACATCGGCTCTGTGTGGGTGAGCGCCTGTCGAGAAGTTTCTAGAAACACTATTAAAATTATCACAATTTAAATGCTAAGGTTATATCTATGCGTTGCAATATTTCTTAGAGTTTCTAACTGGTTCTTGAAGTATTTCAGGTTATATAAGTTTGCATAAAAGTATAATTCAAAGAAATATCAAAACGCCATTTGATCTTTGTCTTTAGCAACGAAGTAGAAGCTATGAATATTATTCTTGTTAATAATCAAAAGAGGATCTGCTTGATCGAGACTGTTATTCTAGAACAAATATTTCTTCGTAAAAGACGCCACCCTGGAGGTATCTTAGTATTTGGTTAAACACTTCTCCCGTGATGAGTTACCCTGAGAAAGATCTTCTCGCTCACTAAATCATTAAAATAGCCACATCCTTGCAAAATATTAGTGATCTATATTGTAAGAATTTGATTTTTAAATACATTTCTTACAGAATTATATTTTCATTGTTTAAAATATATATCAGGAAACTGAGACAAAATAACTGCTATCAGTACCTGTAAGTTTTATCATTCAAACATCTTGAAGTCAGGGGCGTATCCCCAGAATTAGCAGTATCGGGGTCTTATCACTAGAGAGTAAGCACACTATGGAATACTTTTAGAGGAGCGGGGGTCGCATGAGATAAATTAGAAAAGGAAACTCTTAGACGTAATATTTTAACCTAATCTGGGACTAACAATTTAGGAAAATTAACTTGGTATAGAGCCAGAAAGCTTCGTTCTATGTAGAGTCAGGTAGGCCTGTCTATTCTCACCTAGTAAAACACGAAAACTGTAGGACTTAATTGTGATTTTATTGAAACATAATTGAAATAGTTTTAAGGCCTAAATTACGTAATAATCCTTTAGTTTATTAGTAATAGTAATGTTTAAAATTAGGGCGTATTTTGCGTAATAAATTTATGTTTATTATTTTAATTGTCTTGATAACCAGCGTCGCTCCGCCACCACTACACCCTGGCTTGAAGTTCCCCAAATCCATGCGCGATGTAACGCTTCGGTTAGTGTGAATTATTTTTTATATCTCAACTTATACTTTATAAAATAAAAATATTAGCAAAAACCATAATAATACAAAAAAAAATAATTATTATAAGAAGTTACCTAAGATAAATTTCGTTACCCTTATGTATATTTAAATATCATCATCAGAGGGTCCTATTACAAAATTGGAATAATTTACAAGTTTAGTCTAGTTTGTAAATTATTGTATTCTAGTATCTAATTTTGTAGTAGGGGCCCTCTGATGATGACATGGTCATCGAAATGTACATAAGGGTTAAATATTAGTAAACATGTAATATTATTTATTTTTGTAGTAATTATGTTTTTGCTATTATTTTTATTGTAATATATTTTTATTGTACCACTGTAATCTTGATATTTTATTGAATCTTATACTTTCTATTTAAGCAGCAAAATCATTTCTAAGATAAATAACATTCTGAGTTTGTGTAATAGTGTTTTTGCTAATTGTAATTTTTAGATTTAGAATTTAAAGAAATAAATTTTAATTTACATCTGTAAATTTTATGTCGGTCAGCTAAATGTCTACCGCTAGTAACTTTGACTCTGAATATATCTGACTCAATATACAGATAAGTAAACCCTCGTACAAAGTCTACGAGTTTGTATATACAAGGATTTCTGGTTGCAGCTTCATATGAATCGAAAGCCTATTCTACTATACGTTTATTTTGAATAAACTATATTTTGAATTTCTGTTAGTTTCTTCATATTTATTTTTATCATAACGTTTTTTTCAAATTACATTGCAATTACGTTACCATTTACACTTTACGTTAAAAGTGTTCAAAAAGTGTCTCTGGAGTAAAATAAAAGAGTTGTGGCTCGAGTTACCTGACGCAACTGTTGCGAGAATCTTACTATCCATCATGTGATACCATGGATCCAACCTCAAACTCGTGACTCCTACCCGGGACCTTAGAGTCAGGCCCGAAACGAGAGTCTTGGTGGCACGACCCTTAGACGAGACATTGTAGCAACCAGACTCAACAGGGTCGACCGCTTTTCTAGAATTACCCAGGAGAGGTTGAGCCAGGGTTTCCGTACATTCAATACCACATTTGATTGGTTAAGCCCATGTAGTGCAACAGAACCATTATCTTGGTTGGCCTATGGACATAAGGATCAGACTAGGGATTTGTTGCTAGGCGAGCATATAACCACAAACCATACATCTTTAGAGATATTTTTAATTAGACAGAAAATGTTTTCAGAAATAGCATTAACGTAACAAACCACATCAACCAGTGTTTATCTAAACAGACTCTATAGGTTTGATTGAAAAAGAGGAAATGTTTCAGGACTATCATTAGCGTAACAACGCACATCAACCAATGTATATCTGAACAGACTTAGGCTGGATTCTCTCCAGTAGCGTTCCAACGCGACAGTCTGAATATCACTGGAATTCGATAACTATTCATAAGTCTCACGTATGCAAATGGCCGCCTTGGATTTATCCCATCATTTAGTGACGTCATATGGCAAACAATATCCTGTGATTGCCGCATTCACCGCCATTGTTCCTCTCTCATTATTTGTAAGTCGCATTTTCAGAGCGTCTTTGATGTCGTCTAATATTATAATGATGTGTTATTTTTCTTAATGAATGTTTAATTTGTGCCGATGCCAGGCCTTCAACGGAGATTAGTTGCCGTTCTTTGTGAGAGAGTATAGGACACGGCTGTTTCCCGGCTGCTCTTGTATAGAATATATATATTTATATGTTCAGAACGTAATCCATTTATGAAAAATATTACAAAATTTTAATATTAATTTGTACAATCTTTGCAATTTGCTTCAAAGTTTTAGAACTGTTGCTTCATATTCGAAGAGTTAACCACAAACGCGCGAGCGCGCGCGCGTGTGTGTGTGTGAGAGAGAGATAGAGAGAGTGTGTGAGTGAGTTTATTTGTGTGAGTGTGTGAGAGAGAGAGTGTAAATGTGTTTGTTTGTGTGTGTGTGTGTGTGTGTGTTATGTGTGTGTGTTGTGTGTGTGTGTGTGTGTGTGTGTGTGTGTGTGTGTGTGTGTGTGTGTGTGTGTGTGTGTGTGTGTTAGCGTGCGATTGACTAGGAAATTAACACATTTAACATGTTATATAACAAAATTATAAGTTTTACTAAAATCCCGTTGTTGATATTAATGTTATTGATTTCTTCAGAAGAGTTATTCAACTGATATAATCCTTTTCCATAATAAAGATCTAGATCATCTTATGACAGCTTATTTCTGCAAAATGGAGTTTCTTTACATTTATCACATAGCAAATGTGTAATGCTGTACTGAGGTTTTACCAACGTGCCACGATTCTAATTGTATTACTTTTACATTTAACGACTAATCACGTTTAATAAGGAGTAACACGTTTCCTTGTTCGACAGGCAAGGAAATGACAAAGAAAGAAATTGTGTATAACTTGTGTTACTCAACCACTCAAGAAATGTTTGATCGGTTAATCTCAAATTTCGCAAGGTCACAGCTGATGGTTGTGGTTAACACGAGGCCTATTAGTCATTCACTGTTTGTACTTCCTTCCTGTAATGTCAAAAGAAATGTATGCAAGTGCAACTACACCACTGTAGTTATATTGCATATCCTGCTCCTTAAGTGGTTTTTTTTCTGAACGCGAAAAATTAAAAACCTCTAAAGAAAATAGCAGTTGAAAATTATTGAATTACTTTATTGATTCTACAATATCTTTAAGGATATAATTTTTAAATAGTTTTTAATGAGTTAAATTATCTCGAAACATAAATCCAGGTCCTTTTACAAAGCTTGAGCAAAATTAGTGTTGCTTCAAGTTTAGCTAAAGAAAAAAAATACTCTTACGTTCGCCTCTATTATTAAATTCCTTCTATTAGCTGACACTCTCCTGAGACATCTTCTACAAATTTTCAGTCGTTAATAAAATAGGTTTTTATTCATCCAATCAAGTTCAAATACACTTTTTTAACCTATAGTGAATGGCAATTGATGTTAATAAAGTTTTTCCAAATATTTATTCAATAAATAAATTATAGTAATAATTTAGGGGTATATCCGGATTCGATCTGTGAATCATCATGTTGAAAGTGTAGCTCTTTGGCACTGCGCCAATTTTCAAATACCTAGAAATTTATTTCACAAGCCGTATATGGATCCCCCCCCCATCTGGTTGTCATCAAAACTTCAATTGTTAAACCTTAAATTGTTACCATGGACAAAATATTAACAGTTCTCTAGGATTGAAAATTAATAAAATGAACAAAAAAACTGGAAATAAGCAAACAATTATAAAATTTTTCTTTCTTGACCTCAGTAGGAATTCACCTAAAAACGTTTTTATATATCACATGTTTTGGTTGCATGAAATAATACATTAGTGTTCTTTGTCACTGTCTTTTCCTTGTTGTTCTGCGTTTATATTACTTTTAGATAATATATAATTCATAAAGATAATACGTGAAATATTGACGTTTAATAGGAATATTTCTTTGCTGTTATATCTGTGGGGTTTTTATACTTAAAGAGGTACACATGTTCAGTTTATAGGTGACAGATGTTTTGTGTTTATCCAAACCTTTCAAAACCTTCATCTAGAAATACATTCACGCACCAGAGAGAAATATGCCGTTATAATGGATCTCATGAAATAAAATTCCAAGATCTAAACTGCATTGCAAGAAGAGAAGTACATTTTCAATTAGTGTCTCGCCTTACTTGATCCAGTTCTTTCCAAGTTCAAGCGAAGTGGAGTGTACCGCAAACAATGACAACAAATCTTCTAATAATTTCCCTGTCATCCGTTAGTTATTATTGTCCAACGGGTAATTACAAACCGAAATTATAAAACAAGAAGCAATAAATACGGCCGGAACCAAATGAACCTTAGTTACGCCAATGTGGAACGAAAACGCATTTCAATCGGATATTTCGTGTCCGATTTTATTGGCCGATGATTCGCTTTTTATTGGCGGGCCCAAATTTTACGACTCATATTTTATAATGATTCCAAATCAAGGAACGGAATAATAGCCACGGGAATTTCAATTAAATTTTGAAAAGCAGTAATATCAAATGATTTACAGTAACAATAACCCGGTGGTTTAAACGATACAACGGCAAAGATTTTATGTATGATGTCAGTTAATTTAGAGTGGAAATTTTAATGCCGTTGAATTCGAAGTAGGGAGCAGTTGACGGACATTCATTATGGACTTGATTTGAAACATGGTGATTGCTTTGAAGTTACAGTGTGATTTTAAGCGTAAGAAATATGATTTTAATTTGAACATCCTGCTTTAAAAGAGGGAAGAAAAGGAAATTGGAAAAAGCTTTACTACTAGAAGCTCCTTAAAACAAATATCTCTGAAACACTTTATGAAGATATGCAATTGATGACGTCAGGCCGTGAGGGCTAGGGGAAGCAGCTATATCAAAATCTGCGTAATGTAAAACGTAAAGAAAAACTTTAGAATATTATATTTTTGATACTTATGAAACATCCTTTGAAGACATTTACAGGGCTTAAACGACTGAAGGAATCTGGTAGGATTAATACAAAACTTAAGGTAGCTTTCTCGTGGAGTTTGAACTGTTTTATAAACAAAAACGCTTTTAAGTTTAAATGTTATTGGAAAACGTTCGATGTATAGCACAAGACTAGACGCATTTATTGTCCACCGACGTTTCAATCATATTAAGGTGTTCAGGAATTTGTAGTATAATAGTATAAACGTAAGTTACTGTATTACGAGTTGCAACAACACGCTTGGCTTGATTATCGAACTCAAAATATGTGATACATTTCATAGCCTTCAAGAGGATGATAGGGTTATTTTTACCTTAATACGATACAAATGCAGGCAAAAGAAAATAATGCACACTAATGTATTGGAATTCGTTAGATGCTTTTCTTCAGTACATTTGAAGATAGATCGATTCCTTTATTTTCACGTGATCATATATTCTGACGTTCATTTCAACCGTCAAGGACTATTTTCTGACGTTCGTTTCACCCACCAAGGACTATTTTCTGACGTTCGTTTCAACGTCAAGGACTATTTTCTGACGTTCGTTTCACCCACCAAGGACTATTTTCTGACGTTCGTTTCAACCGTCAATGACTATTTTCTGACGTTCGTTTCACCCCTCAAGGACTATTTTCTGACGTTCATTTCACCCCAAGGACTGTTTTCTGACGTTCGTTTCACCCACCGAGGACTATTTTCTGACGTCCGTTTCAACCGTCAATGACTATTTTCTGACGTTCGTTTCACCCCTCAAGGACTATTTTATGACGTTCGTTTCACCTGCCAAGGACTATTTCCTAACGTTCGTTTCACCCACCAAGGACTATTTTCTTACGATCTTTTCACCCGCCAATGACTACTTTCTGACGTTCGTTTCACATGCCAAGGACTATTTTCTGACGTCTGTTTCACCCGCCAAGGACTATTTTCTGAGGTTCGTTTCACCCGCCAAGGACTATTTTCTGACGCTCGTTTCACCTGCCAAGGACTATTTTCTGACGTTCGTTTCAACCGCCAAAGACTATTTTCTGACGGTCGTTTCACCCGCCAAGGACTATTTTCGTTTCACCCCGCCATTGTCTACGTTCTAACATTCGTTTCACCCGCCAATAACTACTTTCTGACATTCGTTTCACCCGCCAAGGACTATTTTCTGACGGCTATTTCACCCCGCCAAGGACTATTTTCTGACGTTCGTTTCACCCGCCAATGACTACTTTCTGACGTTCGTTTCACCCGCCAATGACTACTTTCTGACGTTCGTTTCACCCGCCAAGGACTATTTTCTGACGTTCGTTTCACCCGCCAATGACTACTTTCTGACGTTCGTTTCACCCCCCAATGACTACTTTCTGACTTTCGTTTCATCCGCCAAGGACTATTTCCTAACGTTCGTTTCACCCACCAAGGACTATTTTCTTACGATCTTTTCACCCGCCAATGACTACTTTCTGACGTTCGTTTCACCTGCCAAGGACTCTTTTCTGACGTCTGTTTCACCCGCCAAGGACTATTTTCTGAGGTTCGTTTCACCCGCCAAGGACTATTTTCTGACGCTCGTTTCACCTGCCAAGGACTATTTTCTGACGTTCGTTTCAACCGCCAAAGACTATTTTCTGACGGTCGTTTCACCCGCCAAGGACTATTTTCGTTTCACCCGCCATTGTCTACGTTCTAACATTCGTTTCACCCGACAATAACTACTTTCTGACATTCGTTTCACCCACCAAGGACTATTTTCTGACGGCCATTTCACCCCGCCAAGGACTATTTTCAGACGGTCGTTTCAACCATCAAGGACTATTTTCTGACGGTCGTTTCACCAATCAAGGACTATTTTCTGACGTTCATTTCACCCCAAGGACTATTTTCTGACATTCGTTTCACCCGCCAAGTAATATTTTCTGATGCTGTTACATCCCGTCATGTTTCTATATTAACCTACACCATCATGTTAGTCTCCAATCCTTAGGACAAATTCTCACGATAATTTACCCTAAATAGTAAGGATTTTTGTTATATTATTTAATTTTTTTATTTTACAGTAATTATGAATGAACAATTATGTATTTTTTCCTATTTATTCTACGATAATTACTTTCGTTTAGCTTCAGTTGCACTTATTTTCACTCTTATTGGAATTTCACCTCACCGTACTTTGACGGAGTATCCGTTCTGTCATTTATTAAAAACTACGTTAACTTTGCCAACTCCAGAAACAAATTACGGAATTTTATTTAATATGGACTGTTAGTCGTTCGGATTTTATAGGAGAGCCCACCCCATAAAGCCATAGTGTGGACGTCATGAACACAGTTCGCACTGTTGTTGGGTTCACCTCGTCAATGCTAGATGAGATTCTAGCGAAACGTCGAAACTGCGATTTTATGCACTGCAGAATGAACGGATCTACTCCAGATATGAATTATTCATCGTGTGTGTGTGTACTTAAATATTTCCTGTAATATTGCTCAGTTTAAATTAAAACACCAAATAAATTAGGCATTTCTTATACTAATTCCCCTTTGCTCAGTAGAAAGCTACAATGCTGAAACAACGAGTGTAATCAACCGGTCAGAGGTTTTGCTAGAGATATTGATGTTTAAGCAAAGTCTGTAAGATTGCTTTAGTAACACCATCGAACTGAACTAACAAAGGCGCACATTAGGTTCTTTTCATTAACAATAGTAATACATTCCAAAAACATTTAAAACTTGTACTTGTATTATTGAAAACGTTTAAAGTTAAACTTTATCATTTTGCAGATAAATTTAAATCTTTCACGTTTGTATAAAATGCAAATTTTGCAGACGATTCACTTATGCATGCAAGCTGTCAACCAACTCGTATTCCCACCTCGCCGCAATGGTTATTTGTAAATCTAATTTTTTTTTTCAAAATAATTCAGCTAAAGCCGATGTGATTTACCGACCGCTAGAGTCACATAATGAGATGGGTCCATGTGACAGCGATCTTTACTTTACGATGGACGCTGAGGTGAGAAATAATTGCGCCAAAACCCACACAGCCGTCCAGTTTAATACATATTAAAACAATATCATAGGCCGAGTTGTGTACTATATGTCCTAATAACATTCACCTTGGATTGTAAAGCTACTTAAGTACAGCATAGACGTTAGAAATAAGAATGATCTGAAATATGAGGTAAAATGACTCAAGAGAAGTTTCGAATTTAAAATCATAATTCAGTTAAATAATGGCAATAATGATAAAAACACTAAAGGGTTGCAACATAAAGACTAAATGAAAGATGTTCGGGTAAATACAGGAAGATTGATAAACTAGATGAAAGAATGTAGTAGGCCTACAACTAAAGATAGATGAAGACACGTAGAGCTACTTGATAAAGACTAAAGGCTAGATGAAGGATTGTAGTAACAATCAAAGGGTAAATGGAATGTAAAGCGATCAAAGACTTAATGAAGGACGTTAGATCTACTGAAGATTAAATATTAGATCATGGAAAATAGGGCCACTAAAGATTAGATAAAGCAAGATAGAGATACTGAGGATAAGATGAAGGAAGGTATGGGAACTAAAAATTAGATGAAGAAAGGCATGGCAACAAAAAACTAGATGAAAAATATAGTAACAACTAAAGAATAGATGAAAGAAGGTAAAGTGTCTAAAGACTAGATGAAGAAAGTTAGATCTATTGATGATTAAAGATTAGATAATGGAAGATATTGCCACTAAAGATTAGATAAAGCAAGATACAGCTATTAAAGACAAGATGACGGAAGTTAAGAAACCAAAAATTAGATGAAGAAAAGTAGAGCAAATAGAAACTAGATGAAGAAAATTATTGCATCTAGAAACTAGATGAAGAAACGTAGGATAACTAGAAACTAAATGAAGAAATGTATGAGAACTAAAAACTAGAGGAAGGAAGGTAGAGCGACTAAAAAATAGATGAAGAAAGTTAGGTCTACTGAAGATTAAAAACTAGGTAACGGAAGATAGGACCACTAAAGATTAGATAAAGAAAGATAGAGCTATTGAAGACAAGATGAAGGAAATAAGGGGAACTAAAAATTAGACAAAGAAAAGGAGGAAACTAGAAACTAGATGAAGAAAAGTAGGGGAACTAGAAACTAGATAAAGAAAAAGAGAGCAACTAGAAACTAGATGGAGAAAAGTGGGACAACCAGAAACTAGAGGAAGAAAATTATTGCAGCTAGAAACTAGACGAAGAAATGTAGGGCAACTAGAAACTAGATGAAGAAAAGTAGGGCAACTAGAAACTAAATGAAGAAATATATGGTAACTAAAAACTAAAGGAAGAAAAGTGGGGCAACTAGAAACTAGATGAAGTAAAGTAGGTCAACTAGAAACTAAATGAAAAAAGGTATGGTAACTAAAAACTAGATGAAGGAAGGTAGAGGGACTAAAGACTAAATAAAGCAAGTTAGGTCTACTGAAGACCAGATGTAGGATGATAAATCTTAACAATTATATTTCTTTTCATATCACTTGGTTGTGCGGTTGTTTTTAGAGTAAATTAACACATTATCATTAAAAGAAGGCCTTTAATTTTAACGCTTTTAAGCAAATTGTGTGATTCAACTTTGCAATTTGGTTTAAAAGCAGCCCGTCTTTGTATTTTCTCAACTGTTCTGCTCAAATAGTGACGCTTTAGGTGGGGAAATTGTGTGGTCGCAGAAATTCCCGGTCATAAAAGATAACAGAGCAATAAAACTGAAGTAGGGGAGCGTTTATACTTTCTATGGTCGCTTCCTCGAATGATTCGAGAAACATTAGAGTCTTAGCGGATTCGAGTACCCTGGGAAAAGAACTTCCTGTGCCAAATAAAACAATGTATTCAGAAACGTGATTCATTTAGGAAAAAGCTTATGATTTTGTGAAAGCATAGAATCAAAAAAGGCTTAATGACGTAAAGAGATAGCGCAAACACAAGACAAATAAATGAAGGTAGCCTAATAAAAACCATCAACCACCAATGTGACAGAAGGCTGGCGGAATAGAATGAACACTGACCACCAAAACCTGCCGATGAATATTGGACCTTCCTAATTTACATTGAACAAAGTGTTTTTTGTTGACAAAAACACTGTGGGCTAGTAATGAGGTCGATTAGTAGGGTTTTGGTTTAGGTGTGTGACGTTAGAACCGGAAATCCTTCTCACACCCAATAGTATAATCCAGCCGCATATATTAGTGTGTACAACACAGCTGTACGGTTAGACACGGTCGATCTTTGGAATAAGTGAGTTAATGAATCGATTAATTGTGCAGACTGATCGATACGCTGACATGATATGCTACGTTGCAATCAAGCAACTTATCTATTTTAATTTATATTCAATTGAACTTTCGTTAATGTTCATGCCGGTAATTGTGCCTAAAAATATATATATGTACTACATATTTAAATACTCTCGCGTTCTCTCTCCCTCTCTTTCTCTCTCTCTCTCTCTCTCTCTCTCTCTCTATATATATATATATATATATATATATATATATATATAGTCTATATATATATATTTATTTATTTATTTGTTTATATATATTTATTTATTTGAATTTATTTGTGTGTGTGTGTGTATATATATATATATATATATATATATTTATTTATTTATTTGTTTATATATATTTATTTATTTGAATTTATTTGTGTGTGTGTGTGTATATATATATATATATATATATATATATATATATATATATATATATATATATATATATATATATAATTAATATGATTACCTGGATTTAGTATAAACAAATAAAATGGAAGATGTATTGGGGATAACGGTTAGGTACATTTCTGTGATAACCCTATACATAAGGCCTCTTGTCGCTAATCCTTTATTGATTGGTAAATGTTAATTATTTGTTAATCCTAGTTATTAACAATCCTATAGGTTTTTAATGTTATCCGCTTATTCAGTCAAATTCCTGAATCTTCCTAAACACATCAAAGTAAAAACGTAAAGGATCATTTCTTAACAAAAAGAGTCTAATTCAAGCAGATACGTAGCCAGGATTTTGGGAGAGAGAGATCAGTTCAAATGAAGTGACTACGATTAATTAGTGCGGAGGTTTTTCATAACAGTACGAGTAAAATTTATCAAATAAATTATATTGTATTAAGTTATTTTTAACAAGTTTATATTTTTTAAGTACTGACTAAACAAGTAATATAAAAAGGAAATTATGGTCAATTCTTACATCGGGCAACAAAGATAAATTTTGGTTACGTTTTATTAAATAATTACGGTTACTATAAATAAAGTAACATAACCTATGCGTTAAAACAGCTATTCTACTACATAACATATAACATAAAGTCAGCTGTTTTATGAAATCTTATGCTATCACTTATTTTAAGATAAATTTAACGAAATAAATATATTGCATACCTTACCTCTTTTGTGAAAAGATTGTCTTTCATATGAAAATAAAATTAATTGTATAAATGCAATTAATTAATTATTATTTGAAAAACTGAAATAACATTAGGTTGTCACCCATTACGAGTTTAAAAATATGTATTTAAACTTGAGTGGACTTATAAAAAAAAGTATTTCATTAACAGTTGTCGATTTGTACAAGATATATATATATATATATATATATATATATATATATATATATATATATATATATATATAAAGCAATATGTAGTCTTGTGTATTAATAAAGAACAAAGTCAAAATACAAATACAAGAACTATAATTGAATTTACAATTCAATTATAATTCTTGTATTTGTATTTTGACTTAGTTCTTTATATATATATATATATATATATATATATATATATATATATATATATATATATATAAGCAGAGTGTGAACTATAGATGGAATTTATGTAACAACAATTATTGCTTACAGTGTTTAAGAGCTACATAATTAACCTAGCTTTTTTTTTTTAACAGAAACAGTGAAATATGTATATAAAACATAAACTTTGTCTAGATAATCATCATAAATTCCCCATTAGGTGTGTAAAGGTCACTAAACCCAAGTAAAATGCAATCATAATGTATTTAATATTGTTCACAAAATTATGTTACCTGTAGTTTACTTACTGTTATCTAGAGTGCGCTGTTGCCATGTTTATTCATTGGAAGTGCATTAATACTTACAACTTCCGCTGCGTCGCGGCAGTAAAATACCACCAAACAATAGTACGTAAGATTTCCAAGCTGTGGAACGTATTGAATTCAACGAACAAGGTAATTTGCTAATATCAATGCATAGTTAACCGCAGAGTATTCATTTCCGGTCAGGGCAATTCTCATTGTCGACAAAATGTTCGATGGCATGCGGTCACTATAGCGGTCAGGTGTTCTGAATGCATTACGTCTGGGCAGGCACTTGTGACCACTTGACTCCAGTAGTCCGCTTATAGTTTCCTTTTTGTGGGTTAATATAAAAGTATTGAATTGATTGTGCGTTTAGTGACTTTATAGAAGCATAAATTGTATACTTTAAATACATTACTGTATCTATGAAAATCCGAAGTATACAAAGTAAGCATTTAAAAATATAAAACTACTGTATTGATTTTTACTGCCTTACGTAAAAAAAAATCAATAAATGTACTACACCAATGTACAGCCTTCTTTTTCAAATCACGCTACTTCCCAAACATTCAGGCACAATCAGGCAATTAAATGGAATCAAACAAACTATCCAATATGTCACATATTTTATATCGACATCGCCCAACTTTCCAGGCTACCAAAACGCCAACGCTCAGTATCCAAACTAGTCACCCGTATGGAAATACAAACTATCGCCAAAGGTAAGCACTTTATTAATGGATGATGTAACTCCCCCAAAAGTCACCCATATTATACAAACTAGTCACCCGTATGGAAATACAAACTATCGCCAAAGATAAGCACTTTATACATGGATGATGTAACTCCCCCAAAAGTCACCCATATTATACAAACTAGTCACCCGTATGGAAATACAAACTATCGCCAAAGATAAGCACTTTATACATGGATGATGTAACTCCCCCAAAAGTCACCCATATTATACAAACTAGTCACCCGTATGGAAATACAAACTATCGCCAAAGATAAGCACTTTATACATGGATGATGTAACTCCCCCAAAAGTCACCCATATTATACAAACTAGTCACCCGTATGGAAATACAAACTATCGCCAAAGATAAGCACTTTATACATGGATGATGTAACTCCCCCAAAAGTCACCCATATTATACAAACTAGTCACCCGTATGGAAATACAAACTATCGCCAAAGATAAGCACTTTATACATGGATGATGTAACTCCCCCAAAAGTCACCCATATTATACAAACTAGTCACCCGTATGGAAATACAAACTATCGCCAAAGATAAGGACTTTATACATGGATGATGTAACTCCCCCAAAAGTCACCCATATTATACAAACTAGTCACCCGTATGGAAATACAAACTATCGCCAAAGATAAGGACTTTATACATGGATGATGTAACTCCCCCAAAAGTCACCCATATTATACAAACTAGTCACCCGTATGGAAATACAAACTATCGCCAAAGATAAGGACTTTATACATGGATGATGTAACTCCCCCAAACGTCACCCATATTATACAAACTAGTCACCCATATGGAAATACAAACTATCGCCAAAGATAAGCACTTTATACATGGATGATGTAACTCCCCCAAAAGTCACCCATATTATACAAACTAGTCACCCGTATGGAAATACAAACTATCGCCAAAGATAAGCACTTTATACATGGATGATGTAACTCCCCCAAAAGTCACCCATATTATACAAACTAGTCACCCGTATGGAAATACTAACTATCGCGAAAGGTAAACATTTTATACATGGATGATGTAACTCCCCCAAAAGTCACCCATATTATACAAACTAGTCACCCGTATGGAAATACAAACTATCGCCAAAGATAAGCACTTTATACATGGATGATGTAACTCCCCCAAAAGTCACCCATATTATACAAACTAGTCACCCATATGGAAATACCAACTATCGCCAAAGATAAGCACTTTATACATGGATGATGTAACTCCCCCAAAAGTCACCCATATTATACAAACTAGTCACCCATATGGAAATACAAACTATCGCCAAAGATAAGCACTTTATACATGGATGATGTAACTCCCCCAAAAGTCACCCATATTATACAAACTAGTCACCCGTATGGAAATACAAACTATCGCCAAAGATAAACATTTTATACATGGATGATGTAACTTCCCCAAAAGTCACCCATATTAGCCTATACAAACTAGTCACTCATATGGAAATACTAACTATCGCGAAAGGTAAACATTTTATACATGGATTATGTAACCTCCCCCAAAATCCACCCTTATTATAGAAGCTAGTCACCCATATGGAAACAACAATCTGTAGCCAAAGGCAAGCATTTATGCGAATTATGCAAATCCCCCTCAATTAGTAACGTGAAATTAAAAATCCCGAAATTATCACATTTTACACCAAAATCACCCATCTCTCGTGATTAATGATTTTATTAATAGAAGCAACTCATAAAAAACTCATTCTGTTCATAGTCTCCTGAAACTCCTCAAAATCACTAACCCCATCCCTAGTAATAAATATTTGCCAATTCTCTAAAATCACATTCTTTTACCTATTTCGGAGAAAGGTTTATTTAAGTTTTAGATTCTAAACAACGCTGCAGGATTCCAACACACTTTCATGACAAAGTGAGGAATTGTAACTGAGTCTATTTCGATCATTAAATTAAATCATCTTCCCAGGTGAAAAATGTAACATTTTGGGGATAAAGGAATAAGTCAAAGTAAAATATAGGACTAATATACTTAATAGCTAGGTTTTAGAACTTTTAAGTTTTATCTTAATGAAAAACCTTGTGTGTGTTTAATTAAGTGAAGTATTGAGGTTATCGATGTAAACATTCAGTACATTTGTGACAGGTGAACATTAAATTTAAATATATTAACGTTTCTAGCGATAACTACAAAATTACTACTTGGGTGATAAATTAAATATAAAAACTCCAGGAATTTGCATATGTCTTTTGTTTTCATTATATGTTAATCTGGAGGTTCAAAAGAAACGAATTTCTGTATTTCTGATTCTTTTTCACTTTCCGTTGAGATAAATCAGTATACTTCTAGATTAAATTCCTTCTAATTCCACTCTCCTTATATATATATATATATATATATATATATATATATATATATATATATATATATCGTTCACGTTTTCACTCGTTAGTAAAATACTTTTTATCCACCAGCTCAAGTTCATATATATTTTCTTAAGCTAGCATTGTATGACACTTGATTTTAATACTTAACGTCTTTTGAAATATTAATTCATTAATTTGAATAATTAATTTCGCTACTGCTTCGTGATTCTGCTAAATTTACAAACATATTCATTTTAATTGTATTTATATAATAAAATGTAACTAAATTAATTTTTTTTTACCTCAGTAGGAATTAAATTTTTTATATTATTTGTCATTTAAAAGAAAAAAATATGTAACAGCTCATCGTTAATTTAATTATTTTCAACTAAAGGTTTGTTCACTTGCGATAAATAATAGACTTGGTATAAACCAACCAGAAGATATGAAATCAACTAAATGTGAATATGAAGTAATAAAGACGACATAGTAATAGGGGAGCAAACAACAGCATACATTTATTCGGTCTATGTGCTTGGAAAAATAAAATGCCCTTAGAATAAGATTACAGTAGAGGTAAAACAAGTTTAAAAACAGATGTGATTGATCCTAATTTTAAATTCTTTGTGCTTAGAAATGTAGTCGTCTTAGAATAAGATTCCAATTCCGGCAACCAAGTTAAAAAAAAGCCATGGTGATTGAACCTAATTTTAAATTCTTCGTGCTTAGAAATAATATAGCCTTAGAATAAGATTCTAATTTCGGCAACCCAATTTAAAAAAAAAACTGGGTGATTGAACCTAATTTTAAATTCTTCGTGCTTAGAAATAATATAGCCTTAGAATAAGATTCTAATTTCGGCAACCCAATTTAAAAAAAAAACTGGGTGATTGAACGTAATTTTAAATTCTTCATGCTTAGAAATAATATAGCCTTAGAATAAGATTCTAATTCCGGCAACCCAATTTTAAAAAAAAACTGGGTGATTGAACGTAATTTTAAATTCTTTGTACTTAGAAATAAAATAACCTTAGAATAAGATTCCAATTCCGGCAACCCAATTTTAAAAAAAACTGGGTGATTGAACGTAATTTTAAATTCTTTGTGCTATTAAATAAAATTGCCTTGAAATAAGTTTCCAATTCCGGTAACCCAAGTTTAAAAATAGCCTGGGTGATCGAACCTAATTTTAAATTCTTCGTGCTTAGAAATAATATAGCCTTAGAATAAGATTCTAATTTCGGCAACCCAATTTAAAAAAAAAACTGGGTGATTGAACGTAATTTTAAATTCTTCATGCTTAGAAATAATATAGCCTTAGAATAAGATTCTAATTCCGGCAACCCAATTTTAAAAAAAAACTGGGTGATTGAACGTAATTTTAAATTCTTTGTACTTAGAAATAAAATAACCTTAGAATAAGATTCCAATTCCGGCAACCCAATTTTAAAAAAAACTGGGTGATTGAACGTAATTTTAAATTCTTTGTACTTAGAAATAAAATAACCTTAGAATAAGATTCTAATTCCGGCAACCCAAGTTTAAAAATAAAAGCCAGGGTGATTGAACCTAATTTTAAATTCTTTGTGCTATTAAATAAAATTGCCTTGAAATAAGTTTCCAATTCCGGTAACCCAAGTTTAAAAATAGCCTGGGTGATCGAACCCAATTTAATATTCTTGATAGTGATTTTTCTTTTAAATTTTCTTAGATAAAGTGATTTTCAGCACAAACCCGATTTCTTGTGGATTGTATCGTATAAAACTCGTAGTTACACTAACCCACATTTATCAAAGCAGAATATCGTCCTACACAAATCCGCTAATAAACCTAATTGAATTCAAATTTGGAACCGTCTAAGCAGTTCCATTTTCACACTTTGCCCCTTCATTACTCAACGTCACATCAGCTAGACTCCATGTCCGCAATTTATTTATAGACATTTAAAATTGGCTCGGCAAAGCTGCCACAATACGTCTTCCTAACTTAATATCATATATCATCCATACTCAGACGACGTCCTGACAATCAAACTCCTATCGAAATAAATCCACTTTTTGGCAACCGGACGTGAGCATCAGCGCTCTAGGAGATGAAAGGTTAGTCGGCCGAGAAGGTTTTTATACGCGACATGTCGAAACTGTTATGCTTGAGCCATCCTAGTTATTTAATAATATTAAATACAATCTTTTGATTGTTTTCTCAGGCTCACAGATTTATGCAATAAAATAAGATATATATTACTATTGTTAAAGATAAAGTAGATGATTCAACTTTTGACAACAGCTCCTTTATATAAATCTTTTCAGTATGGCTGCTTCCGTTATCGTTTGTTAAAAGTTTTAATACATTATCAATTTTACAATTCCTTATATTAGCTCACATATATATATATATATGTGTGTGTGTGTGTGTGTGTGTGTGTGTGTGTGTGTGTGTGTGTGTGTGTGTGTGTGTGTGTGTGTGTGTTTTCTAATTAAAAAAATATCTATTTATTCACTTTATTATTTCAAATTAATTTTTTCAAAAGAGCGAGAAAGGTTAGCAGTGACAAAGATTTTCATACGCAACGTGTACGAAACCGTTATGCTTAAGCCAACCTAGTTATTTAGTAATATTGATAAATAAGTAAAAATATATTAATAGAGTAAAATATATTAATAATAATGTTATTATTTGCATAACCTTAGTTGTTTCTGATACATATATATATATTTAATAAATTAAAAATATTTCAAAAACAAGAATACTTCTAATGAATATATTTATTCAAAGCTTTTCGCCGATAAAATAGTACCAGCATCTTCAGGAAATTAATTTTCTAATAAAATATTTTTACAAAATTCCTTTTAAAAAATTCTTTTTAAAATTTTAAAAAAAATTCAATTATATTATTCAACAATATTATATTATTTCAATATATATATTAAAACAACATAGGTTATTCAAATACAAGAATATTTATTAATTTATATCCAAAGCTTTTCGTTGGCAAACAGTACCATCATCATCAGGAATGAAAATTACAATATTCATATTATAATATATATATATATATAGGCCTATATATATTATAATTATAAAGAACTAAGTCAAAATACAAATACAAGAATTATAATTTAAGTTACAATTCAAATTGTTTAATATTGCTGATGATGTTGGTACTGTTATCCAACGAAAAGCTTTGAATTGTAAATTCAATTATAATTCTTGTATTTGTATTTAGACTTAGTTCTTTACTAATACACAAGAATACATATTGCGATATTTATATATATATATATATATATATATATGTTTATAGGTTATATCTTTATAGGTTATTTATATATATATATATATATATATATATATATATATATATATACTCACACACACACACACTTCATTCAAAGTTTCAGTCGTTAATAAAATAACTTTTTATTCATCCAATCAAATTCAATTAGATTTTTTCTAACTTGTAGTGATGTAGTTATGTTAACTAATTCATAGTTTAAGATAACACTTGATGATAATACAGTTTTTTTTTGAAATATTGTTCATTAATTAAATTTAATGAATTATTTTGGTTTTATATGGGAGAAAAGGTTTTCACAAAAGGGGCACGGTAGCAATATAGTTATTTCGTCCTGTTTGGATTAAAATAAGTGATAATATGATTTAATACAACAGCTGATTTTATGTTATAGGTTATCTGATGGAACAGCTGTTTTAACGCATAGGTTATGTTACTTTATTTATATTAATTGTAATTATTTAATAAAAAATAATTAAAATAAAATTTTTCTATGTTTAACTAAGAAGCAATTGACTTTAATAAATTCTCGTAAGCCCTATGTTTTAAATGATATAGTTAGATTCACGGCTTTGCTGTAGCGTAAGCGGGATAATTTTTTTTTATAACTATAAGATCATCTACATTATTATGCACGTATTATTACAAAATATTTGCATTTTTTATCGAACAAAAATGTGTTTGTTCATGAAAACTTGGACTTTGTTTCCATTGGAAATTTTACAGTTATTTTTCTTTGGTAGACACTGGGACCATCTCGACTCCTTACTTTTCTAGATTATGCAATACATCGACACTCTAAATTGACATATATCTATGATCGTCCCTAAACAGTGGAAAGTGTGAACCTTTTTTTAGTCACTTGATTTAGCGTGGGGGAGGTAAGTTAGCCAAGTTTTTTCCAGCCTTAGAAGAATGTTTTTTTATGATGCCAGTAGGGTTAAATGATGTGTTTGACAAAACTATAGACCTATTTTCAATTTTTTTAAAAGTAGTAGGAATATTTTTTGTTTTAATTTTTTTAAATTGTAATCACTACCAATCCAGCGTAGAACTACTCGCAAGGGTGATACCTTCCACATCGCGTACTCTACGATTAATAGTCAGAAGATAGCTGCTCGTATTTATCACTAGGAACTCATGCGTGTCGAATGGAAGGTAAAAATAAACCTTCACAACAGGTCATTGTCCCATTATCACCAAGGAAAAATCCTCCCCCCCCCCAGATGGTAATCGAATTTCTTGTTCGCTACTGCTTTTCACAACGTATGATGGTGAGTTTCTAGCAATGAAAATGCTTTTCTGAACTAATGTTTTTCGAATTACTAGCAAGCAATTGCCACTTTCGAAGCAGGTTGTCACGTTGCTGAACCAAAATTCACTTAATAACTCGTGCATTTATAACTACTCGTCGGTATCTAACTGTGTTTATCATATCTTAATAGGTTATATTTATAATTATAATTATTATAGTTCTTTGTTTAATTATATACTTAATTTTTAATGATACGACTGATAATTAATTGTTAAACGTAATTTTTGTGAAAGCTACCAACCACACAGTATTGATAAGAAACTGTGATTGGTTGTTTGTAAAAACTACTCAAACACAAACTCACTACAGTTTATTGTACTACTCCAAAATGGAAGGTAAATCGTACACATGGGAGAATTTCCTAGCAGGGAAGAGTGTGGTACTGAAGTATCTAATTAGAATTGTTCAACATGCTATGATCCTCAAGGATAAAATACTAGATGATTCTCTGAGCTCCGACAGATAGCGAGCGGGCCTAAGTCAAATAGTTGCATTAAGATTGCTTATTGGCCTTGTCTTTTGCAGATTACTTTGCAAGAGAAATAGTTTTCGGCCAAAATTATCTTTTACTCTCCAACTAAAGGAATTGCTTTAACCGTAGTTAATATCTCATATCCTGCCAACGTTACTGTCACGATATGTTCCTTTCCTCTTAAAGCAAGACAACGCTTTTTCATTAAAAGAACAATTTTTGAATTACCAGCTCTGACAAATCCGAATAAAATATGTTATTATTAATCTCAAACTCATTCTGCACTTTGACAACTGTTTGTAAATAGAAATAATCTAGTATAAATAAAACTGTTTTCTCCTTTGTGATAAGCTGTTTAATCCACTGATAAGTCATTTTAACATGCCAAATACTTGATAGCCTACTCTTGGACATTGGATTAGCTACTCTTTCCAAATATCGATTGGTTATCTCAAGTTAATCTGTAATCCTATTTTCCTATCTAATCAAAGAATTTGGAATTCAAGCAGTAACTAATTTAGGAACAAGATATATTTTAGATTATTTTTGTAACTAAACAACATTATCAAGGCCACTGTGAATAAAATAGTTAAAAATGCGTCAGTTGTTAATGAAAACAGCTGAAAAATTTAAAAAATTGTTTGCATTATTATCGTTAGTAAATTTGTTCAATGTGTGGTGTCTACTTGATCTCACGTTCTCTGTATTCTTCTTCTAGTTTTCAAGTTACACACACACGCGCGCACGCACACACACACACACACACACACACACACACACACCACAAACACACACACACGCGCGCGCGCGCGCACACACACATACACACACACACACACACACACACACACATTATGTAAACTAAATAATGTTTATGTATAAATTTTTTAGTCCATATATAGGACTAAACAAGATGCAAGTTAATATAAATAAAATGGGAACGTAAAATATTTACAGCCCAAAATCTCTGACAAAAAATTAAAGTGTTTCAAATATACTTCGTTACACTCCAGTATGAATTAATTGTTTTTTAATAACTACAACTTATCAATCTATAATGCTTAGACTTAGGCCTACCTGTATATACAATTGGGTTTTTCCCTTATGATCAGGCCTATACAAATAATTTCATTAAAATCTTAACAATTTTGATCAGGATTTGTATTTGTATTACATTTTATTTCAGTATATTATTAGTAGTATTAATTTTTTTGTTTGTAAAATTTTGTTTTAAGAGACAAATTTTGCGAAATTGTCGTTAACAGATTTTTCATTTCGCTTGGTAGAAATCTTAAATGTGAAGGACAAAGTAAACTTGAAACAATAGCATGGCATAATAAAATGAATTTAAAAACAAGTAAATTAAATATGGCAAGCACGAACGTATTTATTCCTACCTTGCAATAGCGGAAACATTATCTATTCTCCCGTATTGTTCGGTCGCTTACTCAGATGTAATCAGAGCAGTTGGCAGAAACGGGCGGCCATTTTGAAACTACTTAATATTAATAATAAATGGAAATGGAAGACATTTATATATAATAGACTCTTTAGTCCGACCAATGTAAAGCTTGGAACGGTTATATGTGAATCTAGTTTGAACTAAAAGAGGGAGGTTGCTCATAATTATAGCAACTTGATGTTTTCAACATGTTTAATACAAATTGGTTGATGTTTTCAGCACGGCTTTTGCATTCGATCAAAACTGCAACATAACCTTGAACTCACATTGACTGATTTATTGATTGAGAATCGTATGGCCAGCTCACATCCAACTGCAGGTACTTTATTATTGGTCGCCAAAGGGCCGACCAACGCCTGAATATATTCCAGCTGTCATGTTGGTAGAATGTAATAAAGATAAGATAATACTGATAAAACTGTGTAAAGTGGTCACAGATGAAACCGTGTAAAGTAGTCACAGATGAATAGCCTTCGGCTAGTGTGCTCTACAATACCTGGCCGTACCTTAGTTTGGTAATTGCAGATGTGGAGGTGAAGATTTGTGAAGTGCTTGACTTTATAAATGTTTATTTATTTAGCATTGTTTATAAACAGGCAGCGAAAAATGTAAACTTAGTGGCCTAATTCTTTTAATATTGGTAAAAAAAAAACAGCAAAATAAAAGAAAAACTTTTATAAGATGATGGGATGTAAGCATAGTGAATTAATTAGGCCTACTTTTATTTTTAATATTGTATTTTAACCATAATAAAGTTTTGATGTTGTATTTTTCTATCTACAAACTGTCGTGTATTCGTCAAGTTACAGCAAAGAGATAGTTTAAAAGTTTATACGTTTGCGTTGTTTCTTATAACATTGATCTTCTTTAATATTTGAAAGATTTTTATAAATAAATCAATTTTTATTGGTATCCCAAAAAGACCATTGCTGACTGATATTTTTCAGCAGATGCATTTCGCACTAGGTCAGTACATTGTTCAATGCTGTGAGTCACGGACAAGACGGCTCAGCTGTGTTGTATTAGTGTGTCTGTGGTTACTATTTATTAGGAATATACTGTGGTTGAATTTAATAATAAATACACAAAAACCTCTTAACCACAAACTTTCCTATTTTACTTTTATGTACATTTCAGTTACCAAGTAACTATCCTCAAGAGGGATAACATACAAAGACTGAAAGTTTGTGGTTAAGAGGTTTTTGTGTAGAGGTGCTTTGGTGATTTATTGTGGTGTTATTGTTCATAGAGTAGTTGTTGATTTTGTGTTCAAATATAATATTATATTTGCTTGTGAGTGTGTTTTGTCGTTTAAAATGTTTTGTGCAAAACACTATATATGAATACATAATTAATGTGTTCAAACAAAACCTCAAGATTTGCAACAAAAAAATTGCAAGTAATAAATAAAACCTTTTTAACCACAAAAATTTGTGTCTTGATGTATAATTCGATTGCAAACCAATCATCTTCAGAGGCAATTGCTGCAAGATTAACTCTTTACTAACAAAAGCTAGTAATATGATGTTTAGGCAATCACATTTCCCCGGAAGATCGTTGCTTTGCAATCGATATATACATACAGAACATAAATAAAACGTGTATTGGTTTAAGAGGTTTTATTTACTTATAATTAAAATTTACACTGTAATACCTTTCTGAAAGTTTCTCCGTGTCTCTAAAACAAATAAAATTACAACCTAAAAGTAGAAACATTTTTATATGTTATACGTCCTATATTCATTTTATTAGATTATTTGATTAAACGAATGCTTAAAATCAGCAACACTTTTTAAAATTCGTTTGGACTGCTCACTTTTTGTCGCCTGTTTCTAACTATTTTTCATGCATTCACATTGTTTGTTTATTTTATGCTGTGTTCACATTATCTATTGATTGAAAATAAAGGTACTTATGTATTGAACGGGGGCCACTCATATGGGTAAGAACTAATTACAAACATATCTATTCTGACTGGATACCTTATAGGTAAATAACTTGAACCAACACGCAAATTAACTGCGGAAAACAGGTTAAAGTTAGGTTATGTTAGGCTTATTTATTATCACTTTAGTTGGGACTATGTTTTTAGCGCACTTTAGCCACAGCGTACTGCACTACGTATAGACATGAATATACGCTATAACGCATCCAGCCAGGATAGATTTTGTTGTAATTTTATACAACATTACTATATACCTATACTAAACTATACCTAAAATGTATCCAGGCAGGATAGATTTGGTTGTAATTTTATACAACATTACTATATAGGCTACCTATACTAAACTATACGTAAAATGTATCCAGGCAGGATAGATTTGGTTGTAATTTTATACAACATTACTATATACTTATATTAAACTATAGCTATAAAGTATCAAGGCAGGATAGATTTGGTTGTAATTTTATACAACATTACTATATACCTATACTAAACTATACCTAAAATGTATCCAGGCAGGATAGATTTGGTTGTAATTTTATACAACATTACAATATACCTATATTAAACTATACCTATAAAGTATCCAGTCAGAATAGATTTGGTTGTAATTTTATACAACATTGCAATATACCTATATTATACTATACATATAAAGTATCCAGTCAGGATAGATTTGGTTGTAATTTTATACAACATTACAATATACCTATATTATACTATACCTATAAAGTATCCAGTCAGGATAGATTTGGTTGTAATTTTATACAACATTACTATATACCTATATTAAAATATAGCTATAAAGTATGTAGTCAGGATAGATATGGTTGTAATTTTATACAACAATACAATATACCTATATTAAACTATACCTATAAAGTATCCAGTCAGAATAGATTTGGTTGTAATTTTATACAACATTACTATATACCTATATTAAACTATACCTATAAAGAAAGTATCCAGTCAGGATAGATTTGGTTGTAATTTTATACAACATTACTATATACCTATATTAAACAATACCTATAAAGTATCTAGTCAGAATAGATTTGGTCGTAATTTTATACAACATTACTATATACCTATATTAAACTATACCTATAAAGTATCCAGTCAGAATAGATTCGGTTGTAATTTTATACAACATTACTATATACCTATATTAAACTATACCTATAAAGAAAGTATCCAGTCAGGATTTAATATACCTATATTAAATTATACCTATATTAGTAGCCTCCGTATAATACGTAAGTACCAAGATAATTTTCAAACAATATAAAATAACTAATGACGAGGAGTTTTCAGTAGCCGTACAGGTTTCAATCATGGCCCGTACCGGCAAACATACCACGGTATTAGCGGGTCAACCACAAGAATTGCCGGCAGTAAACACAAGTATATTTTAACAACTAAGACATACAAGACTTACTTGTACGAATACTCAGAGATCCTCATGATGCTTGGTTTCATTCGACCTCCCGGCGAAGCGGTATCGCTGCTCCTCCTGTTAGAATCAATCACCGGAATATTAAACGGTGAGGCAGGGCCTTGACCGCCTCGGTAAATATTGGCCCCGTAGAGGTGAGTGAACAAACAGGTGGTAATTGGTGGATAAATAATCACCAGAAGGTCTAATTAGGGAGACGTGGAACTCTCCGGTGAGTAGAGTTTGGAATTCGAAATATAGTACTGAATAAAGAGTACTCAGTAACTTAAAGATTTTAAAGTTCTCACTGTTGTTATGGACGCACTTTTATTTACCTGTACTTAAAATTTCCTCTTTGATGTTAGATGTGATTGGCTGTTTACGTGAAACGTGTTGACAATGGCATTCTTCCCTTCTGGGCGCACTAAATGTTGCCTGCCCGTGGATTTTACTCAGTCTACTTTTTACAGCACTAATTATAACACATATAACATAATTTTAAAAAATTGAAAGTTATTCTGAACAAGATGAAAATAATACAAGAAATATTATGTAACAAAATCTTACCTAAATCAAACAAAACAGCCACAAAAGTCAAAAATAAAAATAACCAATTTTCACAACGAAATGTCAACTCCTGTCAAGTTGTTTCGCTAAAAATCTTACCACCATCATTGACAAACAATACTGATATTAAAAAAATTGTTACTAAATTTTCAGTTGATAATTTTTGCAATATACTATAGATATTTCCATAGCATCAATAATTGTTTCTTATCGAGCTTTAAGCAACTCTGATCTTTTATGAATTCAAATTCACCTCTTTACATTGATTCCACTGCAAACATTTAGCCAATTCAGGTTTGAATGTGGTTAGAAATAACTAACAATACACAATGATGAGTATGTACCAGACAGTGATAGTGGTAACACGGGTGCCGAAACGTAATGGAATTTAAGATTTTTTGTGATAATTGAGTATTGATGCTTTTGTGTGGGCACAACAGTATGATTCGTTAATAACACAAAATGGCTTCAGAACAAATTTAATAACAAACCCATTGCAATTGAAAACAACTGTTTACAGAAATAGAGAAACAACTATTTCTACAAATTCGATTCAACTGAGCGGTGTGTATGTATTGTAGAAAATCTGGATAAAAACAACACATTGAAAAATACTTGTTTCTGCTAAACTAATACAAACAAAAGTTTTTAAAGTCAATTCCTACTTAGATCAAAAGAAAAAAATTATTTTAGTTCCTTTTTATTGCAAAATTACAATTATTGTAAATAAAGTAACATAACCTATGCGTTAAAATATGTGTTCTATCACATAACTTATAACATAAAATCAACTGTTTTATGAAATCATGTGTTATCACTTATTTTAAGCTAAATAGGACGAAATAACTATGCCCCTTTTGTGAGATGTTTTTCTCCCATATAAAACTAGAGTAATTCATTAAATTTAATTAATGAATTGATATTTGTAAAAACTCTTATTACATCAACTGTCATCTACTACAGGTTTTAAAAATGTATTTGAACTTGAGTGGATGAATAAAAACTATTTTAATATCGAAATATTTAAGTATTTCAAAGGATTGAAAATTTGACAATGTGTGTGTGTGTGTGTGTGTGTGTGTGTGTGTGTGTGTGTGTGTGTGTGTGTGTGTGAAATAATAGAAGGAATTGAAAATAAAAAGCCCGGAGTCTTGTTACTAATGTGAATAGATAAAACACAAACCCAAACACATCAGAAATGTCGGGAAAGGCCTACGAATAGACTAAAGCGACACTTCTTGCAACAAGTGAAAGATAAAATCACCACAGAAGAGTAAATGCTAGCCCATACCATAACAAGTATTTGACGCACACAAACTTGCTTCCAATAGCAGCAGAAACGTCCAGCCACAATCAGGACTAATTGAGTAATACAGCTGGTGCTAACTGGGAATAACAAGCAGATTTTCCAGTACATTCGTTATTCGAAGTAAACCATATTTAATGCTATTTATGAACCCTTATTTTCCACCCTCATAGTCACGTGCTGGGGTGACAAACACCCCTTCACTAGAAACAAACAAGCTATACATTAGGGTCGAAGATGCACTTTTACAAACTGTATTTATTATCCCAAGATCTCGAACCAAAGCTGGTATCTGTTATAAAAAAAGATGGCGTTGTAAAAGTACAAATTCTTATTACACTTTTGCTATTACTTGAGACCAGACTTTTTGTTAACTAAAAGTTGTTAAATTTCACATTACTTCTAACTTTCAAAAAAATTGTACCTAGGAAGCACAACTGCAGCATTCCTAGTGGCAAAAATACGAGGCTGAAGAAGTCGAAGACGAAAACGTTTCCTCCAAGTGTAAGTTAACAATTTAACAACTTCTAGTTAACAAAAAGTCTGGTCGCAAGTAATAGCAAAAGTGTATTAAGTAATTAACAACCAGCTCATCATGAACAACACCAAGATTTTACACAAGGTACAAATGCTATTAAAATGTTTGGCCTTTTCCATGTCTGTCCCGACTCCAGTGAGTAATCAGAGACCTGTTTCTTTTCTTTCTCCAATTAATGATCTCAATTGTTATCCCCAATAAAGGTACAATTGTCAATGTGTACATTGTCCCTCTAAATATTATATAATATATTTATGTAACGTCTAAAAACAATTATATAACTTCCAACAACACTCTTCGAGCATAACATAGTCAAAATGTCGGCAATAAGGTACCTTGTGTTTAGATTTCAGGTTATTATGACATCAAGAGGATATCAAGAAATGGAGAACTAACCTCGGTGTTTATTTACTTGTGCAGCAGCAGATCCAACGACTAGCGACAAGTAAAAGAGGATTAACGCATGGTTTCCAACAGTGTCCCATACATCTACTGTGGAAACAACACGCTACTGGAACGTTTTACTTTACTTGTGCAGCAGCAGATCCAACGACTAGCGACAAGTAAAAGAGGATTAACGCATTGTTTCCAACAGTGTCCCATACATCTACCATGGAAACAACACGCTACTGGAACGTTTTACTTTACTTGTGCAGCAGCAGATCCAACGACTAGCGACAAGTAAAAGAGGATTAACGCATTGTTTCCAACAGTGTCCCATACATCTACCATGGAAACAACACGCTACTGGAACGTTTTACTTTACTTGTGCAGCAGCAAATCCAACGACTAGCGACAAGTAAAAGAGGATTAACGCATGGTTTCCAACAGTGTCCCATACATCTACCATGGAAACAACACGCTACTGGAACGTTTTACTTTACTTGTGCAGCAGCAGATCCAACGACTAGCGACAAGTAAGAGAGGATTAACTCATGGTTTCCAACAGTGTCCCATACATCTACCATGGAAACAACACGCTACTGGAACGTTTTACTTTACTTGTGCAGCAGCAGATCCAACGACTAGCGACAAGTAAGAGAGGATCAACTCATGGTTTCCAACAGTGTCCCATACATCTACCATGGAAACTACACGCTACTGGAACGTTTTACTTTACTTGTGGAGCAGCAGATCCAACGACTAGCGACAAGTAAGAGAGGATCAACTCATGGTTTCCAACCCTTCGCAGCCTTAACGTATTGGCTAGAAGCCCTTCACTTTAAGGACTTTCTGTACCTAATGATGACTTGGAACCTTTTGCAGCCTCAACATATTGGCTAGAAGCCCTTCACTTTAAGGACTTTCTGTACCTAATGATGACTTGGAACCCTTCGCAGCCTTAACGTATTGGCTAGAAGCCCTTTGTTTTAAGGACTTTCTGTGCCTAATGATGATTTGGAACTCTTCGCAGCCTTAACATATTGGCTGGGAGCCCTTGTTTTAAGGACTTTCTGTACCTAATGATGATTTGGAACTCTTCGTAGCCTTAACGTATTGGCTGGGAGCCCTTGTTTTAAGGACTTTCTGTACCTAATGATGATTTGGAACTCTTCGTAGCCTTAACGTATTAGCTAAAAGCCCTTCACTTTAAGGACTTTCTGTACCTAATGATGACTTGGAACCCTTCGTTTCCTTAAAGTAATGACACAAACTCCATTATTTCACCTAAGAATTACTTTAAACACTTCGCTTTTTTCCAAGTAATGATTTGAATCCCATTGCATTTTTGAATGATTGACTTCCGGCCCTTAACTTTAAGAACTTTTTGTGCCTCATGATAATTTGGAAATATTAGCTTTTTTCGGCCAAAGAAGAAGCGATGGTAAAAGTCTCTTCCTTCAGATTGTATTTTCCTGGAACTCTTCGCTTTTTGCACCTTCTAATTAATTGAAGCTCATCGTTGTATTCTCATATTAACGAAATTTTCACTTTATTTACCTGCTATTATCGACCGACTCCTAATTTTGTAAGTCTTTTCGTTATTTAATAACAGGGATTCCTGTTAAGGTTTACATTGTTTTTCATGAGGACGTTACTCTTAATGCGTTTTTCTCTAAAAGCCACAAACAAAATTCTATAAGAACTAAATTGTAAAAACAGTTTCTGAATATAAATAACATCTAAAATTCCTACTTGGTGTAGCATGCAAAGTTATACAAAGTAAGTGTTGCGTACAATCTTCGTTTACAATCTGCGCAGACGCAGCTAAGTCTCGTAAAAACTGTCCAGGCGTGGCGACCTAACAATACTATACTCCCTGTCCATTATCTTCCATAAGTCTTCGTTATCTGCATGAACTATATACACGATGACCTTTCGCTAATGTCGCCCATAATATCAAACGGTCAATTAAAATATATCAGAGACGCATAGGTCTGTTTGGACCATTAGTCCGGGGCTCTAATTATGTTGAAGCCAATGAGGCTGTTATTTATGCCCCACCCCCCGCAGGTAACGTAATAGGCCGACACCTTGTACAGATTTATACCGTTTCATTTTCATCTTGTAATTACCGATATCGGATCGTCCGCCCACGCTCACTTCGCCCAAGATTAATTGGTCGAAACGGGCAAATTTTATTATTTACACCGTAAATATGCTCGCATAAATTACATCCCAACGTAAACTGATCTAACAGTTTTTGTTCTGCTTTGTTTAATGATGTTTATGAGTTATTAGAGTGTTTCATTGACAACGGCGATGATATTATGAGTTATTGGTAGTTGAGTTTATAGTGTGCTCGGTTTGACGTGCATCGATTCCCGTTCTGTATTACGAGTTTCTAGTCGATCTTTAAACCTAACTAGTTGAAAATAAATATTTTTACCGAAAGGTTTTAAAACACAATACAGGACTTAAAATTGATATTTATTCTGCATAATTTAGCCCCTTCCAGTTATAATCCAGATAGTTAGAAATGTTTTTATTTAACCAAAACTATTTTATAAAAATTTTACGTGAATAGTGTTTATGTAAAAAAAAACTACAATAATATGGTAATTTTGGTGTTGATATATTGTATCACCCCTCAAACTTTAGTTCAAATTAAAAAATATGTAAAAACTGCCCAACAGGGTTGAACCCTAATTGTATTATACAAATAATAAAATTAATAAATAATATTAATAATTATTATAAAAATACTATAATACTCAATATATCGAATTATATTAATAGGTAGATAAGGATATTTGCCTCGTCAATAAATCAATTAATAAATAAAGTATTGAAAAATAGAATAATTTATTTTATGTATCTATATCTCTACTTAATCTTAATGTACAATACGAAAAGTGATATAACCTAAAAGTAATAAAAGTGACATCATTCATTGTTACATAATTTCGTAAAATTTTCTACATCCTAGAAAATATATACAATTATTTTTTAACGTGATTTAAACATAACCTCTAAGTAACGTCTACGTGAAGAGGAAAACCGCCAAGACTTTCAGAACTCTTCGGGACAAGTCGTTCATCTTACGAAAATCTTGTGTGATATTACGTCCCCAGTTTTACTCCTGTCTGAAAAAAAGTTTACTTTTCAATAACATGAACATTAAGTATTTGATGCTGAAAAATCATATATAAAATAATAGGTTTTTACAGAAATATCTTTAGACTAAGATAGCATTTTCAATGAAGTAGCCACACATACATTATGCTACTCATGACAAATAATAGTGTGTAAGACACAATATATACATTGTAATTTCTTTTCATGTCAATGATATGCCTCTTTAAGACATCGAAATGCAGAGAAAACTGTTTACACAATTTTCTCGTATTGTATGCAAAACATTCTCGAGCTAATCAAAGGTTGAAGGACAACTTATTTAAAATAATGTTTGTCCGCCATTAAATATCTTCGTACATTTTAGAACACTTTACTGTCGCTATCATTGAGCTCATTCAATTAGGCAACCAAAAACAGAGACTTGCATTGATATGTTTACGTCACCAATAAAGTCAACTCTTCTAGTTTTTGGATAAATTTATTTTTTTAATATTGTATATATCTTAGTATTGTAGTCTCTTATTAACTGTCTTCAACATCAGTTGCAAAAAGGTCTAAATTGGTGGGTGATGTCGAAAGGAGCCCATGTGACTGACGTTCGGAGGTAGTGTCGAATTCGGCCCATACGTCTACAATCATGACCTATAAAATGGATTGCTCGCATCTACCTTGCTTTAAATACATTCAAACATCTCCTTTTTATATAAATATAAATAGTTATATATTAATTTTATTATTTTTGTTATATGTGCACAAAATTATAAACCCCCTGGCCATGGGGCCATTGGAACGACTCAGCGTGTAACCGTTATAGGGTTAACAAAAACGTACACGTAATGGAATGGTCGATTAACATGGCGAGTAGGATTATTCGTAAGTTTAAATAATAGTAAAAAGATGAAAGTACAATATTTTTAATTTCGTTTAATTAATATTTTATTAGTATAATATTAATATTTCGTTTTTTAGTAAAGTTTTATTGTGTTTCTTTGGTTCCATTATGTTGTAGTTTTTAATTCTAACGTACATTAAAATAAAAACGAATGTCTTGATCACTTAAACAAATCTAATTTCGCCCGACTGACCGGGGGCCCAATTCAACCCAGACCCTTCGAAGGTTGGCGGTAATCCGCCTAGCGATGTTTTGACCGGGGGCCCAATTCAAGCCAGACCCTTCGAAGGTTGGCGGTAATCCGCCTAGCGATGTTTTGACCGGGGGCCCAATTCAAGCCAGACCCTTCGAAGGTTGACGGTAATCCGCCTAGCGATGTTTTGACCGGGGGCCCAATTCAACCCAGGCCCTTCGAAGGTTGACGGTAATCCGCCTAGCGATGTTTTGACCGGGGGCCAAATTCAACCCAGACCCTTCGAAGGTTGACGGTAATCCGCCTAGCGATGTTTTGACCAGGGGCCCAATTCAACCCAGACCCTTCGAAGGTTGGCGGTAATCCGCCTAGCGATGTTTTGACCGGGGACCCAATTCAACCCAGACCCTTCGAAGGTTGACGGTAATCCGCCTAGCGATGTTTTGACCGGGGAACCAATTCAACCCAGACCCTTCGAAGGTTGGCGGTAATCCGCCTAGCGATGTTTTGACCGGGGACCCAATTCAACCCAGACCCTTCGAAGGTTGGCGGTAATCCACCTAGCGATGTTTTGACCGGGGACCCAATTCAACCCAGACCCTTCGAAGGTTGACGGTAATCCGCCTAGCGATGTTTTGACCGGGGACCCAATTCAACCCAGACCCTTCGAAGGTTGGCGGTAATCCGCCTAGCGATGTTTTGACCGGGGACCCAATTCAACCCAGACCCTTCGAAGGTTGACGGTAATCCGCCTAGCGATGTTTTGACCGGGGGCCCAATTCAACCCAGACCCTTCGAAGGTTGACGGTAATCCGCCTAGCGATGTTTTGACCGGGGACCCAATTCAACCCAGACCCTTCGAAGGTTGGCGGTAATCCGCCTAGCGATGTTTTGACCGGGGACCCAATTCAACCCAGACCCTTCGAAGGTTGACGGTAATCCGCCTAGCGATGTTTTGACCGGGGACCCAATTCAACCCAGACCCTTCGAAGGTTGGCGGTAATCCGCCTAGCGATGTTTTGACCGGGGACCCAATTCAACCCAGACCCTTCGAAGGTTGGCGGTAATCCGCCTAGCGATGTTTTGACCGGGGACCCAATTCAACCCAGACCCTTCGAAGGTTGGCGGTAATCCGCCTAGCGATGTTTTGACCGGGGACCCAATTCAACCCAGACCCTTCGAAGGTTGGCGGTAATCCGCCTAGCGATGTTTTGACCGGGGGCCCAGTCCGACCGTGTATCGAAGGCAATATTGCCACTAGCTGTCCATTTTTCGAGATGCAAACATTCTGTTTTACAAGACGTGGTTTTATATCTTTAATTTCTCGTTCATTCTTAACCAAATGTTTTTTTATAAAGAATTTGAGATTAATTAGGTGTTTTTTAAAAGTTCACTCGCAACTTTCCTTTGCAGGGGTAACTCTGTTTACACCATTTTTTAACATTGTATGCTAAACAGTGTCGAACTAATCAAAGTTTGACGTACAACCTATTAAAAAAAATTTTTATCCACCATCATATATCTTTAGTTTATTTTAGAACACTCCTCCATTGTCATAAGTAGCCTACCTGTAGCTAATATCGTTTAACCCATTAAATCCCGTACAGTTACAACTATAACCAACCAAAAGCTGAGACTTACATTTATATGTTTACGTCGCCAATAATGTTAGTTATCCTAGTTTTTTTAATAATTGTCTTATCATAATATTCTATACCTCTTAATAGTCCCTTTTCAACTCTCTTTAACATCTATTGTAGAAAGGACTGTCTTCGGCATGTATCGGGAAAAACAGTGACCCTTTTTCGAGGAGCGAGAATTTTAATTAGTCTGTATTGCTAGACATGAGTTTATATCTATAATTACTTGTTCGTGCTTAACCAAATGTCTTTTTTAAGAATTTGACATTCATTCAGTATTTTTAAAAAATTCTGTCACAACTTTCCTACAAGAATAATTCCTTGAACCTTATCTTGTTAATGTACAAAGTTTGTTTTTATGAAGATCTGAAGATAATACGTCCCTAGTTTAAAAGGAAAAGCTTTGAACAAACCGAGAGCAACAAAGCTTTTCAACGAAACGTTAAATGAAAAAATATGAATTATTCCGATAAAACCGAGAAAGCAAAACGCAAAAAAATAAAGAAATACTGCGAAATAATTAAAGAGGACTTTATAGTATAAAGATGGCTGATCGTATAAAATCAAAACTAAATGAATATAACCTTCTGTTCCGTTTTTTTATACTCTTCTGTATGTGTAAATTCAAAACGTACAAATAATCTATCAGGGGTTTTGGGAACAGATGTTAAATTTAGGTAGAATTAAAGTAGAAGCAAATTTTCCTTTTAATGTGAAATGGAAAAGAAATATTTTTTGCGTAGGCAGGATAGCAAAATGTTCATGATCTTAGAGCACTCTCTGAGAATATCGATAGTTGTTTTGCTTTTCTTTCAGAAATTTGTTCATATTAAATTAAATTATAAAAATATGTAATAGCCTATAACTTATAAATTTGTATCTTTAATTCCCACTTGTTTGAAGACATGCTATTCTTCACGTCAGGCATTGATATCTCCGAGGAAAGCTTGCTGAAACATGTTGTAATCCAGTTGTTGACTTGGTAACCAAACAAGTGTTTCCGTTCTGCCGCTTGAAGGCTGTTTACGTTCGGACCACCGAGGAGCATTCTTCCTTTATGCATACCTCTCATTGGTCATTGCTTCTGAAAGGAACGTATTTCCCATTCGATATTTACGTACTCTTCCTGGTAAAGAACGCTTCGGATAGCGGTTAAAATTATCTTTAATTCATACTTTACAGAACCATTCCAGTGTTTATCAAATTATAGAAGAATAAAAGATGTGAAACAAAACACTGGAAAGGATTAACAGAATAAAAAAATAATTATTAATAAAATTTAAAACATCTAAAAAAATTTAAAACCTGTCAGCATTATCGAACATATTCTACTCCTGCGGACTTTCAAAAGTCTTTTTAATTGTAATTCAATTATTGTTAACAAACTCTTAACTGCCATTAAATTTAATTTTGTCCTAATTTTTTAATTGGAAACGTATCTAAATTTGTCAACCATGTATATTTTGGTTTAAATTTTTTTTTTTGCAGCTAATATTTTGTGTTTTGTTTCAAGTGTTGTCTGCGTTTTATTTTATTTACGAATGTAGAGACTTCTGTAACGTTTTCACTGATAGCACGTTGGTTACTAGCAATTGTAACTAGAGTGTAGCTTTATTCCAATATCTTCAGTAAATGAGTTTAAAATCATTATTTTGTCCGTCTGTCCCCAAAAAAGATGCCACGATTTTAAAACTACCAGTTTCGGATACAGTTTTCATCCACATCTATGTAGGGTATTCGTGGAGTTCTATGTAAAAATTTCATGCAGTTTTATGTAGTTTCTGGTGCAGTTATATAAAGTTTTAGCGCAGTTTTACACAGGTTCTAATTTATTTTAGTATAGGGTTCCAGTGCAGTTTTATATAGAGTTTTGTCCAATTTTATATAAAGTTTATTAAGTTTTATATAGAGTTTTATTGAAATTTTATTTAGGTTCTAATTTATTTTAGCATAGGGTTCCAGTGCAGTTTTATATAGAGTGTTGTCCAATTTTATATAAAGTTTATGAAGTTTGTTTTCATGAAATTTTATTTAGAGTTTTTATGCGGTTTTATATAGTTTTCATCAAGTTTTATATAGAGCTTTATGAAGTTTTATATAAAGGCTTCGTGAAGTTTTTTATAGAGTTCTAGGGCAGTTTTATATAGAGTTTTCATGAAATTTTATTTAGAGCTTTTATGCGGTTTTATATAGTTTTCATCAAGTTTTATATAGAGCTTTATGAAGTTTTATATAAAGGCTTCATGAAGTTTTTTATAGAGTTCTAGGGTAGTTTTATATAGAGTTTTCATGTAGTTTTATATAAAGGCTTCATGAAGTTTTATATAGAGTTCACATGTACTTTAATATAGAGTTCTAGTGAAGTTTTATATAGAGTATTCATGAAGTTTTATAAAGGGTTTTCAAGTAGTTTGTTGTAATAGAGTTGTAATAGAGTATAACAGTTGTATATAGAGTTTCATAATTTTTATTTTAATAAAGGCTTTAGCAGAGCCAACCCAAGTACAGTTACGTCTCCGCATTCGAGAAACACCGGCGGATACCTCTCTTCCGACAAACTCTCTTCAGAACCCTCACAGTGATTTGCTAATATCCGCTACATGTTTTCTATTTTCTGTATTGTAAATAATTCTAGTGGAAAATTCGTATTGCTGTTGAGAAACCACATCAGCTACATACATTCTTTCTAATCCCGTCATCCTTTTGGGGTCTGAGAGAAGCAGTTTTGTGGCCATTTCTCTCATTCTTCTCTCCGTGTTTATATTCTCTCACCCTCGTCAAATTTCTTGCGTTTCTAGTCAGACATACACGCGTAACATGTCGTACATAAAGCAGGATATCTGAAATAATTACCTTACAAGGCGGTTTGACAAATAAAACCCACTCATTGCGCGTAACTAGTAATACACAACTAGTTTACTTTATACGGGGGGAAAGATTTCGTATCGTCAGCGAATTACTGCGTCACAACACGAAGCATTTGCGAAGCGCTGATGCCGCGACTTCACGGAGAAACGCGTTCAATTATATTTCTCATTTAAATTTATTTCTCCGATTGTAATAAATAACAGATGTACAGTCGCGTTCTGAGAGCGTAGTGCCCGGAGGAACACGCCGCGCCGGGACAAACTGCCAAACGTTTATTTCCGCTTACATATCGTTAGGTCCGATAAACTGGGGCTGCCAGAACAGGTTGGTCTAAAGTGCTTGACCGAGAAAGCCTAGTACTTGGAGGAACCATTCGGTTATTTTCGTCACGTATTTATATTAATATTTAATAGATTTTTATAAAGAAATAAATAACTCCGCACGAACTCAGAAAACAATGTACTTTATTATCATACGCGTTTTAGTGACTTATGTCACCATCATCATCGTCATTAGTAAAATTACTACAAATTTACGAGTATAGTTGTAGTAGTGTCACTGATGATGATGCCATAAGCCATTAAAACGCGTATGGTAATAAAGTACATTGTTTTGTGAGTTCGTGTGCAGTTATTTATTTTTGTAGATCCTTGACTCACAAGACAGCTGATTTATTACTTATAATCGATTTTAATATGAGATTGTTGATAATGAATTTTTATTTTACAAATCTGTGGCGACGAAATTATACAGTAATTTTGGAAACTTTACAAATAAAAGGTTTTAATTTCAAAAAAAAAAAAAACGTTACAAAAGCTGAGTATGCTATTAAAATGTAGTGCAACTGGCTCCTCAATATCTTTTATTTTATCCATTCTTTGGAACTCGAAGAGCATGGTTTACATAGCATGTTGGACACCTATTTCCCGCTGAAGGTAGAAGCATTAAAACAATTTTAACTATTTAAACTATTCATTATAGTGGAAATATAGAATGCTATATTACTTTTCTTTGTGAAAGGCGAAACGGCAAACATCATTATTTAAGATTTCTATACAGATTTTATTTATTTGTATTTTATTTCTAAATTTATTTTAAAAAAAATATAGATTCTAACAAAAAAATCGAATAGGAGTTCCTTAGGTCGACAAAAGAAAATTTTAGTTACTTTTTATTAAATAATTACAATTAATATAAATAAAGTAACATAACCTATGCTTTGAAATATCAAACACATCTACCACATAATCTATAATGTGAAATCAGCTGTTCTTTTAACTTATTAACATATTTTTAGCCAAATAGGACCGAGTAAATTTATTGCATGCCTTGTCCCTTTTATAAAACGTTTCTACCATATAAAACTAAAATTAATGAATTAATATTTGAAAAAAAAATTATTAACGTCAAGTGTCAGCCACTACAAGTTTCAAAAATGTATTTTAACTTAAGTGGATTCATAAAAAGTATTAACGATTGAAATTTTGAAGAAAATATTTTTAAGGAGATTGTAATGTAATAGAAGGAAGTGGAAAGAGAAGGTTTCCGACCGCACAAATCAATATTCATCAAACCCCGTTTCCTATCTCAGACAGTGTAATCTTGAGTTATAAAGATAGCTAAGTCCTATTCAATAGGTTGTGTTTCAGTACTTTCTTA
The DNA here is from genome assembly GCA_036971475.1 of Prosapia bicincta. Classification (NCBI taxonomy): domain Eukaryota; kingdom Metazoa; phylum Arthropoda; class Insecta; order Hemiptera; family Cercopidae; genus Prosapia; species Prosapia bicincta. The sequence continues at coordinate 29,736,750 of JBAIZL010000006.1, read as the reverse complement.
ATAAATTTACTATAATTTATTTCGTAACTGGTATTCGTAACTTTAGCAAGTTAAAATCTAAACATTTTTAATTACACACAAACCTAAAATTAGGAATAACGAAAAAATTTCAAATCCTTCTAATAAATTCAGACTTTTTCTATATACATATCTTGTTAAAATTTTGAATCCTTAATAAATCTTACTTTTTATTAATCCACTCAAGTTCAAATATTAATTAATTAATTAAATTTAATAATGAATTACTTTTAGTTTTATATGGAAGAAATACTGTTCACAAAAAGGGCAAGGTATGGAATACAGTTTTTTTCGCTCCATTTGGCATAAAATAATTGATAACATATGATTTCATTAAACAACTGTTTTAACGCATAGGCTGTGTTACTTTATTTATATTAGTTATAATTATTTAATAAGAAGTAACTAAATTAAAATTTTCCTTTATTTGCCTAAGTAGGTACTGACTTTAAAACTTTTGTTTGTAATAATAAATTTTTGTTTTCACAAAAGGGGCAAGGTATACAATTTAGTTAGTTAATTCTTCTCATATGACCTAAAATAAGTGATAACATATGATTTCATTAAACAACTGTTTTAACGCATAGGCTGTGTTACTTTATTTATATTAGTTATAATTATTTAATAAGAAGTAACTAAATTAAAATTTTCCTTTATTTGCCTAAGTAGGTACTGACTTTAAAACTTTTGTTTGTAATAATAAATTTTTGTTTTCACAAAAGGGGCAAGGTATACAATTTAGTTAGTTAATTCTTCTCATATGGCCTAAAATAAGTGATAACATATGATTTTATATAACAGCTGATTTAATGTTATAGGTTATGTGGTAGGAAAACTGTTTTAACGCATAGGTTATGTTACTTTATACTAATTGTAACTATTTAATAAAAAGTAACTAAAATTAATTTTTTTTTTTTTACTGACCTAAGTAGGAGTCGACCCAGAAACATTTTAGTTTTTAATACTTGTTTTTACTGTAGTTTTATAATAATGAAGGACATATAATAGAAAGCCGCTAAAAATGATAATTTAGGTGCAGTACATAACAATAAAGGTTTTGCTTTTATAAAATGGTTTTTATTTTTATTTTGTAAATTTGTAACAATACGTAAAGTTGAAATTCATCCTTTATGTTTGACTTCAGTAAATCTAGTACCAAACGACAAAAGCTTACATTATGTGTTTTAAACTCATATTTTTATTACACAGGTTTGTTTCACTACTCAACTCTCGCAACAGGCATAAATAACAGTAAATTAAACGCAGTGAGTAGATCTTTAAATAGTAGACGCGAAATAAAAACACCTTTAGAAAAGGCGCCGTGGAAAGTTTATTGGGCCGAAAGTTATAAACGCTTGTAAATGCCCTGTCTATAAGAATTATTAAAGAGAGTTGGGATTAATCGGAACTGAGCGATGGCATAAAACCCATTACCTTGGCCACGGAGCGATGATCAATGGCCCAGTGATATATTGCCTCTCGGAGCGAGATGTTAATTTTCTCATTTATATTTTGTGGTCTGCAACAATTCCTGTACAAAAAACCAATGCAATCCGCGATAACGTCTTTGCCTTAGCTCGAGTCGGTTTCAAATCGCAAGTTTTCAGGCCAAATCACTAGGAATTAATCTTTACAAATTAATAAAATCTTGTTTCGGCCGTCTGAGTGTCGCAACAGTACTAACTATGCCGCACAGGTGGTTTTATTTAGTGGAATTAAATTAACATTTAATGCTTATTGATCTGTAGTAGAGGGGGGGATTTTAGTTCCAACCCCATCAGAAGGGTTATTAAATTTACTTTTTAATCTTTTCCAGGAAAAGTTATTTTAAATTTACAAGTGACGTAACAACTTTATATTCACAAAGATAAAAGTCAAAATAGTGAACTCAAAATCTCACAAAAAATTAGTTTTTAATAAACACACACACAACAAACTAGTTTCGGCGACGATGTCGCCATCCTCAGTGCTTGGCTACTACTCAGTAGCTGGTAGTACTTTGTTGTGTGCGTGTGTTTATTAAAAACTATTTTTTTGTGAGATTTTGAGTTCACTATTTTGACTTTTACCTTTATGAATAGTTCTCACTAGCTAAGCTCTAATTAACTAAAACTTCATATTTATTTCACATTCTCAAAACATTTTATTGTATAACTTCAAGATAGTTTTCGTATGTAAATAATTGACGTTAAAACGTACACGGTTAGTGAATATTTGCTCAGAATATCCCTAAAAGACTTTAATCTACGTAAATTATTTTGGTAATGGCCGAATATTGTTCAATAAAACTTCTAAATAGCGTTCAAATAAAGTAACTCGGTATAATGTATTAGGAATATACTGTGGTTAAATTTAATAATAAATATATAAAAACCTTTTAACCACAAACTTTCTTTATTTTACCCTTATGTACATTTCAGTTACCAAGTAGCCATTCTCAGAGGGATAACATAAAAAGACTCTTTGTCTTTGCATGTTATCCCTCTGAGGATGGTTATTTGGTAACTGAAGTGTACATAAGGTTAAAATAAAGAAAGTTTGTGGCTAAGAGGTTTTTATGTATTTATTAACTCGGTACAGAATCGCTGTTACAGAGAGTAAAGATCTAAAACCGAGGGGCACAACCCGAGAGCCACATGCGGCCCCTGTCTTTTCTTTTACGGCCCGGAGACCATTCTAAAATGTTGCTCTTGGATTTATAGAAATGTAATACTGTATCATATGGAAAGGCATGCCAGCACGATATAGCAGTATTTGTGACAATATTCAAATGTAACTTATTGATCTACAGTAAATGATCGAGTTAAAGTCAAAGTTGTGAGAAGTTTCATTAATTGATATCTACAAAAAAACATTTACCTCTAGAAATGGTTAATTTGCGACAAGTATTTTTAAAATTTCGTGTTTGTTCGGTTGTAGGCTACGTTTCTTTGTGATGTTTTTTTGTAATAGAAACTATCAAATCTAAAGCTCGTACGCGTTTATCTGACAATCACTTGGAAACAACTTTGAAATTAGCAACCACACACATTGTAATGACATTGAACAATTATCAAATGGAAAACGATGTCAAATTTGCCACTAAAATAACCATTTTATGTCTATAACATTTTCAAGGAGAAAATTATTCTATGTTTTTAATCCTGATGTAATATCAACATCGCGACATTATAAAGGTATGTAATTACTGACATCTGGATACATTGTTACCGATATTTATACTATTATATATTATAAAATAGCGGTCTATGTATGGTATTTACGCTCTGTTATAATATAGAATATATGGTATAATATTTGAAAATTTATTCACAACTAAATAGGACGTATTTCAATGTTGAACTCGGTAAATTTAGTTCTGCGGCCCGACTTGAGAGAAAATAACAATTAATATTACCTACCTTTCCAAAAACGTTTGCATCCCTATTCTAAAAGAACTTCCAGGAACATGTAAGTCTTTAACCTGATTTACTAAGTAAATACCACCCTGTAGATGTAGGCCTACTTAGTATCATTGTTAATTTATTACTCTTTAAATTTGAAATGAATTTGATCTAACTAGACATTCAGTTCTTTTATATTTTTAATTGAGTGTACTTTTTAAACATTAGAATTCCATTCAATTTAGAAAATTATGCCTTGGGTTATGTATTACCTCTCCTTCCACCCGGCATGTTAAAACCCAACCCCCCTTTAGTTTCTGGACAGTACTGATCTGATTTTGGTTATATTTAAAAATTATTTTTCTAAATAAGTACTTTAAAACTACTTTTCTAATACTACACCGAACACTTGCAACTAGATGTTTTTTTTTTTAGTGTTGTTTTAAAAGTATTCGACTCCTTATAAACCATATTTCACCATTACACGCAAGTTCTTTAACGTATCGATGTAAGAGAGAGTCTGTTTTGTAATTCTACAGCTAAAAAATTAATTCACGTCTTTTTGCGGGTTAAAACACTTGCCCACATTTTTGGGTTTAGTGACACCGTTATGGGTAAAGGTTCGGCGGTAAAGCGTCTAATTTAAGAATTTGTACATTTCACGTGTAAGTCGTTCCTCTTGTACTATACTTAGTCACTTTAAAGCCGGCTCTGTTTATCCTAGTACAATGGAATAGTCCCGTGTAAACACGTCGTGGAACACCTGACCCCTGCATTGTTTACCCCGGCGCACGATCGTCTGCTGTATGTCTTACCAAGACCGTTGCTAGCTTCCTTGTAATATAAAGGATATAAAATCATCATTGACACGTCGCAAGCACTAAAACCGGGGATAAATAATGAGCGGGTAGAGGAGTTTGTTTTACGCGCGTCCCAGGTGCCACAGTTCCCGCCAAACTCAGATCTATCAACTCGGAAATACAGGCAGGCGCTGGTACAAACTTATTTAAAATATTTTGGAAATATATATTAAAATCTTCATATGAAGCAAATTATTTTCAAAACTTCTAATGTAGATAATGTTTAGTTTTTGCATATATTTAACTTTTAATTCTATTGTACATCTTTTATTCTAGATCCTTTATTCATAAGACTAAAATGTTTATTTCAAACGGATTTGAAAAAAAAAACAGTAATTTAAACAAATATTGTTTAAAGTCAATTCCTACTTATGTCAACAAAGATTAATTTTATTTCATTTACTTTTTATTAAATATTTACAATTAATATAAATAAAGTAACAGAACCTATGCGTTGAAACATCTGTTCCATCACCTATAACATAAAATCAGCTGTTTTATGTAATCATATGTTATCACTATTTTAACCCAAATGGGACGATATAACTATATTGCATACCTTGCCTCTTTTGCAAAACGGTTTTCACCCAAATAAAACTAAAATTAATTTAATAAATTCAATTAATGAATTAATATTTGAATCAAGCTGTAATATCATAAACTGACATTAACTACAAGTTTTAAAAAATGTATTTGTACTTCAATAAAAGTATTTTACTAACGATTGCAAATTTGAACTATATATATATATATATATATATATATATATATATATATATATATATATATATATACAGACAGTGTGAAAGGAATTTAAAAAAATGTTTAATTTTTTTTCATAAGGAGAGGTAACATAGATAGGCCTGTTACAGTAAAGTGTAGTATTTTCTAGTTACACCAGGTTGATATGTGTAGTCACACGTCAACTAAACCCTGACATTTATGTTTACATAAGCCATTAATAAAGAACAATGGCAATCATGGAGCTGTCGGGAGATGTGTAACTCATTTTGCATGTGAATAATAAAGTCACATGTCATTACAGAGATCGATAAGAAAATAGCGTAACCTTATAAACATCTGAAAAGGTTCAATTGCGTTAGTTATTCTGTATTCTAGTGACCTAATGAAAACATTAAATAATACGAAACTGAATGTAAAATTGCTTTTTATATTATTACAATTCATGTTTAAATTTTGTCAAGTAGGCAATAATAATACAACAATGCTTTGAGCATAACTAGTGAGGTTATGTTTAAACAAATAAAAAACATACACAAAACTCACGAATTAATCATTTATTTACTCATACGCGTTTCAATGACCAAGTCATCATCTTCAGTGAGTGTTGCTACTACAACTTTGTAGTTGTAAGATAGAGTTTGTAGTAGCAACACTCACTGAAGATGATGACTTTGTCGTTGAAACGCGTATGAGTAAATAAATGATTAATTCGTGAGTCTTGTGTATGTCTTTTATTTGTTTTAAGCAATAATAAATTTACTTAAACATAACTGAAGTCATTAATAAACTACGATATTAGATAAATATAAATTACTTTTAGTTAACTATAATATGATAACTCGGGAACAGTCCCGATTTTTAAAGTTGTGTCCGGAGTCCCTTAAAATAATATATTTGTGCCGCATTTCAAGTGCATTTTGTATCGGCAATAAGCCAATACAGTAGATTGTTATTTATTGCTCTTTTTTAAATTTAAAATTTGACTAAATAAATACGCCTAAAGAGATACCGTTAACTCTAGAAATTTTGTCGAAGAACAGAAATAGATTACTAATATAATATATAATATGATACAATTCTATTGCTTTTGTGGAACTGAGTGTTTCTTACATTCCACTACATCTAAACTTTGGTCCCGATTTCGACTTTTAAAAATATGGTCCCCTTAGTTATAATTTACGTGTATGTGTAATACGGATGTCCTTAAAAGACTTATGCCACAAATATATAATAATGTATTTAGCCTTAAGCTTCAGTACTTACCAGTGACATAGTTATAACTGCCACTTTAACAAAGGTTTTTACATTTGTACAGTGACTAACTTCAAAACGTAAGGAATCAGATTAATTTTTGGCTTGACTACTTCTGGTGATAAATTACTTATTATCTATGTATTTAACTAAGCAGAATGTAAAATTTAAGTTTCTCATAGTATTTGTACAAATTATATAACAAATCCCAATGCTTAAAAATATGATAAAAACCTGCACTATCTATTTACCCGCATACCTGCTTTCTAACTTTGGTGTGGTCGCCACAAGCAAATAAAACTAATTTATTTTGTCAGCTTTTGTCCAATAGATAGCAATAAAATACAGTAGTTTTAAAAAAAAACCGTATCCCCGTAACAGACGATGGCTTTTTGACGACCCTTTAATTTGAGCTCGTAGACTCAGTAGGTCTCTGTATAATTGTAGTATATTACAATGAAGTTTTATATAAATAACTTCTTTTGGTATCACTTGGCAAAAAAAAACAAAACAATACTTACGGATATTTTTCAGCAGACGCGTTTCGCTTTAGATCAGTACATTGTTCAATGCTGTCAGTCACGGACAAGACTGTTGCTCAGGTGTGTTGTGTTGGTGTGAGTCTGTGGTGTATTGTTCATAGAGTAGTTTTTAGTTATACACCTCAGACTCACACCAACACAACACACCTGAGCAACAGTCTTGTCCGTGATTCACAGCATTGAACAGTGACGTAGTGCGAAACGCTTCTGCTGAAAAAAATCAGCAAGTAGTGTTTTTTCCAAGTGATAGCAAAAGAAGTAATTTATATAAAAACCGCTCAAGTTGTACAACACAAAAACTGAAATTTTTTAGTTTGCTTTCATGGCATTGTTATTTCTTGCAAACCTTAACATGATTTATTAGATAATTCACGTTATCTAGCACAATTTTGGTAATGGAAACAAAAGACTGTTTTGCGAGTCGAGTATATTTTATCCTACCACGAAGATGTTTTGATAACTGGATTATTATCATCACCAGTATAAGCAAATCAGCAAATAATGGTTTTTTAACAAAGTTAGAAACTATTATCTATAATGTTTGGGTCAGCTAGCGTCGGCCCAGATTATCTAAAGCTAAAGGCCAGGGATTACCTAAACTTTTTGGGCTAGGCTAGGTAATTTACTTAACCTAAATTTTGCTACTCATTTTTGTTAACTTTGTTATGAAACTATTATTGCTGATTTGCTTTTGCTATGAGGCCTGTTAATGATAACGATCTAGGTATCGAAACGTCCCCGTGGCAGAATAAAACATATTTGCCGCACAAAACAGCTGTCTTTTATTTCTATTATCTCACTTCTTGCTGCGGACGCCCAGGGACATGTGACTCTGATGTCCAGAATACGTAGGTTAATATTGTTTTTATGTCATTCTGACCCCGGTGCAGACAGCAGAACTGCTCTGGATGGAATTGGTGAGGAGCAGCCCAGGAGGATATGCCCCAGGGCCTCCTTCTGTTCTACAGTTGGGGCAGAGAGGAGATTCACTTAAATTTAATTTGAAAAAAATAGATCTCAGTCATAATATGTAGTCACAATTTGTCCGATCCTTGCTCGTGCTGCAAAGGCGGCAGTGGATCTGGGAACTCCTTGATACACCTGTAGGTCATTTGGTTATTTTTGTATGGCATAGAGGTTTCTTCCTTTGGTTTTTTTTCTCCAACGTGGATCCATTTCCCTCTGACTGATGATTTCCCACCACTCAGGCATTTCTTCAGTGAGTACTGTGGTAAGAAAACCGGGCCCATTTTTGCTGCTCGCCTGGCGATTCTATCTGCTTTTTCCTTCCCACCGATGTCGCATTATGGGGGAATCCACTGAAACTACATCTGTTTCTCACTGAGAGTGTTCAGCAAAATTGATATTTCTTTTAATCTGAATGAGTAGCTTCCTGGTTCTTGTTTTTCTATTATGTGCAAGACGCTCTTGATTCAGTGAGTATATAGAATTTCTCTTCCTGAAATTGAAGAAAGTTTACCGAGGCTGCATTTATTGCTAGCAACTCTGCATCGACACTGGAGGCCTCGTTCGCTGGTACTTAAAATTCTTCTTTAGTGAAGTGATTATTGTAGCCCGCTCCTAACGTATGTTGGACTTTGTCTAACTGACCCAACAGTGTATATTTGTATGGAGCCGGAGTACAGATTTTCTATTATCTGATTTCTTAAATAACTATTACTTTGTATGTACATTTATATCTACTATTAAAACCTGGAATATATTTAAACTAATAAGAAAAATAATTCACTTGCTTTTCAACTTGGGTGTATTGTGAAGTGCTATGTAAAACGTCTTTTTTAACACTAGAAATCTTTACAGTTCCATTTATTTGTAGTTTCGGGAGCTGTGTTATTTTATCAATACACTATAACTCGTGTCAAGTATTGTAGTGCTTTTTTTATTTCTTTAAATTTTAAATTAAAGAAAGTAGCTCAACAACAAAATTGTACTTCGTTTACTATTTGAAATACGGCCCACTTTAAACTGGAGTAGAACTGCTGGCGTAAAATTAAACGTTCGCGCCAAAACTGATTGCATTATAATTAGGACAATATTTTGGGATCGTCTTGACAATAGGCTGTACTAAAACTGTCCCGGCAGAGTGATGGGTCTGCCGTAAATTACCTGTTCCAAGCTATCAAAGCCTGACTTGAGTCATAAAACCATATATCACCCAGCTTTGATGCTGTCCCTAACGGTTTATTGTGTCCACTCTATTTTAAACTTCAAATATTTTCATTTTCCTTGACCAATTTTGAAGTGACTAGTTTTCACAAGAATGCAAATGCTTTTACGGTTTGATTTGGTATTTAACGTTCCTGTTTATAATAGTCAACTGCTGTTGGTGTGAACATTCTATATTTCTGTGTTGTGTTTACAAATATTTTTGTTAAGAATTGAGAAGTCTTTTCATTTTCGTTTATTGAATGGAAGGCTAAAAGTATGTGTTGAAATTTCTTTTAATTTGCTTTTCATAAATAGTTTTATAGGCATTAGAGTGTACTTAATTATTGCGCTGTAGGGCCTTTTTAGTTAGGTGGGACATGGTGTAAAGGGCGGTAATTTAAGTCGATCTAGATTAACGAAAACAAATTTAGCTTTATTTACAAACGACAATAGTTTTTAGAGCTATTCTGACGATAGGTCTACTCTTTTCTTCCCCTGTTAGAGGTACACACAAACAATAACACAAGAAATATACAAAAGGAATGCAAATAACTCAAGTCTCGCGAGCAAGTTATCCATTTAAATCCGTGAGCAAGATGCGGATTTGAATACACGAAATATGCGTACACCAGGAACCTTGAGAAAGATGCGTACGGGATCAGGTTTTGACAGATTGTGAGGGTAAGGTATGACGTCAGAACATTGTGACAGGCGAAAAACCTGTAAACTTTCAGGCGTGTACACGGATCTATTAAAATCATCGAACTACAAAATTGAAGTTATGTTTGACCTAATCATAGCTCGAGGATGATACTTAGATAATGGAGTTAATTTAAAACTCCATCTATTAAACCTGATTTCCATTACACTATTGCCAGGCTTTGGATTGGGAAAATGTTAGAGATATGTTGCGCAATCATTCTGTCGTGTTTAAAATCATCTCTTAGATACGTCATTTTTTTGTTTTTTTATATTTTTGGTTTCCACTGGAAATGTAGTTTACCTCTAACGGTTAGTGTCTCGAGGTTGGAGATCCTTTTAAACTTGTATCTATTAAACCTGATTCCACGCTATTTCTAGGATTTGGACTGGCAAAATGATGAGACATATGCTGCGCCTTTTGTAGTGTTTAAAATCAGCTTAAAGACAAAGTAGGCAAGAAGACTTTTGGCCCATTATGACAGGGAAAATCCAAAAACTAGAAAGTTACTAGCAAATAGTTTAGGAGTGGTCTGGGTGACAGCTGAAGTCTGGTTTGCATGTTTTCTCGCTTACCAAATTTACCACCCTCGTCAGTTGCTAATGTATCTTCATGTACGCATATTTTACTGTAGGGATTTTTTGTGCTACCCTTCGTTTTACCAACATTTTCTGTCTACGTCTTACATTAATTATATGAAGGAAAGTACATGCCATATCTTGTTATTGTGTTCTAGTAGCAAGCATCTTGAAGGGTGAGGGGTAATTTATAACAATGAAAGGATTACTGGCTGTAGACCTTGAATTTTCCCGAATCTGTCAAAGATTTAAATGGCATTTGTTTAGGCAACTATTTTCCCTGTTTCACTGAAAGGATAAAGATGATGAACACTATTAAACCCAACCAAACCCCGCTCATTATAACCTAACCTAACCTAATTATACAACCCCTGGCTCAAGGGAGCTTCGCTACAATTTTTTGTCTTATTAAGAAGCAGAAATAATTAAAATCTTCAAAAGGAAGAGGGTACAAACTTGCAATTGTGTGTGGTAAAGGCTACGCTTCATACCTTACCTACTTTCTCGTTTATTATTAGTCTTCCGATAGACTACATTATTAAACTTTACCTTTTGTTCTAATTGACTGTTTGTTTTTGCACTTTTTTTCATTATTTTTTGTTATTCCGCATCAGTTGTTTGTTATTTTCATTCCTTAATATTTATGCCATGTTCGTCAACTTTATTGAATAACATTACTCAAAGGTCGTGCAGTTCCATTATTTTATTATTTTGGTTTTACGACATGATAAATATTTTTATGCGAATTGGCTGAACACGTTTTATTTAATGTCAGCTGTTTCGTATTTCTAGAGTTCTTTACAACAATCTGTTGCTCTGAATAGAGTGGAATAGGAAAACAGCTGTAAATTCTGCCGGAGTACTGAGACGAAATAAGAATAAAATATTAATAAATGTATTCTGTCATATTAGGCAACTATCGATCCATGATTCAATAACTAGTCGATTATTATGATTCCTATTTAAGATTTAACGAAGAGTGTTTATAGTCAGCGAGCTATCGCGAGGCTGTTCTTTCATTATCGAACATTGGTTATCGAGTGGGACGATGGCTTCAATTGTCAATATTCTGACAATTTGAGAACCGTCCTACAAGCATGTCTAATATTAACGTAAATAAAAGCTTTCAGTAGGGAATTATTCTATTAAAAAATAATCTCTATACAAACATTTCTAGCAGAAGTGAAGATGAGTATATTAAGAAGTAGAAAGGCCTGTTTATTCTACAGTCGCGTGGACGAGATCAAGGCCGAATATGGAGTATTGCAAATAACAAATCCTGGGCAATAAGGACCAAATATGAGGTGGAATTTCTCTAACTAAATCGTCCCAGGATGTAGCTTGTCCACTCAACAAATATAAGTTCATAGTTCCTAAATGAAAAAATAGCTTTTAATGGAGCGAACGGTCCACCCCTCCCCAAATAGTAATAAAAAACTGTTAAAATAATGTTTTACTTCTAAAACAATAGTAAAAGATTAATAAATTTAAGAGTTATGAAATTCCCTCATATACGTTTTCGCTTGTTAGTATTTTGTCTGTTTTAGAAACTGGACATAACAGTTCCACAAAGCAAAAGGTATCATTTGGAACAGCTTTAGGTAACTCATTGCTCCACCCCACAATTATCAGTCACCGATAATGAGGCTATCACTACATGTCACAAATTACAAACAAATAACCCCTTCCCCTAATAAGCGAAAAATTTATAACAGAAAACTATCCTACAAACATCGACAAGAACTAAAAGGAGGAGTCGGATATTATTACTATTAGCGTTTTGAGAATGGAGTTATTCCGAAACGAACCAACAAAAAATATATATTGTAATGTTACGAAAAACAAAAAAATGTACTCAAATGTATACAATTTTCTCAACAGATGTGAAGAGGAATATATTAGGAATTTAATTTACTTCTTTTTATATTAAAAACAGCACGGAAGGTACTGATTATATAATGTACTTTTATTGTTTTCATATATTTAAACAAAAAATATTTCATTTTATATATAGTCTACTCACTCCTATAATGTAAATTTATTAGTTTAATTTTCTTCCAATGTTAATTGAAGCTCTTTAAACAAATCTCAATTACGTTAAAAATTGCCCAGCGTTTTAACCTTCTAGTAATGTACAAAATTATTTTGATCCAATATTGAAACTTGTATTAAATTTAATATGTTCAACTTGGAAATAATATGAACGGCCTAAATTTATTGAGCTATTTGGAGCTGATCGTCACGATTTTAGAATTGTTTAGCACACTTTGGTTGAGTTCGGTTTAAAAATGTTTTTATTTATAGATTTTACGTACTTATTTTTTTAACTAAACAATTTTAGACGTTTTAGCAAATTTTCCAATAAAATTAATTGCTGTGCCTGTTACGTAGTGTACGCAAAAGCAGTGATGACATTTTATCGAAGTTTTTTTTCGTTTACAACCTAAATGCAACTGTTTAATAGCGAAGGCGGTGGCCGTGTTTGTTTTCCTAGCTTGTGTCCCACTGCAGACAGTAAAACAAGAAGGCGCATTGGTACATATTAAGAAAACCGCGGGATCAACAAATAGACAGCCGAATTGAAATAGCGGCATCGTAAAACGGCGGAGATTTATCCCAAGCCGGCGATAAAATATAGCCACGTGGATGGCAATTAACACTTTTATACACAGCCCACCCACGGCTTTACTAATTATAGTAGAGTTCAAGACAAAACAATGCTACTTGGATAGAGAACACATGGAACCCACTCGGCCGATTGTTTCCTGTATCCGTGAAAGAGAAAGTGCGTGCTGTTGCCGTAGATTGGACGGAATAGCGTGTGCGAATTTTTAAAAAGCAAAGAATTTTGAATATAAAAAGTTATTTTTCAAAACAACTAATTATCATTCGGAAGATAATTAATTGCCTGTTTTATTAAAACACAGTTTTTCGGAATCTGCAGAAAATTTGTTTGAAAATTCATACAAAGAAAAGTAAGGGTGAAAACAGTAAATTATTTATTTCATTCAGTTTAAAATTGTCTTTAGATAAGTTTACTATTTAGCCTCCTTCAGGGTAAATAACTTTTGCGAATTTTTAAGGAGACTCTTCGAATAGAATTTTTTAAACTTTAATTTTCAAAATAACTAATTATCATTCGGAAAAATAACTAATTTCCCCTTTACATTAAATTACGTTTTTCGTCCTGAATGTTTACAAAATTTGTGTGAAAACACTTAGAAGGAGAAGAAGATATAAACAGTATATTTTATTTAATTCAGTTTAAAAATGTCTTTACATTATGTTTACTATTTAGCCTCCTTCAGGGTAAATAACTTTTGCCAATTATAAAGGAATTGTAAAACTATTCTCCTGATAAAGTAAAAAGTTTAAAGTCAAAGATGTTAAAAACTTTATTTTTCAAAATAACTGTTTATCATTCAAAAAAATAACTAATTTCGTCTTTTTATTAATTAAACTTTTTTTTTAATATTTTAAAATATATTAAAATATTTTAAAAAACGGACAAAGATGAGGGAAAAACACTAAATTTTATTAAATTCAGTTTAAAAATCTCTGGCGGGAACATTGCCTGTAAATCTAATATGTATAATTAAATGTTACATAGACCTTTGGCCATCACAGTTTACTAATAGCAGTAAATTATTAATAAATAGAAATTACTGACATCGATTGTCAAAACCTATAACTCTCTCCACTCAGTGATCCTTAACCATCTCTTGGTTTTCCTTCTAAGACGCTTCAAGAGTATCTTTCCACTTGTCCCATTGTTGACTTCATATTTTCAGGCAACGGTGGATTAAATGTGGCGATTTTGCTTAAAAAAAGGTTACTGGTATACGAATTGGAACTTTTTTAACATTAAAACCTGGGAAACAATATAGCCCTTGAGTTTGAGAACATAGGGGTGTCTGGATTCGATGCTTACCCACATCCAACAATATAACTATGAAACTCATTAACCTAGCAATATTGTCTTTAAAAGTCTTGAAGTAGGAACTTGTTTAGCATTTTCTCCTTATCTCACAACCTTTCTCCGCAAGCGTCTTCAACGTAGGGTTATTATTTCAATAATACTATTTCTTTTTACCATTACATAAAACAAGTAATATAAACAACACATTTTGAAAGTCAAAAAATTTTTCATATACTCTTTTTATTAAATAATTACAATTAATATAAATAATGTAACAACCCATGCGTTACAACAGCTGTTTCACCACATAACCTTACACTATAAAATCAGCTGTCTTGTGAAACACGTTAGCACTTATTTTAATCCAAATTGACTGTGTTACATATCTTGCCCCTTTTGTGAAAAATATTTCTCTTATATAAAACTAAAATTAATTCATTTATAAATTTAATTAATTATGAATATTTGAAAAAAACTATATCAACATCAAGTGTCCTCTACTATAAGTTTAAGAAAAATGTATTTTAATTCAAGCGGATGAATAAAAAGTATTTTATTAACTATTGAGAAATTTAACGAGATAAACATAAGGAAAGTGTGAACTAATAGAAAAAAAATTAACCAGTTCCTATATTATCTGTCTAAAACTGTGTTGTAATCGGGCCTTTTAAACCGATAGCTTTTGGTTTTGATATATTTTTCTTCTAATAGATATTAAATTATGTTTATCGATTATAAAACGCCAATTAGTTTGACTGTGACGTTAAATCCAACCCTTACTAGGCTCTTATATTAACAACCATCCCTTAGCTAAATAGTAAAATATCTTTAACTTTTTACATTTACCTGCCTTAAAAATTTAAAAAACCTTCAATTATACGAACATCATTAAAATCCTACCCTATGTTCTCTCTGAAATTTAAATCCAGCCCTTAGCTTAATCTGATATTAAATTGTTACATTCCTGAATTTAATATTAAAAATCTTCCCTTAGTTAATCACATATTAAAATCGTAGCCTTAGCTAAATCGGATATTATATTCCCACTATTAGTTGTCTCTTGCTAATAAAATCCCACCCTTATTAATATATATATATATATATATATATATATATATATATATATATATATATATATATATATATATATATATATATATATAGAGAGAGAGAGAGAGAGAGAGAGAGAGAGAGAGAGAGAGAGATGTTGGTGCTGGATAAATAGCAATACATTAAACTTCTACAGTAATTTAAAACTTTATTTGTGGAGTATAATTGAATAAAGGAAGCTTAATACCGCATGGTCTGCTGAAGTCGTATCAAAGGGCAGAGATGCAAGCGTGCAACTGCGACACATCGTAAAATTGAAAATAGTCGAGAGACGCGGCGTGTCATCGTAAACGGCGAGAAGCTCATACCCGGCTGAGCCAACTAAGTGCAACTTAATGATGTCTCTACTTAGTTGAATACTTGGCAGCCGAGTCTAATCAATAATTCAAATCGTTTTTATTGCTCGTCCAGCGGTGGGATTGTCTGAGCGAATAGTTGTTTATTTCTGTAAATTTGGCAGCAGTGTAATTTTGTTTTTCATCCTATTCTCATCTCGTGAAACTTTCATTGATAGAATCTTTTCATTGAATTTGAAACATTTTTTTATTAAATCTTTGTAGATACATACGTGCGCGCTCGCTAGAAGAAACAACCATTACAGTTTTATATCGCAATACTTAAATAAGTAGTATATATTATATGTATACAATAAGAATAAACATAATATGTTTCCCCTCCTATCGCGACTATACGTTTCATTTACAAAGCTATACTATAACGAGAGTATTAAAACACTTGGTGGATCCTTGCTAATCTAGGTGTTATTGACTTGGTTATAACCCCTGATGATGACTTCGTTATGTCATCTGATGATATTCTCTTGATTACACCCCTGATGATGACTTCGTTATGTCATCTGATGATAATGTCTTGGTTACACCCCTGATGATGACTTGGTTATATCATCTGATAATAATGTTTTGATTACACCCCACGATGATGACTTGGTTATATCATCTGATTATAATGTCTTGATTACACCCCTGATGATGACATCGTTATATCATCTGATGATAATGTCTTGGTTACACCCCTGATGATGACATCGTTACATCATATGATGATAATGCCTTAGTTACACCCCTGATGAGGACTTTGTTATATCATCTCATGATAATGTCTTGGTTACACCCCTGATAATGACTTCGTTATGTCATCTGATTATAATGTCTTGGTTACACCCCTGATGATTGCTTCGTTATATCATCTGATGATAATGCCTTAGTTACACCCCTGATGAGGAATTTGTTATATCATCTGATGATAATGTCTTGATTACACCCCTGATGATGACTTCGTTATGTCATCTGATGATAATGTCTTGGTTACACCCCTGATGATTGTTTCGTTATATCATCTGATGATAATGTCTTGATTACACCCCTGATGATGACTTCGTTATGTCATCTGATGATAATGTCTTGGTTACACCCCTGATGATTGCTTCGTTATATCATCTGATGATAATGTCTTGTTTACACCCCTGATGATTGCTTCGTTATATCATCTGATGATAATGTCTTGGTTAAACCCCCTGATGATGACTTGGTTATACCATCTGACGAATTGAATTAGTTATACGATCTAATGATTATTTCGTTATACCCTCTGATGATAATGGCTTCGTTATACCCTCTGATGATGTCTTGGTTATAGCCTACCCTCTGGTGATATTGGCTTGCGTTATAACATGATGACCTCGATTAGACTCTGAGGATAATGTCTGTTATTAATATTCGTAAGTTGAGAGTTTAAAGTTATATAATTTAGTGAGTTAGTTATTATATGTTTATAATTCTTTTATTGAGGTTTTATTGTCCATTCTATTTAATAATAACCTCACTGTGATGATTGATTTCTTCTAAGAAAAAATAAAATTAATATGTATTGTACTGCAATATCTAGCAAACATCAGGTCCTGGTTTCGTGTTAGCGGAACAATTATTTGAGATGCTTTGAAAACGTCTAATCACTTAAAACTACATAAAGTAACAGTTACCTGGAAGGTAACATCTGTGGGCATAGACTGAGAGAAGAAATGCACGCCGCCCCGATGAAAGGTGACAAAGACGCAGCGGCGGCGGGTGAAGGACGAGTAAACACGCTGTAAAACAGATGGACTGACGGATACTTAAATTAGTAGAAACATAAAAACTATGTAGAACGTGTTGTTTGCGGCTGTAGTTTAGTACCTACCTGGTTCCGCGGTGATTTACAAGAGGTTAGACTCTGCTACCAACACTAGTTATACAACATACGATGCGAGTAGGCAAACAGCTGATTTTTTTCGGATCGGGACGAATTTATTGAATCAACGTTATTTAATAGAATAATGCAACGGGACTTATCTAAAATACGTTTATTAAAATCATTTAATAACCACTTTTGTAACGTCCAAAATCAATAATCAACTGCCAAAATAAACCTCCTATATTTTTAAAGTGAAAATGCCTTCAGACAAGTGCGACGCGTTTTGGAAGGTATCCAAAACAAGATATTCAAGGATAAAAATCCAAAAGTATTTAAGAAAGCCAAATACAATGAAGTCGTTAAAGTGTTATATAGTTAGAGGTTATTTAAAGGTTATGTTTAATAATTTTCAAGTCGAATTTCTTATTTATTGAGAAATACTCGTGTAGTTTATTTTATTAAATTACGTGACAATGGATGATTTCACAGCTGATTTCATTACTCATAGGTTAAGTTAATTAATTTAAATTATAATTATTTCTAAAAAATGATATTTCAATAGAATAATATGGAATATTTTATTTGTATATTATGTCATTTTTAAAGTTAAAATGTCTTTAGGGGCTTCTGACAAGTTTTAAAAAAGAATTCGTTAGAATTATTTTATTTTATTAATAATATTTTTAACGTCTACATAAGCCTAAACACATTACCAGCTATATTAATATTCAAGTTTTCACTTCCGTCACCAGTTCCCTGACTGCTACATTTTTCTTGAATTTTGATTCTATGATTTCTATACAACCGAAGGTACATTCTCTCTCACATAGAAATCATACCAGCGTTCTATTCGTTTAAAAAAAGTCTGATACAAATTCCAGATTTATCTGAATCAACATGGCCTGCCAAATTATGTTTTGTAATATGATTATGAGAAATAGGTAATCACAGACTGAAAATCAGTGATTCATTTTATTTTATTTTCGATTCTCGAGTCTGAGGGACCAGCTATTAGGTAAGGGCAACTGAGAGTGGCTAGATGTCCGATTGCACTACCTGGACAGTATCAGACAAGCTATTGAGGTAAGGAAAGCCCGGGAGTTCTACGGCTCCCGAATTGTTCTAAAAAAGCCGTAGGTGTTACGAAAAATGCGTTAAAGAGGAAACAATCGCAATTTACGAGGGTGATAAATTTGATAAACGAAAAAAGCGTAAAAACCAGACTCCAGTTGCCACCCAGGCCATATACCACTAAACTATTGGCTAGTAGCTTTCAAAGTTTTGGATTTTCCCTGCCAAAAAGGGGGTTTCCACTTTGACAGTGGTAACTTTGCCTTAAAGTGTCGGGGTGATAAGTTAGATTTAATCTTCACTTCGGTGTGTTTTGTGTTTAGTGAATATGGAGGTGACGTCTACTATTAAGGGGGAACCGATGATGTACATATCTTGCTATACATATCGAAAACATATAGAAAAAAGGGCATAGTATGGAGGAAATCCGGTTTAATAGATAAAGATTTAAATCCCGATTTAAGCTTTATCTCCAACCTTTAATCTTTGGATCTCCAGCCCCGAGAAACTAAGCGACATTTATGCTTAGCTAAACAATCAATGATGTTAAAATACCTATGTACTCGTATAAGTTGTACGCATTTTTCGCGTGTCACAATGTTCTGACGTCATAGCTTACTTTCACTATCTGTCGAAACTTTATCCTGTACGCATTTTTCGCAACATTCCTGGTGTACGCATATTTCGTTGTACGCATCTTTCGTGTATTCTAACCCTAGAGCCTGGTTGAAGTTTGTCTCAGGCCCCGGATACTAGTTGCACGGGTCATGGTACCAAGCCTCCGGTATCGGGACTGACAACAGTCACAAGGTTGGATTCGTGGGGGTAGAGGTGTCACACGCTAGACTCTGGATTTCCCACATAAGGAAATCCATTTGTTCTTTCGAGGAGGAGAGTCGTCATTTAAATTTTCACTAACATAATCCGAATCCCCGAATACCTTTTAGATTCTATGCTGACTCTCTTACCTACTGGAAATAACAACTCTGGTTCTATTATTTACTATTGTGTAAAAACATATCGTCAATTACATTGCATCATGGAAAAAGTACAGTGGTAACTAAGCACTTGATAATATTTTTACTGTAATAATTTTGAATTATAAAATAAAAAATATTTTACTTAGATGTTCATAATAGTATCCAGAGACATTAACGCAAGTACTGTCATATACACGCGTGTAGTGCAGATTTGAAGGTAAATATTAAAAAAAACAACTATCCCCTTATCCACGATTTATACAAATTATCACGTTTTAAATAAATTACATTTTCATTAGCTGAAACTATTCAGCTAATTTTTCAAATTAGATAACATTCGGCGAAAGTTGTTTCTCGTTATTATTTTTTTTCTGTTTTTGTGTAGGACACCTTGATGTTTTTATTATAAATTATACTTTGGGCATCACTTGGAAATGAAGAGAAAATAAGTAGTCTTTCTTTGCCAAGTTGTACCAAAAGTGTAACTAATAAATTTTTATTTGGAAACGTACTTCGTGCGATAAGAACTTTCGCGATGGCTATGCTAGTACCTTAGAAGACAGGTGTTTCGTCCCTCTTCCCATTTTTGTTTTTCTTATCCTACAACAAAACCCACTTCGTTCTAGTATGACTTAATACAATTTGTTCTTGCAAAGCTAGGCACAACTAAATGCTCATTGCGAGGTACATGAGATAATAAATAACCAAAAACAAATTAAAACTGTTCCATACTTATTAAGGCCGTTGCATGAATGTATAGCTTATGACGTCTAGATCCTGCTATCGCTTTACCACTTGAACACTATAAACAATAAGTACTAAAATTAGGCAAAGTCTGTGAGTACGACCAACGAATGTGCATCACGTTTTGCAAGTGTAAGATGAACACAAATTGTAATACTTTATAACTATGCTCAGTTAATAGCTTTTTAAATTACCTCATTATAAAGCCCCCATGATGCCTTGGTCGCTGATGCAAACTGGCAGGTGTTTTCTAAACAGGGGCGTTGTTGCGTCTGTAGATTGACAGAAGCGGATCTGTGTAGACTTGTGGCTTTTTAATTCCGTTTGTTTTTAAAGCCTATGTAGGTTTCCGTATGATTTATGATTACGAAATAGGTTTTAGATTTCATTCACAATGAAGAATAAACCCTATATAAGCCATACAAAACAATAATTGTGGGTTTTTCAACTAAAGGGCTTCAATATCTAATAATAACTCGTGAAAACGCAGAAGTTAGTTAGGGTAGGTCATATAATAAAATTTTAACAACTTTTAAATGACTATCTCCTATGGCAGGCCTGACTGTGTACGTTTTGCATGGAGGGAAATCTTCGGCTTGCTTTGACACTACTGTATGCCCTAACACATTTTATGCGGTATTAAAAGTAAATTAAGGGATAACATATGATTTCATACAACAGCTGATTTTATCTTATAGGTTATGTTATTGTTTTACGACGTAAATTATGTTGATTGATTGCACACTACTAAGTTAAAATGTAATTAATATTTAATACATATATTAACTTTTTTATATTTCAAGAAATCTTACTGTAATTTTATTCAATATAATGATAATAATGAGTTAAATATTTTAAAACCTCTTAGGCGCGTCTACTAATCTTTAAGATCCGATATTAATTAAATTTGTTAAGTAAACTTTGTAGTCAGTAAACCTTTTGATGTCTTTTAAGTTTTTTTCTGGTAACTATATTATTTTTATTACTAGCTAATTAAGTAGATATTAAACTCTCTAATAATGAAACTCTTGAAATAAGGTACTGCCTCCGATAAGCTAGGCCCACTGACTAATATTTTTAATGGGCAAAACTTAAAAACTGTTGTCAATAATATATTTTATATCCATAAGATAAATTCTTCCAATAGTAAAAGTTTATTTTGAAATAAAATTAGAAAAACCGCCATTTTGTTACGTGTCACGTTGTATATGTGCATATGTTTTATTATATTTGAGTTGACATAATGTTTAATGTAATTAATCAGTTAGCAAAAAAGAGAAGAGCTAATATTTAAACAAAATTTTTTAAATTTTATTCAGGGACATATTAATTTGTTTTGATAATAATTTTTTTATCATCAACATTTGCATGATGTGTTCCGCAATGTAGTTCAACGGCGGATGCGATATTCTCTCCATAGGATGGCAAAGAAACAACGGTTATATGTTTGAATATATGTTTCTGTCTTTCTTAACAATAAAATGTTTCCTTTGTTGAAGCGTTTCGGAATAACGTCTTTTTCAAAACATTTATAGTACTGTTTAAGTGGTGAATGGCGTGATTCCGAAACGCGGCAACGAAGGAAAATATTTTAATGTCAGTAAATGCAGAAATATGTAGTCAAAAGTATACAAACATTCAGATGAGTATGTAAAGAAACACTGCGGCTATTTACGTGTTGAAAGTAATTTTAATACTGTTTATTTTAGGAGGCACATATTAAATTCTTGACCCTACCTCTGCTTTACGAAATAATATGATAATGTGTCTGAATTTCTAAACTTACGTCGGAGAAAGCAGTCCTTCGAAGGAGACGACATACTGTTTCTCTCCAGCTGGGATGTTTTCTTTTTGCATTTACAATAAAATTTTTGAATAATTAGATTTTAAAAACTCATTCACAAATTTCGTTTAAAACTTAATACGTCACAGGTCAGCGATGGTTTATAGTTTTGTCCGCTAGGTGGCTCTGGAGCACAAATTCTTAATTTTACTTTACGTTCCTAAAACACTTCCACAACTCATGTTAGACTTTCTAGAAAACAAATTACTTAGTACAGTGGGTTTTAAAACTTCTTTTACAGCAGGACTGTCCATCCAAGGATGGTGCCCTCGTTTATTTTTGTGAGCTCTTCAAATATAATTGTAATAAATAAATAATCTGTATTGTTTAGAATAAAAGATATTTTAAGTAGTAAAAAATTATTATTAGAAAGACGTTTCGAAAATGAGTTGTCTTTTTCAAGTCGTTATTAAACTTGTGGTCTACAATGCAAGTTGTGAATGACTCCATTGTTGAAAATGTTTTTCATCACAACATTGTCAACAGTGGGGTCATTGTTGAAGTTATTTCTTTCGACCACAAGTTTAATAATGACTTGAAAATGACTTTTAGTTGCAGAAACGTTGTCCTAATAAATAATTATTCTTGATAAAAAACGACCGATTTTTTATTCTAAACAATTCCATACAAATGAAAATGGTGGAAGCTGTATTGTTATTATTAATGTCGTCATTAAATGTCACATTACTACGTTTTATTCAGGTGATTTATTACATACAGGTTTGAACAAGAATTTATTTATATGTTTATAGTAGAATTTTATTTTACGTAAATTCAAAATGTGCCATATGTATACAATTTCAACTTGAAAAAGGCAATTTCAACTTGAAAAAGGCTACGCTTACAATTAATAATAATAAATTTATAGATAAATAATAATTTTGTACAAGATTTTAGTCTCTTTTCTGCTACACAAATTGTTTAAAACCAACGAAATATTACTCGAAAAATGAAACAAGTGTTTATGAATTTTTTTAAAAACCCATGAGAGAACACAGATTTCGTGTGCAGGAAATGGATTATATTATAGGAATGAAATAAATTATTTCAATTCAGTAAGTTTTATGGAAATAAGAAGAATAACGAAAATATTGCTTATAACGCATTAAGTTATAAATAAATAAAACCCCTTAAGCCACAAACGCTTTTTATTTGTACTTTAATTTTAATTAATTTGAAACAAATACGAAATAATTATAGTTTTTAAACATCTTTTCAAATATATTTTTATATTTATCCTCTACGTTTATTTTCCGTAAAGACTAAATTGTTTGAACAATTTTTAAATTAACGTCGTTTTTTAACTATTTTTAATATAAATATTCCATCACTATATTAATTATTTGTGAATAAATATGAAAATATTATAGTTTCAAACGCCTTTTCAAAATATATCTTTTATTTATCATCTACTTTTAATTTCTAGTGTTGCCGTAGGACGAATACATTTCTGAGCTTGTTTCAAGATATTCAATTGTAAAACAAGTTATTCTAATATTTCGGTTTTAAACCTATGCAATACAAGTTGAAACATGTTTGTAATTGTTTTTTTCTTTCTACTTCATGAAAATTGACCTTTCGGGCAGAAAATTGTTCTACATTATGGTTTAAAAATGTACCAAAATTCTAAGATCAACATTGCTCTTTATTACAATTAAAATATTGGATAGAGCCAAAATACCACAAAAACAGTCAAAAATTACAAATAAAACAAGTTACTTAAGATTAAACTCTTATGTACATTTCGATGACCATGCCATCATCAGAGGGTCTTATTACAAAATTACAATATAGCAAACAAGATGTTACCAACTGGAGTGATTAGTATGTAACATCTTGTTTGCTAGATTGTAATTGTGTAATAAGACCCTCTGATGATGATGACATGGCCATCGAAATGTACATAAGAGTTTAATCTTAAGTAACTTGTTTTATTTGTTATTTTTGATTGTTTTTGTGGTGTTGGGGTTCTTTCCAATATTTCAATTGTAATATATTGTACCACTCTGTGCTCTTGATATTGTGTATTGCTCTTTATGATAAAAAATTCATAATACATTCCTTATGCTAGAAATATCTTGATATATAGAGGATATTTACAGCTTAGCCTAATGTCAGATATGAAAAGCGCTCCTAGCGGATTTATTAAAAACTTACCTTTAAACATAATTAAAGCACAATAAATCTCGTCCCACTTTGACGGAGTAGTAACTTGGGGAAATACCATTGTAAATTTTTGCCAACCATTCAGGTAGAATATTTCTATGCGTAGAGCTTGGAAAAATAATCTATCGAAGTAAATCTTATTAGAATAAAATTAAAACTCTTTAAGTAGCGTCGCAACAGAAATTAGGATCAAACAGCGCTCGTAGCGGATGTCTTAGTAATCACATCTACTCTTACAAAAAAATTACCGCCCTGAAAATCTTTCATTTTCGCATCGCGACATTGAAACGAAATGTTAACTAAATTTAGAATTCAATTACACGCAGGATAAGGGAGAGTTCAAGAGTCTCTGAATCCAACGCATTAATAGAAGTTGGATTTCTAGGAAGTCGTTTCGCGGTGGCGGGAAAGAAAAAACTTGTTAAATTTATTTGGCGTACATCCGCTGTGCAGGACGCCCGACAAGGATTTTATGGCATTAATGCAGGCTACATGTGTCGTCGCGCGCTCTGTGGGCCGTGCAGGGGAATTTCGGCTTGGGGAGTCAGAACAAAACCATTTGTGACGAATTGTATTCGTAACGATACCAATTAAGTATAGTTTACGGCTCTTTTCTGTCAGAATTTTTAATTTTTTAAAATTAAGTTGCAACAGATATTTACTAACAGACGACACAAGTATATTCTAATTTTAATCTAACTTGATCTATGATTTAATGTTAAAATTACGGAATCTGCGAGAAATTCTCGAGTAAAACAATGAGACAAAAGGTTAAAGCTATTGTATCCTATAGCTTATCCTACCAAAGAAGCCGGCTAAAATAAGAGAATGAATGCATTTCCTGTCGATCGCACATGCTACCAGACCTGTCGAACTGACTAAATAGAACTGTGAGTAGTAGGTCAGCAGATGATCAATGACACGACGGTTTCGGTACGCATCAGCAAGTATCTTAAAGTTTCCATTTAGTTCCTCAAATCATTAAATAAAACGTTATACATTGCGATATTTAAAATATTGTCAGACTGACATAATTGGCTTGATTATAAATTAATAATAAACCTAAGTAAATACATTATTTGAAATTTATACCTGTTTCCGCTAGAGTAAGATATAAACTACCAGTAATATATAGAAAAATTTAAGTCAACTCTCATTCATTCAACTCCCACAAAGAAAATTTTAGTTCACTTTCTAATAATGTTATAATTACAATTAATATAAATATGTATACGCATACGTCAGGACAACAATATTAAGTGGCAAAATGGAAAGAAAATTTCCTTGCACTTTTCCATTTTCCTCTCTGTGATGGACTATTATTTTTATTTGTTACTATTCATACGCTTTTTTGTGGCTTGCATTGTGTTGTATTTTATTCGCTTTCCTTTCGCTTTGTCCGTTTGTGAAGCAAGGTACGATACCGTTAATCCAGTTTGTTTATTTTATTTTATTCTTTTCATTCATTTTTAATCATAAGAGTATTATTTATTATATTGTGTGGTGGCCATTGCAACAATTTAGGGTCCTGCCATGAAGGCTCCGACGATTCTTTTCGCTTTCCTTTCGCTTTGTCCGTTTGTGAAGCAAGGTACGATACCGTTAATCCAGTTTGTTTATTTTATTTTATTCTTTTCATTCATTTTTAATCATAAGAGTATTATTTATTATATTGTGTGGTGGCCATTGCAACAATTTAGGGTTCTGCCATGAAGGCTCCGACGATTCTTTTCGCTTTCCTTTCGCTTTGTCCGTTTGTGAAGCAAGGTACGATACCGTTAATCCAGTTTGTTTATTTTATTTTATTCTTTTCATTCATTTTTAATCATAAGAGTATTATTTATTATATTGTGTGGTGGCCATTGCAACAATTTAGGGTTCTGCCATGAAGGCTCCGACGATTCTTTTCGCTTTCCTTTCGCTTTGTCCGTTTGTGAAGCAAGGTACGATACCGTTAATCCAGTTTGTTTATTTTATTTTATTCTTTTCATTCATTTTTAATCATAAGAGTATTATTTATTATATTGTGTGGTGGCCATTGCAACAATTTAGGGTTCTGCCATGAAGGCTTCGACGATCCTTTTCGCTTTACTTTCGCTTTGTCCGTTTGTGAAGCAAGGTACGATACCGTTAATCCAGTTTGTTTATTTTATTTTATTCTTTTCATTCATTTTTAATCCTTGAGTATTATCTATGATGTTGTGATAAACATGGCAACAATTTAAGGTAATAAAATTAAGTTTTTCATATAGATCTTTGAGAAGTTAATTTCTGGCTATGTTGCCTAGGTGCCAAAAAGACCTCGACTTCGAACATGAAGATACTCAGTTCGAATCCGACATAGACCCCCAAAGTTTTATAATGTATTATTAAATAAATATTTGAAAAAAGTGTATCAATTCTCATACCCTATAGGTTTAAAAAAATGTATTTCAACTTGGTTGGATGAATAAAAACGTATTTTATTTACCATTGAAAATCTGTACAAGATTTATATCAGGAGAGTGTGAGCTAATAGAAGGAGTTTAATTAGAAACTTACGACTCTGAACTTTGGTAAATCTTTAATGACCGGAGATAAAATTAGAAACGAATTCTTTACAAAAGTTTTATTATGAAAATTTAGCAGAGTTTTTAGAATTAAATTAAACAGGTGTCTAGAAGTATTGAAACCTGTAGAATGTTCAAAAAAAAGGAAGCATCTGTTTTACTATAAAGAATATAACGTTCATGCTGAACTAACTAAAAACTTATGGAACTTATGCTTTTAGAGAACTTCTAGGAGAAAACTATTTTAGGAGGCCATCTTTGTCAGTGCCTCTTCGATCTTCAACAAATTTAACACACACTCAAATCCTGCAAAAGTTGTAACATTAGAATAATAGTTTCTGGCAGAAATAACACAAAAAAATGATTTTTAATATTAATAGTGGAATTATAATAATTCCTTTACATTACTTACTTATTACATTAGTTCTATATATATGATGAATAGTTACTATCTGGAGTAGACTCGCTCTTCTACTACTGTTGGGTTCACCTAGTCAATGCTGGATGAGATTCTAGCGAAACGTCGGAACTGCGAATTTATGGACTGCAGAATGAACGGATGTACTCCAGATAGTAACTATTCATCATATATATAAATAAATATATATATATATATATATATATATATACAAATATATAATTAAATACAAATAAAATCAAAACATAACACCATTTTCAGTATATTCAACGATATCTAAACACTAACGAGATAAAATAAATGGAAGTATTGAGAGTCGTGTATTCAAGGAGATAAGATAAGCATTGGCTGATCCTTAGGACATAATGCCATTATTTGAACAGTCAAATTGTAGTCATGAAACTATGCGGTACTTATAAGTTTGAGAATGCTGATACTGCAAATCAGCGAAAATCTTCACGTATTTAACATAATAAAAGTGTTTACTTACTTAGAGCGTAGCTAGTGAGAACTATTCACAAAGGTAAAAGTCAAAATAGTTAACTCAAAATCTCACAAAAATTAGTCTTTAATAAACACACAAAACAAACTAGTTTCAGCGACGAATTCGCCTTCCTCAGTGCTTGGCTACTGCTAGACAGTAGTAGCCAAGCACTGAGAAGGCGACTTGTGTGTTTATTAAAGACTAATTTTTGTGAGATTTTTAGTCCACTATTTTGACTTTTACCTTTGATAATAAAAGTGTATTTAAAAAAATTAAAACTTATATATTCTTGTTTATGAAAATATTATTCAACCTTATATATATATATATATATATATATATATATATATATATATATATATATATATATATATGTATTCTCGTGTATTAATAAATAACTAAATCAAAATACAAATACAAGAACTATAATTGAATTTACAATTCAAAGCTTTTCGTTAGCTAACAGTACCAACATCATCAGGAATATTAAACAATTAATTAAACCATTATTAAACAATATTGTTTAATATTCCTGATGATGTTGCTACTGTTAGCCAACGAAAAGCTTTGAATTGTAAATTCAATTTTTATTCTTGTATTTATATTTTGATTTAGTTCTTTATATATATTTTCAACCAGTCTACCAGTTTATATTTACTTGAAAACTAATTTAGTTTAAAAAAAAAGTCGAAGTTAAAATTCTCAAACTTTTACCTTCAACTTTATTTTTCAAGTCCTTTTAGATATTTTTACATATTCATTTAATACTAATTCTACCATACTACTGTCTCCTCTTAGGTAGTTTAAGGTACTATTGCTAAGTCAAAGTTTATCAGGCCTTTTGTTCAATTCCTTCTATCAGTTCACACTCTCATTATATTTCAAAAACATGAATACTTTTAATGAATAAATATATTCATTAAAAGTATTCTTATTTTTGAAATATTTTTAATTTATTAACTATATTACAAGAAAACATATCACCATATTTAATATATATATAATATATTCAATAATAATATAATAATATATAATATATGTATATAATATATTCTCTCTCTCTCTCTCTATATATATATATATATATATATATATATATATATATATAGAGAGAGAGAGAGAGAGAGAGAGAGAGAGAGAGAGAGAGAGAGAGAGAGAGCAAAAACAACTGAGGTTATTGAAATACAAGAAATATTTATTATTTGCTTAACCTCAGTTGTTTGTACAAGGAAACATATTTTGTGTGTGTGTGTGTGGGGTTTCTTAGTAACATAATTTTTAGAATAGGCCCTATATATAATTTGATTCAGGACAAGCCGAAGGTTTTTTCAAAATTCTTGAATTCCTGCAACTATAATAAAAGTAAATTATCTCCACAAAGCGCAAAATGATATTATTAGCGACCGTTATGATTGTACGAGAAAACAAAACAAAACCTAAATGTAATCTAATAGAGAGAAGAAGAAGGGGCAAAAAGCGGACTGAAATTGTAGTAAATCGGCCGCTTCTGGGAAGCTGAAGGATCGATTGAGAGAGGCCATAAAGTGAATAAAGCCCGACGAAGCGAGGTCGGGCATATCAATTAAGTTAGAAGAGGAGAATGCGATATCCACCAATAGTGGCGTTTTGTTTGATAGCCTAAAGCACCTCTATATAGGCCAGACATAATCATACACTTTGCCAAACAGAACAAATCTAATATCCTCGCCAACTCACTGCCCCGTGGTCTGTCAGACACGCAACCAATCCTGGACAAGTGGAGATGCTTCTATTCTTCGCCGAGTAATGGTGAAGCTTTAGAGTTTAGCGGTTATTGGAAAAGTTAATTTTTATAACACAAATTAATTTTTGAATTCTTTCTATTACTTCACGCTCTCCCTATATATATATATATATATATATATATATATATATATATATATATATATATATATATATATATATATATATATATATATATATATATATATATATATATATATAGTTTTAATTTCATTCGTTAATAAAATACTAGTTCAAATATATTTCTTCAAACTTGTAGTGGGTGACACTTAATGTTAATACAGTTTTTTTTCAAATATTCATTCAAACTCAATAATTAAATGTAATGAATTAATTTTAGTTTTATTCGAGAGAAAAACTTTTAACAAAAGGGCAAGGTATGCAATATAGTTATTACGTCTCATTTAGCTTAAAATAACTGATAACATATGATTTCATAAAACAGCTGACTTAATGTTTTAGGTTATGTGGTAGAACAGCTGTTTTAACGCATAGGTTATGTTACTTGATTTATATTAATTGGAAATATTTAATCAAAAGCAACTAAAATTAAAAATGTCTTTGTTGACCGAAATAGGAACTGACTTTAAACGATTTTTGTTTATATTGCTTGTTTTTTGTTAACTGTGAAGATGTTTGATCTGTAACCAAATTGTACGTAAGATTGTTTGACACATTATTATGGTTGAGGGTGTTTTGAGGTTTTTTAACGATATTTCTTAAAGTTAAGAGTATTTTTTTAACTAAACTGCGCTACTTTTGAAAAAGAAACAGAAAACTGACAAGATCGATTAAGGCGATCTTACTTTTGATCTGTTTGAATATTGTAAAATTTCAAAATTTCAGATTTTACATTAAAACAAATTGCTGATGAAACAAGTTGTCATCCTCAGAGGAAATTACATTGACTTAAGACCTATATGGTCTGTCGAAATGAGGATACCATTATTTAATCATAAAAAGTTTTGTTTTTATCAATTAACTTCCAAAAACCTCTACTTACTGACTTCTCAGTAGACGCGTTTAACTGACAAATTTCAGAAAGTAGTGGTTTTTGCCAACGTAAATTGACACATAGATCAATTTAAAAAAAACGTTACAAGTTGTGCAACCTAACAATTGCAAGATGTGAAACTTGTGTTGAGTTTTAATAAGGATTTTCTGAAGTATTGGATATTAATGAAACAACATGACCCTGTAATGGTTTTAACTTTTATTCCTAAAAATGGTAAAACAAATTGTGTTTATTAAAGCACCCTTATGAACCGTGGCAGGAATGAAAATGCTGTTAATAACTGAGCCAACAGTAATTATTTTCAATTACCAACATAAACAGGTAGTACCCTACAGAAAATAAGCAAAATAATGGAACAAGAAATCGTAACTACTTTTCATTAAAGAAATTGTGGAATAAGACATCATAAAAATAATATTAAATATGAATGTAACAAAGTAACTAAGTAGGAACAGATTCGTGTAAACCATCTGGTGTCCAAATGATTTCCCTTTTTGTGTAGGGCAAACCCTTTAACCCTTCCATGACCTAAAGCAGTCTTGCCTTTATTGAGACACAGCCGTAAGTTCACTGTATATAAACACGTTATCCCGCCTAAAGTAATACACAAAGTATTGTGAAATATTTTGCAATATTAAATCCAATGTTGTTGCAGTGCCTGCCAAATATTCGCGGCTGGACCTCGCTCAAGCGTTCAGCGCTAAACGTGTCACATAACTTGCGCTTATTTCGGTTGTTCCCATGTTATGGCTGTCTGCAACAATGTGGGGGCCACGCCCCCGAAACCCATTCCTTTGTGCCCATTCAGCGTTTAATCATTTTCTTTATTTTGCAACGGACTTTTACTGTCGTTTTATTAGCGAATTTTTAATTTGGAAATAGTGGATTGCAATACTCCGTGACCAGTGAGTATTTTCGGTCATCGATAGCAGCCCGTTCGGCGCGTTCTGTTGAGCGTAGACCCTCCAAGAGCGTTGTGGAGGGAAAGAACCGACTCTCGGTCTGCCTACCACTCAAGTAAATATGTACAGTATTTTCTGACAGAATGTGTTGCTATATTTTCCACTCTTGTTTATGTATACAAAGCGTATTTATGCATTTCGAATACACAACACACGTCGTCTTTATTCTATCTATTTCCCCTTCGTCCCATCGCCAGACAACCTTCAATGCTTAACTATAATCCCTGCATATCCCGCTCTTTATTTTCCCACTCCGTGATGTAGGGCGTAGATCGCTTCATATGTACAGTATTTTCTGACAGAATGTGTTGCTATGTTTTCCACTCTTGTTTATGAATACAAAGCGTATTTATGCATTTCGAATACACAACACACGTCGTCTTTATTCTATCTATTTCCCCTTCGTCCCATCGCCAGACAACCTTCATAATCCCTGCATATCCCGCTCTTTCTTTTCCCACTCCGTGATGTAGGGCGTAGATAGCTTCATATGTACAGTATTTTCTGACAGAATGTGTTGCTATGTTTTCCACTCTTGTTTATGAATACAAAGCGTATTTATGCATTTCGAATACACAACACACGTCGTCTTTATTCTATCTATTTCCCCTTCGTCCCATCGCCAGACAACCTTCAATGCTTAACTATAATCCCTGCATATCCCGCTCTTTGTTTTCCCACTCCGTGATGAAGGGCGTAGATAGCTTCATATGTACAGTATTTCCTAACAGAATGTGTTGCTATGTTTTCCACTCTTGTTTATGAATACAAAGCGTATTTATGCATTTCGAATACACAACACACGTCGTCTTTATTCTATCTATTTCCCCTTCGTCCCATCGCCAGACAACCTTCAATGCTTAACTATAATCCCTGCATATCCCGCTCTTTGTTTTCCCACTCCGTGATGAAGGGCGTAGATAGCTTCATATGTACAGTATTTCCTAACAGAATGTGTTGCTATGTTTTCCACTCTTGTTTATGAATACAAAGCGTATTTATGCATTTCGAATACACAACACACGTCGTCTTTATTCTATCTATTTCCCCTTCGTCCCATCGCCAGACAACCTTCAATGCTTAACTATAATCCCTGCATATCCCGCTCTTTGTTTTCCCACTCCGTGATGAAGGGCGTAGATAGCTTCATATGTACAGTATTTCCTAACAGAATGTGTTGCTATGTTTTCCACTCTTGTTTATGAATACAAAGCGTATTTATGCATTTCGAATACACAACACACGTCGTCTTTATTCTATCTATTTCCCCTTCGTCCCATCGCCAGACAACCTTCAATGCTTAACTATAATCCCTGCATATCCCGCTCTTTGTTTTCCCACTCCGTGATGAAGGGCGTAGATAGCTTCATATGTACAGTATTTCCTAACAGAATGTGTTGCTATGTTTTCCACTCTTGTTTATGTATACAAAGCGTATTTATGCATTTCGAATACACAACACACGTCGTCTTTATTCTATCTATTTCCCTTTCGTCCCATCGCCAGACAACCTTCAATGCTTAACTATAATCCCTGCATATCCCGCTCTTTGTTTTCCCACTCCGTGATGTAGGGCGTAGATAGCTTCATATGTACAGTATTTCCTAACAGAATGTGTTGCTATGTTTTCCACTCTTGTTTATGTATACAAAGCGTATTTATGCATTTCGAATACACAACACACGTCGTCTTTATTCTATCTATTTCCCCTTCGTCCCATCGCCAGACAACCTTCAATGCTTAACTATAATCCCTGCATATCCCGCTCTTTGTTTTCCCACTCCGTGATGAAGGGCGTAGATAGCTTCATATGTACAGTATTTCCTAACAGAATGTGTTGCTATGTTTTCCACTCTTGTTTATGTATACAAAGCGTATTTATGCATTTCGAATACACAACACACGTCGTCTTTATTCTATCTATTTCCCCTTCGTCCCATCGCCAGACAACCTTCAATGCTTAACTATAATCCCTGCATATCCCGCTCTTTGTTTTCCCACTCCGTGATGTAGGGCGTAGATAGCTTCATATGTACAGTATTTTCTGACAGAATGTGTTGCTATGTTTTCCACTCTTGTTTATGTATACAAAGCGTATTTATGCATTTCGAATACACAACACACGTCGTCTTTATTCTATCTATTTCCCCTTCGTCCCATCGCCAGACAACCTTCAATGCTTAACTATAATCCCTGCATATCCCGCTCTTTGTTTTCCCACTCCGTGATGTAGGGCGTAGATAGCTTCATATGTACAGTATTTTCTGACAGAATGTGTTGCTATGTTTTCCACTCTTGTTTATGTATACAAAGCGTATTTATGCATTTCGAATACACAACACACGTCGTCTTTATTCTATCTATTTCCCCTTCGTCCCATCGCCAGACAACCTTCAATGCTTAACTATAATCCCTGCATATCCCGCTCTTTGTTTTCCCACTCCGTGATGTAGGGCGTAGATAGCTTCATATGTACAGTATTTTCTGACAGAATGTGTTGCTATGTTTTCCACTCTTGTTTATGTATACAAAGCGTATTTATGCATTTCGAATACACAACACACGTCGTCTTTATTCTATCTATTTCCCTTTCGTCCCATCGCCAGACAACCTTCAATGCTTAACTATAATCCCTGCATATCCCGTCTTTGTTTTCCCACTCCGTGATGTAGGGCGTAGATAGCTTCAATACAAAATATGCCTCCTTCAGAGATGCTGGAGCTACAGCCTTTTCGATATTCCAGCATAGAGGAGGTTTTTGTTCTAAACCTAATTTTATCTATTATCCACAATGTTGCTCATATCCTTCATATGTGTTAACAATACATTGTTCTTCTTAAAACATTTTACACTACAAGAATATCTATTTTTATCATATGTCAATGATATGTTCAGTTAAAAACAGAATTTTCCTTAAATAGATTTTAAAACACTTTGATAGCTGCAACGGAAGAAAACTTGATAAACTTAATTTTACCTATTAAAAACTTGATACGCAAAGGAACTTTAAATGTTACGAAGATCTTTTTCGTTGTCATTGAGAGAAATATTTTGTTTTTCACTTTTTACAATAGTTTGTAATTTTACGACTTTTTGTAAGCAGAAATGTCGACTGTTAATATATTTATGAATATAATATAATATTAGTAAAATGTAATATAGGAATGTTTCTTTGTAAATTCTTTAGTTATAGGTTATGTTTATTTAACGACAATACAGTATTAAGCGGAACTACTGAAATATGTCATAAATGGCGCGTACCAACAAGAGGTAGAACTAAGTCGACCACAGATGAGTTACTTTAGTTCATCAGACAAACATTGTATACTTTTAGGTTTAAGTTGCAACTTACTACTGTAACTTCTGCAAGTACACTATACAAGTTGCGGAAGAGTTTAGATCACAAAAAGTTCCCTTGTGTAAATGTAATTTAACTTCGGAATAACTTGCTGTCTTAAGAAATATAAGAAGTAATATAAAGAAAAGTTTTTTTTACCAAAACAACAAAGATATATTTTATTTCCTTTTATTTTATAATTACAATTAATATAACTACGTAGGCTATATAGGCCTACATATGTCAGAATAACAATATTAAGTGGCAAAATAGAAAGTCATTTTCCATTTTTTTCCTCTTCGCTTGCATTGTGTTATAGTTTCTTTTCACGTTTCTTTCGTATTATCCGCTTGCAAAGCAAGGTTCGATACCGTTAATCTAGTTTGTTTATTTTATTTTTATTATTTTCATTCATTTATAATCATAGAGTTTTCTTAATTCATTCATGTTTTTCTTAAGAGTTGTATCTATTCAGGGTTAAACATAGCTCTGTTATCTACATTTACTGTAGATATACTGTTCGTAGGATTTTTTTCTTAAGAGTTGTATCCATTCAGGGTTAAACATAGCCCTGTTATCTACATTTACTGTAGATATACTGTTTGTAGGATGTTTTTTAAGAGTTGTATCTATTCAGGGTTAAACATAGCTCTGTTACCTACATTTACTGTAGATATACTGTTTTTAGGACGTGTTTCTTAGTTGTATCTACCCAGGATTAAACATAGCTCGATTATCTACAT
The DNA here is from genome assembly GCA_036971475.1 of Prosapia bicincta. Classification (NCBI taxonomy): domain Eukaryota; kingdom Metazoa; phylum Arthropoda; class Insecta; order Hemiptera; family Cercopidae; genus Prosapia; species Prosapia bicincta. The sequence goes on along the minus strand of JBAIZL010000006.1, from coordinate 29,701,192 downwards.
TTACTGTAGATCTACTGTTTAATTACGTGTTTCTTAAGAGTTGTATCTATCCAGGATTAAACATAGCTCTGTTATCTATATTTACTGTAGATATATTGTTTTTATATCTACATTCACATGAACGCGTCTCTCGTTTACAAGATTCCGCTAATATATTGTAATAGAGTTATAAAGTGGACTTTATTGCGGCCTCGAAGGAGCTATTATTATCCGCCATAACATGCTTCGCGTATGAATAAATAAAAATGCGATTTCTTCCCGGCGAAATTATTAATATACACGCTCGGTTTTGCCGCTTATACGGTCCTCATCATAAAAATCTGAATCATGTTTTTCATACGGTAATTATGTGGCACGCAAAACCCGGGTTGTTTTATGACTTCTAGGAAGCGGTGCGCGAGTATGGCCTCCATTTAGGTCGCTGGGCCGGGCGACCGGGGTCTTCTTTTGGTAACCAAACGGCCCTCAGAGAAACAAGTAGACTCGATCACTCACACTTTCTCGACCTAATTTTCTATTAAATATTTTGTCGTTTACTTTGTAACAGTTTTTAAGAAAAGATTGTTAAAATTGTTCTCGAGAAAACTTTATAAATGTGAAAGATTTATTGGTCTAAGTATGTGCTTGTGTGTGCGAGCAAGCAGGCGTATAAGTGTTCCTTAACACTATTTTTTAATTGCTAAAATCCAAACGAATTATTAGGTTTTGATGTAAATGCGTTGTTACACAGCATAATGTTTCAACTCAAGGCATTTTTTTTATTTGTTTAAAAAGGGCGTTTTAGTTGACTCAAAAATTATCTGACTTACCTGAATACTATCGGATTTAGTAGTTAGTAACATGTTAGTAATAACTAATATTCAGTCAGTCAGTCAGTCAAGGAAAGGAGGGGGTTTGTTGGTCTTAGTATTACCTTAGTAATAACTAATATTCAGTCAGTCAGTCAAGGAAAGGAGGGGGTTTGTTGGTCCTAGTATTACCTTAGTTATAACTAATATTCAGTCAGTCAAGGAAAGGAGGGGGTTTGTTGGTCCTAGTATTACCTTAGTTATAACTAATATTCAGTCAGTCAAGGAAAGGAGGGGGTTTGTTGGTCCTAGTATTACCTTAGTTATAACTAATATTCAGTCAGTCAGTCAAGGAAAGGAGGGGGTTTGTTGGTCCTAGTATTACCTTAGTTATAACTAATATTCAGTCAGTCAGTCAAGGAAAGGAGGGGGTTTGTTGGTCCTAGTATTACTTTAGTTATAACTAATATTCAGTCAGTCAGTCAAGGAAAGGAGGGGGTTTGTTGGTCCTAGTATTACCTTAGTTATAACTAATATTCAGTCAGTCAGTCAAGGAAAGGAGGGGGTTTGTTGGTCCTAGTAATACCTTAGTTATAACTAATATTCAGTCAGTCAGTCAAGGAAAGGAGGGGGTTTGTTGGTCCTAGTAATACCTTAGTTATAACTAATATTCAGTCAGTCAGTCAAGGAAAGGAGGGGGTTTGTTGGTCCTAGTATTACCTTAGTTATAACTAATATTCAGTCAGTCAAGGAAAGGAGTGGGTTTGTTGGTCCTAGTATTACCTTAGTTATAACTAATATTCAGTCAGTCAAGGAAAGAAGGGGGTTTGTTGGTCCTAGTATTACCTTAGTTATAACTAATATTCAGTCAGTCAAGGAAAGGAGGGGGTTTGTTGGTACTAGTATTACCTTAGTTATAACTAATTTTCAGTCAGTCAAGGAAAGGAGGGGGTTTGTTGGTCCTAGTATTACCTTAGTTATAACTAATATTCAGTCAGTCAAGGAAAGGAGGGGGTTTGTTGGTCCTAGTATTGCCTTATTTATAACTAATATTCAGTCAGTCAGTCAAGGAAAGGAGGGGGTTTGGTGGCCCTCGTGTTAGGCAGCATCTGACACGTGACAATGGCTGTGAGTAGGATTATGAGATTGGGTTTTGTTGTTGTTCTGAGATTGAGAGCAAGCATTTACTAGTGGAAGGGCTTTCATTTGTGTGATAGGCTTTAAGGGTAATTTAATCTAATGGGGATTATTTTACTGACTCATGATAGCTATAATGGAACTTACAGCTAACACAACTAGAGTTGGTACATGTAACTCAAGTTACTTTACCTAAAAAGTGTCTGTTTACTTAAAGTCACAAATTTGCTTAAACACCAGGTACAACAGGGCCCTGGTTGTACTTTTGTATAGTCAAGTACCTAGAAATAATTTTGGGGGTGGTGTGGAGTAAGCCAATATGTGAGACTATGTATTGAAATATGTGAGCCTGAGGGGCATATATCAATCAGTAAAACCTCCCATACGTCAATGTGACTACAGCTCGATTCGGAAACAAAAAATTCGGATATGGGAGGGATTACGCAATGATGTACATTTGTTACTACGTAATCACAATCATTCCATTTGGAAGTAGATAAATGATTGATTAAAGTTACAATTATTGAAGATTGTGATAATATTTGAGTGGTAATATAGAACTGTATATACAATTTGGTTATTTGCCTATATGTACAGTTCTTTAATACTGTACTGTACAAACATATGTATATCGGTTTTGGTAAACAAAAGATGTAATGGCGGTTTACTTATTTCGTTAAACACATTTCTTTGATGAAATATCCCTCCATTTTCCAAAGAGTAAACGATCGGCTGCTGTTGCTTCGTCTTGTGCGACGTACTCGATCAGCTGTTCAAATATCTGGAAAACTTCGGTATGCATCAGGGTATATTTTATTTCTTCATATTCGGCAGGCACTGGCAGTGGGCTCACTAAATCTATAATATCACTGGTAGTAAACTCATGGACTTTATTCTCTTTCACCCGTTGAATCACGGCAACACTGTTGATGTCCTTACAACCAGGAATGTTTCGGAGAAGATCGATTACTTCTTCATTTGTTTCACGAACAAGGTTTTCCGTTTGTAAAACGTTTCCAATCCTCTTATTGTACTATGATCCAGTAGTATTTGTCATGGTTTAACTAGTGTTATCGGCTTGATTGCATCCCATGCTGTAGCATTAAATAAAGCGACATCTAGCAAGTCTACTTCTCTAAGCACTCGGAAACACTTCTTACCTCATCAATAACTAACTAAATTACATAATTACACACAATCCTGTAGATTATATGTAAACTGAACGACACGGAGACTAGAACACAACTGGCTGAGTAGGGAAAGAACAAAGAGCCGACTGCTAGCGGCAGAGCACGGACCCAACGCCAAGGCTCCTTGAGAGATAAAGACGCTTATTTTCGTATTACGTCCGGATGTGAGAGGTTTTACTATATATGTCCAAGCCATTAGTCTAAACTAGTAGCCCAACAGGTAGGGGTAATTAAATAACTATTTAACCAGATTATAACTATAAATAAATTTCTCAAGGCTCCTTGCGGTATAAAGACGCTTATATCGTCCGGATATCGGAGGTTCCGGATATGAGAGGTTTTACTATATATGTCCAAGCCATTAGTCTAAACTAGTAGCTCAAGAGGTAGGGGTAATTAAATAACTATTTAACCAGATTATAACTATAAATAAATTTCTCAAGGCTCCTTGCGGTATAAAGACGCTTATATCGTCCGGATATCGGAGGTTCCGGATATGAGAGGTTTTACTATATATGTCCAAGCCATAAGTCTAAACTAGTAGATCAAGTGGTAGGCGTAATTAAATAACTATTTAACCAGATTATAACTATAAATAAATTTCTCAAGGCTCCTTCCGGTATAAAGACGCTTATATCGTCCGGATATCGGAGGTTCCGGATATGAGAGGTTTTACTATATATGTCCAAGCCATTAGTCTAAACTAGTAGCTCAAGAGGTAGGGGTAATTAAACAACTATTTAACTAGATTATAACTATAAATAAATTTCTCAAGGCTCCTTGCGGTATAAATACGCTTATTTTCGTATTACGTCCGGATATCGGAGGTTCCGGATATGAGACGTTTTACTATATATGTCCAAGCCATGAGTCTAAACTAGTAGATCAAGTGGTAGGCGTAATTAAATAACTATTTAACCAGATTATAACAGTAAACTAATTTATTTTCGAACGCCATTTGTAGGTAACTTTTCTGATGTAATTTTCCGAGTTCCAATATTCTCTCCTCATGGAGAATTTTTATAAAATTTCCAAGGATAATCGTCTCGCCTGAAGCCCAAGTAATTGCTACCAATTTGATTGCACATAACTTGTGTTCCGATGTTTTTGTTCTTCTACGTCATTCTGCATCCAACACAAATTGTCCAATTCAGGTCATGAACGTTTGTCGACCTAAAATGTCGGTATAATTTGCAGCACTTTGATGATAGTAAAACTGAAATCGATACCTGGTACCCGTGTGACGTTTAACGTCGAGGAACTAAGGACGATAAAACGCGAGAGCTTTATGGACTGCCCCGAGGATCATTTTCGTGCGTCAAATCATAAAGGCCCGTACGATATGCTCAACATTATTAACTGTCCTTATCGACGGGGGAACTGGTAATTATCAGTTGTAAAAAGAATTATCGGTCGCTCGCATCAGTACATTGTTGCCGACTGATAACACGACTTCCGGCAACCATTCTCAGCTCGTCACTCGCTAGTTTGCTTCCCTCCGCTAATTTTCCGAATAATTATTTCTGTAGGAAAATGTATTCAACATTCCAATTTGTAGTTATCTTTCACGCCTCTGTAATGACGTTTCCGTTATTTGCCGATACTTTCGTATTTAAAATAGCGCTCGGCGTGTTCTTGAGAAAACCTGTACGGCGTGAAGAATGAACTCTTTTAGGAAACGTAATGCCGCTTACGTGTGAAAGATATTGTTTGCGAGGTGAGGATGTCTGTGTTCCGAGACCAATAACAGAAACGTGTGAGTATTATACAAATATACCAATTGTGTAACGAAGCACACGTTGGAGGAGTAACCACCACGGACGAGCAGACAGGTAGACCTGAGAGGAAATTAATATTTTAAAACAGGGCTTCCCAAACTTTGGCAACAATGATATTTCTAATATCATAATTATAAAACATATGCAATAAAACATAGGCTATATTTTATATCTTGCATTATTATATTATTCATTCCTGATGATCTTGGAACTGTTTATCAATGAAAAGCTTTAAATAAAAATTTATAAATAATTCTTATTTCTATATAATCTCAGTTGTTTTTGATCTATGTGTGTGTGTTGAAAACAATTGATTTATTTATACACACTTTCACAAGAAGCATTATATAACATTTCAAGTTTTAATTCGCAAAAAAATATTAACTGATAAGAGGGAAATCTGTTAGCGAGATGGATGAGCTTGAATGTTTTTCACTAGCATGCCTATTAGAGGTTGTATTTTAGTAAGGGCACAACGCAAGTCATTAGCAACATCAAATTAGTTCCTTTATGTTGTTTTTATTGCAACAAACGCTGAAAATGTTTTTTCTCACTAGTGGGTGCATGAAAAAGGCAAATATAATCGAAGAGCTGCCTGGGATACACTTTTAAAGTGTTTTATCCAAAATGAAGATTTTTTTCATTGTGGCGCAGTTGCTACATTGATCGCCAGACCTTCGTTTCACGACATTTTTGTACTATTATTCTTTTCAAGGTGTCATGTTGATTTAATTTCAAGTTTACAAAACTTGGACAACCCTAGTTATATTTCTTTTGTAAATGCATATATTTCATTTAAATTTTCTGAACATCATGGTCAATAAAATTACCTATGTAAAACAAATCTGAGGTGTAAATTTAGTTTTAAAATTTGGAAAAAATGTGTACCTAATTTGAACTAAATGAGGATTCATCTTACTATTTTCCAACTTGACTCGCACCCCCCCTCCCTAACTTGCCTTCACGCCCTAGTTTTGGAACCCATGTTTTAAAACATTTAAGTCGGAAGGACTTAAACGGTAAGTAATGTGGAAATATCTTGAGTGAAAGAAAAAACATTGATTAGAATGCTATAGAGGAACAAATACTTCAAATAACAATGAATATTAAACAAAACTATAAAAGGTACCGAATCATTTAAAATAAATGCCTTAATATAAATTTGTTTAATTGTAATTTGTGAATGTACAAGTAATATACACAAAAAATTTAAAGTCACTTCCCAATTAGGGGAACAAAGAAGAATTTAATTCTAGTTACTTTTTATTAAATCATTACAATAATATAAGTAAAGTAACATAACCTATGCGATATAACAATTGTTCTACCACATAACCTATAACATAAAATCAGCTGTTTTATGAAATCATATTTATTTATTATCAGTTATCACTTATTTTATGCCGAATGGAACGAAATAACTATATGCATACCATGCCTCTTTTATGAAAAATTTTTCTCATATAAAACTAAAACAATTTATTTAAAATTTAATTAATGAATTAAATTTGAAAAAAACTATTAACGTCAAGTCTCATCCACTACAAGTTTTTACAAAATATATTTGAACTTGAGTGGATGAATAAAAGTATTTTATTAACTATTAATATTTTGAAATACATATATAATGAGAGTGTAAACTAGTAGAAGGAAATCGAATAAAACGCCTGATAAACTTTCTTAGCAATTAGACAATTAGAGCAGACAGACAATTGTCTCTTATCTTATACTACCTAAGAGACAGTATGGTAGACTTGGAAGGGAATGGATATGTAACAACATGTGAGTCAGAAGGACTTGCAGGTAAAGTAATATGGGAATATCCTAAGTGAAAGAGAAAATATTGATTAGGACACCATAGAGGAACAACAACATAGAGGAACAACGACATAGAGGAACAACAACATAGAGGAACAACAACATAGAGGAACAACGACATAGAGGAACAACGACATAGAGGAACAACAACATAGAGGAACAACGACATAGAGGAACAACAACATAGAGGAACAACAACATAGAGGAACAACAACATAGAGGAACAACGACATAGAGGAACAACGACATAGAGGAACAACGACATAGAGGAACAACAACATAGAGGAACAACGACATAGAGGAACAACGACATAGAGGAACAACGACATAGAGGAACAACGACATAGAGGAACAACGACATAGAGGAACAACGACATAGAGGAACAACGACATAGAGGAACAACGACATAGAGGAACAACGACATAGAGGAACAACGACATAGAGGAACAACGACATAGAGGAACAACGACATAGAGGAACAGCGACATAGAGGAACAACGACATAGAGGAACAACGACATAGAGGAACAACGACATAGAGGAACAACGACATAGAGGAACAACAACATAGAGGAACAACGACATAGAGGAACAACAACATAGAGGAACGACAACATAGAGGAACAGCAACATAGAGGAACAACGACATAGAGGAACAACAACATAGAGGAACAACGACATAGAGGAACAACAACATAGAGGAACAAATACTTCAAAAAATGGATTTCAAATTGAATACTAAACACGACTATAGAAGGTACCGAATCATTTAAGAGAATGCATTAATATAAATTTGTTTACTACTCATTTATGTATGTGTAAAACGGCTGAGAGCCTTTGCCTTAGCAATGAATTAGGTAAGTTATGTGTAGATGTTCAGGACATCATGTGGCTTTATTACAATCATCACATCAGAAAGCAGATCAGCATCTGTGAGAGAGGTCTACTTACTACAGAAGCACATGCTCGCTAATGTTTTGGCTCCATATCGTCAATAAACTGCATTTCAGTATTATATAGTCCTAGAGTCTTGATAGCAACCACATGAAAAGTTATTTCCTGTTATCATTGTCGAAACGTTGACAAAATAAATTGTTAAAAGTATCGTCTTGTGATATACATTAGTATTTCTACCATTATATTTTATTATCGTCTTGTGATATACATTAGTATTTCTACCATTATATTTTATTATCGTCTTGTGATATACATTAGTATTTCTACCATTATATTTTATTATCGTCTTGTGATATACATTAGTATTTCTACCATTATATTTTATTAACAAGACATTTATAGCTTTCCAGTATGCTACAGTAAAATGTTTTCAGGAGTGCTGTTACAGTTTTGAAAATAGAGTCATTCGAAACGCGTCGACAAAAAATATTTCTCGTAAAAAAATATAATTAAACATTCCTAACAGAAGTGTAGATGAGTATATTAAGACTTTAAAACAAATGTTATATATGCATATGTAAAACTGTTAGATAAATATTCTGAAAATATTTGCCACACCATTTCCTTTCCTTAGATTTTGCGTTATCAGTTTTATTTACTGATAAGCTTTTTGATTGCTAAGAAGCCTATATTTTGTTCAGATTGCAATGAGATAATGTGATTTTCTTTCCAGGGACGCCGATCAACCGACTCCCCATCATGGCCAAATCGGTGCTCGACCTGTACGAGCTGTACAACCTCGTCATCCAAAGAGGAGGCCTGGTGGACGTTATCAACAAGAAGCTGTGGCAGGAGATCATCAAAGGCCTACACCTGCCGTCGTCCATCACGTCGGCGGCCTTTACACTTAGGACGCAGTGAGTATTGCTACAATCAAACGTTCAGCTTCCATTATTAATAAATTTCGCCGTGTTTTCTTTTTAAACTTGATTAAGCACAACAAGCTCTGAATGGAGACTGATAAAGAATTTTGTGTTTTAATTTGAAGTAGATTAAGTTATTTACCACCTGACAAAAAATGCCGGCAACTTTATGGAAAATTAGACAGAATTAGTGTAAGGCCATGCATCTTCCTTCAACTATGAGGAGATCATTGAGAGACGTGAATTAGCTGGATTACAGCTTGAGGGTGGAGGATGTAGAACAGAGGCGTAACCAGAGCAGGGCACAGGAGGCAGTTGGCTGGATCACAGCTTGAGGATAGAGGATGTAGAACAGGGGCGTAACCAGAGCAGGGCACAGGAGGCGCTTGCCCACCAAACAAACGTTTGTCAGCAGAAAAATATTAACCTAACAACATAATACATTTGTATTCTGCTCCACCAATACCAGGAAGCAAAAGATTACCAAAATAGTTCATTTTTACAAAATTTTATCTTATAGCCTAGTACGTTTTGGAAAAACAGCTCCCGACGAACAAAACAGTCGTGTAATTCTAAGTGGAAAAATAGCATAAAATATGATTTTTGGAGATGGAGATGTTAAAAATTTACGTAGAGGGTTTCAACCCCGTCTCACCCCTCGCCCCTCCAATACATCGTCCTAGCTACGCTCCTGATAGTATTCAAAAAGAAATTTTTTTACACTAACGAAATAAATACTCCAATCGATAATGCTCCCCAGTAAGTATTAAGACTAATTAATTCCCACGATGATGAAAGCTTTTAAATGAACCCCCATTTTAGATGACTAAAATAGATAATTTTTATAAAATGCAATTCATAGCCTAGTATGTTACAGCTTCCTGGCGAGCCAACAATTGTGTAATTTTAAGTGCCAAAACAGCATAAAACATTATTTCTAGAGATAAAACTGTTCAAACCTTTCCCGGTTCATTTCCCCCTCCCAGTAAATCGTCCTAGCTGCGCGCCTGATATAGAATAATACAAGGAATATAGGTGTGATTAGGATAACAACATGAACTCCCCTGGGAGTGGAGGGAAGCGATGGGACGTGAGTAGGCTACTTACCTGTAATTCCTAAATTGCTACCTTCTTTACTCATGAGCATAAACGTGACATTTAAAATGTATTGCAGCAAAAACACTGAAGTATGTTACAATAATTTGTATCTTTTCCCCTTATGTAAGACCTACTCCGTTTAATCAAAATCCTAATTCTCTGATTTCACTCTGATTGGAAATGAAAATTTCAGATAAAAGATAATGGAAAGTGCCCCCTTAATCTCACATATGCTTTAATGAAATCCTCCAAGAATGAACGATAACACGTTATACTTTTCACACCTCATCTATAATTGTATACTGATACTTTAGTTATTAATAAAAGATAACTATTTGTTTGCATTAAACTGTGGCTATATAATACTTAAAAACCTCTAATCCCAAATATTTTTATTTTAACCTGATGTACGCTTCAGTTAACATCCTCTGATGATGGTTGCTTGGTGACCGAATTGAACACCAGGTTTAATAAAATATTTGTTTTTAGAGGTTTTTTAATTTATAACTACTTGCATTTTGTTTGTTAATATTTATTACAAACTGTCACTGAATAAATAATATAAACATATTTTTTTACTTTTAATTAAATAATTACAATTAATATAAACAAAGTAGCATAACCTGCGTGATAAAAGAGCTCAACTACCACCTACCCTATAAGAAAATCAGCTATTATGAAATCATATGTTATTACTTACTTTAAGCAAAATGGGACGAAATAACTATATTGCATACCTTGCCCCTTTTGTGAAAAGCTTACTTCCATATAAAACTAAAATTACTTCATTAAATTTAATTAATGAAATAGTATTTGAAAAAAGTGTATTAATATCAAGTGTCACCCACTAAAAGTTTTAAAAAAATATATTTGAACTTGGGTGGAAGAATAAAAAGAGTTTAATTGACTATGAAAATTTAAAAAAGATATATATAGGGAGAGTGTGAACTAATAGAAGGAATTGAAACAAAATAGTAGCATTAAATGTATAAGAATAAATTTATATCAGAAAATAGAGTGGATTTGAGGGGTTTATAAATCAGATTCTAAGAAATATTGCATCAGACGCTTAAATAATAATATAACAATTGGTTGAAGATAATTAATACGTTTTTCTTAATGTTTAATCATTGTCAAAAGATAGATCATTAAAAACGTAAAGCAACGTTTGAAGGCTATTAATAGATTTAGATGTTTTCATTAATTATAATTACACAAAAGTTGTCATCTATCTTTTGCACAAAGGTTGCGGCCAACAGACGGTAATTAGGAAGTGGTTAAAATGGCAACGTCGCATTTACACGGGTAAACGCAGGTCACACGGTCTGCGATCTGTTTACATTGGCGGCCGCTCTGAAATAATTTTGATCCAAATACATGCGTAATGTTTAAACAAGTTGAACAGTACACGGCCTCCGCTAGTTTGATAGATGAAGCGCCAGTGCCAGCTAGAGTCTACTTTGATGTCAAACTCGCCATCAATCATCGCCGCTTCTGCTCAGATTAAACTACATTTAGCTCCAGAGACCGTCTGCATAAACAAATAATTAAAATTTAAAACAAAATTAGGAAATCAATTTTTTTTTCTTAAGTGCGCCCAACTTCGTGAGCCGGACGTCAGGCTCTGTTGATTTATGTTTGTTTAATTCGAATCGGGCAAGTTAAGAGATTTGTCAGTCTCGAAGGTGGCCTAGTTGTGTTGACACAAGTATTCGACGTTGCTTTGCCGTTACGGCTTCTAACAAGAACAACGCATTACCCCGATAGTGTATTCTTAGACTGGATGGAAGGCAACGATAATTACGGTAATACGCAATGCTGTGTACTCTCTTCGTAAGGGTTTATGTGGTCGTAGTTTTCTTGGAATCGGTTCGTTCACAGAAAACTCTTATTTAAACAAGTAGGCCCTAATATAAAACAATATTTTTAAAATAATAAATACACAAAAACCTCAACCACAAACCTTCTTTATTTTACCCTTATGTACATTTCAGTTACCTAGTAACCATCCTCAGAGGGATAACATACAAAGACTGTATAACATGCAGTCTTTGTATATTATCCCTCTGAGGATGGTTACTTGGTAACTGAAATGTACAAGCGGGTAAAATAAAGAAAGTTTGTGGTTAAGAGGTGTTTGTGTATTTATTATTAAATTAAACCACAGTATATTCCTAATAAATAGTAATATTTCTAAATATAACTCTTCTTTCAACAAGCAATATAAAAAAATATTTTTAATTCATTTCCTGCTTACAACAAACAAATTTTTTGTTTTAGTTACTTTTTATTAAATAATTACAGTTAATATAAACAAAGTGGCATAACCTATGCGTTTAAACAGCTGTTCTACCATATAACCTATAACATATGAAATCATATGTTATTACTTATTTTTAGCCAAATGGAACGAAATTGCTATATTGCATACCTTGCCCCTTTTGTGAAAAGTGTTTCTCCGGTATAAAACCAATATTAATTCCTTAAATATAACTAATCAATTCTTATTGGAAAAAATTGTATTAACATCAACTATCATCTACTAAAAGTTTATAAAAAAATGTATTTCACTTGAGTGGATGAAGAAAATTTATTAACGATTGAAAATTTGAACAAGATATATATATATATATATATATATATATATATATATATATATATATATATATATATATATATATATAAGGAGAGTGAACTAACAGAAGGAATTGAAATAATTTGACATGGAAACACCTGCGAAATTGAGAAATGCTGCTCTGTTAATTTAAAATAATGAGAAATATTTCGTTTAATTTTCCTTTTCTAATCTTTAATCTCACTTTACTTTCTTTTCTTCGAAAGGTATATCAGGTGACTAAAATAGTGTCGTTCTTTATTTTACACAAAATTGGCGCAATCTAACAGATTCTATTCTCTGAATTTCATAATTTTTAGGTCAGTAATTACAGTATTAATTTCCTGTGGCCCATTGGAATTGAACAACTGCATAGTCCTAAACTAAAGATTTTATTTGTTAGTGGGTAGTACTACAATAAAAATATAGGAAAGAACCCCAATACCACAATAGTAATAAAAAATAACAAATAAAATAAGTTGCTTAAGATTAAACGCGTATGTAGATTTCGATGAACATGTCATCCTCTTCAGACGTCTTATTACAAAATTACAATCTACCAAACAAGAAGTTACAAATTTGTTATTTTTGTTTTTTTGTGGCATTGAGGTTAATTCCAATATTTTTAATGTAATATATTGTACTATTTTGCTTTAGACTATTCCTCTGCTAAAATAAAATCGTATTTATACACTTGTAAAACTTAAAAGCATAAAGTGCATGTACTAAATGGTACGTTATAGTAGTTGTAGGCTTATATGTTAGTAAGGATAACTATAGGTCTTCTACACTCGGAAGCACCCTGGAGATCTAAGCGACCCTCGTATCTCCCAACACACAAGCACGCTGGCCTACCTTACGCCGATGGTTTTCCGTGTCTACTAAGCCTTGATTAACAAATCTAAATTTTTTAAAACGTTACTATATCTTAACGATAACTTTCTATCCTACATATGATTCTTTGGAAATAGAGGCAAATTTGTCGATATTCTACAATATTTCCGAGTGACATAAGTACACGTGCACTCTATTTCTAAGGATTATGTAGAATCAAAAAAATGTCAATAAAATTCTCTACTTTAAAACATTTTAGAGAGTCAGTCAGAAAATAAGGAGGTTTGGTACGCCCCGAGGTTATGGAGGGTCTGTCACCGACAATGTCTGCGGGTAGGAATATGGGAACATGGCTTTTGGAAAGGCCTGGTTGTTATCTGCAAGGCAGGATGGGTGGGACGGTTTAAGGTTTTTATGTATAGACTGACAGACTGACTTTCTCCATCTATTTGTTTTTTTTTTTTTTAAGTGATATTTTCTCTGTTACATTATTATTTTCTCACTACATGTAGGTATGTAGTACACGAGTGTAGTACGCAGTGTGACATACAGTGTAAGAATGTGTATGGAAATAATGCTTGAAGGTTAGAATGAATTTACACTTTTTGAAGGAAAACAATTTAGTTTTGTAATCCTAGACCGGTAATTAATCGAGCCGGGTCAGAGCGAGTGTGTGTGTGTGAGGGTCGCCTAACCCTCTAGGACACGAGTCTCACTTATGAACAGCTTCCCAATAATTTAACCCCAAAATGTTAGCTTCATATTTCTCAAAGTTTACTTAAAGATTATAATAATAACAACGCCTTTGAACGCACCAAATGTTAATCGGTTAAAATGTTAATAAAATGTTCGAATGGGATATTTAAATGAAACGTGGTTTATTATACCACAGTCTAAATTAACCGAAGCTTGACGAGAAATTTTAAAATTACTTATTATTACGTAAGCTTAAAGCGTTCCATATTTCAGTTGTCCGTAGCAGCTGTTGGAACGTTTTATTAAATAACAGATTGAAAACTCGCTGTCTCTGCAGTCCAAATCTACGAGAACCGAATCCGTCAAGTCGCCATTTTGCGGTCATGTCGTAGAGGATTGGTTCCACTAGCTTTGTTCTCGTCACGGGTTTAAACCTTTACTTTATAGTTAGATTTAGAATTTACTTTCTGGAATCGGTTTCCAATGAAGACGGTGAACCTAATGATCACATCTGTTGGAGTGTTCGCTTTTGGCGTGAGGCCATATTCTTCTCGCCGATATCTTCTTTTAACGAAGGCGGTTCCGGTCGTATTTTATGACTAACCTAACCTTATGTCTGATCGAATTAACGTGCGATAATTTTATTTTCTTTATATTTAATAATCACTTGATAAATGTTACCTTACCTGTCAGCTGTTTACTTTACATAGTAACCAATAACAAGTGGCAAAGCCAATTCCTACCTAGGTCAACAAAGATATATTTTATTTTAGTTACTTTTTATTAAATATTTACAATTAATACAAATATTTATGTAGGCTGCATATGAAAGAATAACAATATTAAGTAGCAAAATAGGAAACGAAATTAATTTTTTAAATTTAATAAATGAATTATTATTTTAAAATGCAGGTTAACAATAAAAATTTTACTGCATTTACTTTTTATTAAATTACAGTTATTACATATATATATATATATATATATATATATATATATATATATATATATATATGACAAAATCACAATAAGTGGCAAAATTGAAAGTGCAATTAATTAATTAATTAAATTTAATTAATGAAATAATATTTGAAGAAACTGTATTATCACTAAGTATCATCTACTACAAGTTCATTAGAATATTTATTAGAACTTGAGTGGGTGAATGAAAAGTATTTTATTAACGATTATAAATTTGAACAAGATAATAAATATAGTCTAGGCCTGTGTAGGGAGAGTGTGAACTAATAGTAGGGATTGAATTACTTAACTATTATTTACTTTGTTATTTTTCTAATACATAATAATTAAAGTAATTTATATGAGAACTACAAAGTGTTAACTTCAAAAAATCATATTCATAATAAATATTACTTACATAAAGTGAAGGAATTGAAAGATTTTAATATAATATGTTTATATTCCAGTGTTTTTAAAGAGCGTATAAACTTAAATAGCCTATAATGTATAAGTTGATAATTCTGTGACTTGTGTTGCGGATCTCCTATAATTGTCACTTGTATTTTAAAGGACATTAATTTAATTTAAAGGAGAGTCATAATGTACGAGTTTTTAATTGTATCGTAATTCCGTTTTAGCATCACTGTTTCTACACATTTACTTGCCACATTTAGCAATAATCTTACTTGGTTTTTAGGCCTGCTTTCGGATGTTCAGGCAGTCACTCCATTTTCAAGCTACTAAACATAGTTTAATCTATTACCAATACATAAATCTGGCATTACATAAATGTTTGTGTGAGCGCGTGCGCGTGTGTGGTGATTCCTTTGATGAAGTGAAATTGTGCAAACCTCCACCCACTTGCAAATAAAGTTTACTGCAATTTTTAAAACGTAGCTTAATTGGGTAGATCTAACCTGAGCCCTGGCTTGCGTGTAAGGGCAGTCTTCATAGGAAAGAGATTTGTCGCTTTCTCAATGTCCTTGCTACTCCATATGGTAATACACTCTGACCTTACTATTAACAGGGATGTTGAGAAATCAACTGCTCTGCTGTGTAGTACTAACAAATAATTTCACTTTTACCAAATGTGAGTAGAATGTACTTTTGGGAGGGCATGAATGCGTGTGAGGATAGCATTGATGGACATAATATTGATAGCATTAATTTAATAGGCCTACTATGGCTTGAAATTTCGAATATAGGCTTGATCGAGTTTATTCACGTTGTGTTTAAGATTCACGTCAAAAAAGTTGTGTTTGGAACCTAGATGTCGCTTTACACACACACACACACACACACACACACACACACACACACACACACACACACACACAAACACACACACTCAAAAATATATAAACTACATGTGTGTGTGTGTGTGTGTGTGTGTGTGTGTGTGTGTGTGTGTGTGTGTGTGTGTGTGTGTGTGTGTGCGTGTGTGTGTGTGTGTGTGTGTGTGTGTGTGTGTGTGTGTGTGTGTGTGTGTACCTATAAGTTATATGTATACTTCACTGTAGAAGTGTACTACAGGTACACTTCTAACCTAACCTAACCTTTCTTGCTTCTAACTGACTTTGTCTTCGCTGACGTCATACTGGCCCCAGTAATAAAAAGACCTTCCCATACTAACCAAACACTACTCACGAGCTCCTTTCTTCACTAGGTTTGATTTGGATCCAGTCTACCCGATCTCCCGTGGGTTACCTTAGCATCAAATGAAGAAAATGTGAACTACTTAATCATACAGAAATCTTTTTATCTTCCATTACAATTATACATAAGTTATTAAAAGAAATTAGGTCTAAATATTTAGAATCCTCAGGGACTTAGCACTCTCCTTCCGAGGGAGATTCACGTCCCACGCTAATCCTATGTGTAACACCAAATCCAGTTCCCATCCCTACTGATTAATGTTAGCCTGTATTGTGTCATATAGAAATAAATTCGGGGCCCTGGAGAAGATTTAATTTATTATGCTTCTATAATTCGTGTATATATCTTCGGTCATAATGAATGAAAACGGCAACCGCTATTTGCATATAATTCAAAGCACTAACACCTAACAAACCTGTTAATTAATGTCTGCTCTATAAGAAAACGGAGCGGAGTGAATTGTTCGTGACACTGATGGAACTTTTGATTAAGCTTTTGACTGCGATGTTGCTTTGTTTAAAAATAGTCCGGGTGTAGATGAGTGACAGCGGAGGCCAGTGGTAGGCTATAGCGTTTCTTATTAATATCACACCTTCTCATTCACTGCCACCGCGTAGGTTGGTAACACTGTTGTCTCTTGTTCACGCGTCACTTCTTTCATTAGCTTATCGTTGCCTACATATTTATTTTTTTAAATTATATTTTACGCTTGTCCTTTGCTTGCGTTAAAAATAGTGTTGTTTGCACCGAACCTAACCTACCTCAGAGCGTTTGGTTTAGCCTGACCTCAGGTTTGGTACATTTATATTCTAGGATTACAAAAATTGTTGAGCTTTTCGGTAATCTGTCGTGATTGAAGATTGACATATTAAGATGTCAAAAAAATCAGTCGTGGAACTGACCGCCAGAAATGACTATTTTTACGTGTTTAGATCTGGGAAACGATTTGTACGAAAATTTACTTTGAAGTACAGAAGGCTATTAGTTTATGCAAGTCGTGTAATTATTATCAACATAAAAGGCTCGTTACAAATCATGGACAACCAAAATTACTGAATAACAAGTAATATAAACAAAAAAGGTTAATTCCTACTTCAGTTAAAAAAATATTTACTTCTTATTAAATAATTACAATTAATATAAATAAAATAACATAGCTTGTGCGTTAAAACAGCAGTCCTGCAACATAACCTATAACATAAAATCAGCCGTTTTTTTTAAATCATATGCTATGACTTATTTTAAGCAAAATGGGATGAATAACTATATTGCATACCTTGCCCATTTTGTGAAACGTTTTTCATCTATATAAAACTAAAATTAATTTAATTAATGAATTAATACTTTAAACAACTGTATTGATGTCAAGTGTCATCCACTAGGCCTAGAAGTTTAAAATTATCTAGGCCTATTTAAACTTGAGTGGGTGAATAAAAAGTAGCTATTCTATGAACGATTGAAAATTTGAACGGTATATATATATATATATATATATATATATATATATATATATATATATATATATATATAAAGAACTCAGTCAAAATACAAATACAAGAATTATAATTGAATTTACAATTCTTGTATTTGAATTTTGACTTAGTTCTTTATTAATACACAAGAATACATATTGCGATATTTATATGTGTGTGTGTGTGTGTGCGCGCGCGCGCGTGTGTGTGTGTGTATGTTTATATAGGGAGAGTATGAACTAATAGTAAGAATTAAAAAAAAACATAGTCGTTGGGACTGACCTACAGAACTGTATACTTTATGTGGAAAATGAATTAAATATAGATATCAATAAGATCTATTTAATAAAAGAATGCAGTTATTAGAAAACCTTTATGAGGCATTAAATCATTAAATTTTACTTAACGAATTTAATTAGAATCGATCATACTATTTTTTGTCAGAAACATCTAAGAAAGTTTCATTTAAAAAATTGTATTAAAAATATATATCTAATTATGATTATTAAATTGAATTATTTATAGTAATATTTATAAAATATAAATAAATTTTTACATAAATACCTGATAAAAAATATTTAATAATAATTTTTCCATTTAGTAATGTGCAATAAATAAAGTAACATATCCTTAGTGTTAAAACAGTTGTTCTACAACATAACCTATAGGATAAAATCAGCTGTTATATGAGATCATATGTTATCACTTAATTCACTTTGCATACTGTAGGCCTATATGTATTAAAGTCTCAATTAGCTCAAGATTTTTCTACCTACAATACATATACGGTCTGGCTGCCATAAGGTATCGTCTTTTTTTAAAAGTACGAATGTAGAACACTATCGCGCCGATTATCATTAACAATTACAAACCCTTGGCTGCAAAGTCAAGAATATTCGCGGAAGCATCTTTAGAAGATTCAGTTCAGTTGATGAAACCTTCTGATGTTATCCCTGTAGTGAAATATCTTGCAGATTTAGTTACTCTTTTTAAATTTGTAACTAAGAGTTTATAAATTGTTAAGCACAGGTCTGTAATGCAAAAGATGTCCCGAAATAAGCCATTCGTAGAATATATATATATATATATATATATATATATATATATATATATATATATATATATATATATATATACACAGTGTATTTTTTTTGCTGATAATGAGGGTAAACAAATTTATCGAATTCAGTTAGTCTCAACACATATCATACCTTTAATTATGGTTTGTAATGTTATTTAAGTTTTCTTTCCGTTTAAGTGTTTAGTAGTTATTAAGCTGTATGAAATTTTCTTTTACTCAGGTTTAGATAAAATAATTAACTGTACATACATAAGGCAACTTCAGTAAAATAGCCATTCTTATATTGTCTAGAGAATGGTATAGCTATAATTCGATTTAAAACAGAATAGGATTCTAGAAAAGTGTAATCGGTTAGAGTGGGTGGGGTCTACCAGAGTTTGGACGAATTAATTGTAAATCCCCATCTTGTCAGGTCGGTGAACCTTGTTGCCAATTCTGTGTTAAACTTTCGTTTATCGCTCAGGGTTACAGAGTTCAATCTGACAACACCGCTTCCCTACCTCGTCACAGAACCGTTCCTATTCTGCTTTGAATCAAACTATAGCCAAATCTGGTTCCAACTATAAAGTCCCAACATGAATCTGTTGGCTTCTGGCATGTCCTTTCCATGGTATTGGGCTTGGGAATATGTCTCTTTGTTCTATCGATGCGTGTAGAGTTATGGCATATTTCAAAGTCGAGTATGTATCAGAAGAATGGAAGTTTTATCGATTCTTTAAAGTGAAGCCGGAAAGCGGATAGCAAGTGTGTCTTTTTAGTTCCTTTATGTCACTTAGTCCACTTAAAAGGAAAATCCGAAAATTTTCAGCTTACCTTTATCACCCTTTACTATTCAGGCGACTGGCTTCCGGCATTTTTCTGTGCTAAAAAGGTTTGTAGAAATTTTTTCACCAGTTAATTTTCAGTTTTGAAATACGTGTATTAAAAACGTATTGGAACATTTTTAAGGCAGAATTTTTAATATTACTAAAACTTATAGTCGCCTTTTAAAATATATGTTGAAATTCGCTTGTTATCAGTTTGTTTTGTAGGCCTACTGTAATAATTTATTCATTTAGAAAAATATCGCTCTATATTTCAGGTAGTTTGCTTTATTGATTACTTATGATGCATTAAATTTGTTCTCTAGATATATGAAATACCTATATCCATACGAGTGTGATAAACGCCGTCTCAGCACCCCTATAGAACTGCAAGCAGCAATCGATGGTAACAGAAGGGAAGGCCGCCGCGGGAGTTACGGAACCTACGCCGAAATGATGCAGAGAAGTCCCTCCTCACAGATGTCGCCGCTAAGTTTGGTGACGGCAGCGCGGCCACAGTTAAACGGCGGCAGTGGGAACCATCATATCTCAAACAATAACCATTTGCCTCACCACCAGTCGTTAATAATGCCACCTGGAATGTCAGGTTAGCAAATTCGATTAAACTTAGTCAATACAATTATATTATTATACGAGCTTTGATTTAGGAAACAAAAATCTTAAACTAATAGAACAATTCAATTCTGGCGTGTGTATGCATATTTATAAACAAAGACACACATCAACATATTGGTAATACTGTTTATTTGCCTTCCTTTTATGACTTACACTAAATTAATATATAATTGGCACTCACTCTCTCTCTCTCTCTCTCTCTCTCTCTCTCTCTCTCTCCATATATATTTATTTATTTATATATAAGTATTATGAGAGAGAGACAGATCCAATTATGTATTTAAATTAGTTACACTGTAAACTAAAATTAGTCAATTTAGTCACACTACAACAAACAATAGATATATAATATGACATTTGCCATAGATTTTTCTCATATCATCCCATTGGTACTAACTTTTTTTTGGAGTATTTACTCATAATAAAAATAGACAATCCATTCCTGTGTTCTAAAAAGATAAGGCTTTTGAACTAATTTTAATTTTCTAATATAGAATTAACTTTATAAATTATTTCTGTTATTCAAAGGGAATCATATTTAAAATAAATGATATGGCCAATTATCCCATTTGAGAGGATTATAATAAAAATGTACTGAGTTACAATTTAACAAGACTTGATTCAAAGGGTTTTTTAGAGTTGAACTGAGCTGCCAGAGTGAATTTTTTCTTGATTATTAGAGCCCTAGATAACCTTGCTTTTTAGAGCTTATCTATTTTGTATTATCTTTCTTTATAGTTTACATTGAATTTATTGCAACAAGAATCATCCTTTTTATTCCTACTCAGCCCACTCACAAATGTTAGTTCAGTGATTAGCTGAAACTCCAAGAATCAATCTATTATTTGTGTTCAAAACTATTCTATGAGCTTAGCTTTGTGAGGTTATGTTTATACAAATAAAAAATGTACTAAAAACTCACAAATTAATCATTTTTCAACTCAGATGTGTTTCAATGACAAAGATATCATCAGTGAGTATTGCAACTTACAATATGAGTTAATAAATGATTAATTTGTGAGTTTTGTATAGTCTTTTATTTGTATTTTGATTATTTGTAGTTGAGGCAGATGACAAAAAAAAATGATCTTTCACAGAGAAAATATTGTCTTCTCATGTATATTTGGAAACTGAACATATTTATTGTATTTATATAACACCATATTATAACTATATAGTTATATATGTTAAATACATTTTATTTTAAAAATATATTGTGACAAAGTTAATTAAATCTAAATTTCAACACATGCTTATCAATTCCAGATAACCTCTTGGATCATTCATAGTTATTTAAATTTTCTCTATATATAACACTAAAGAACAAAATCATAATTTCAAAAGAAAGGATTTCAATAGAGGCCATATTAGCATTTGTTCAATAGGTTAGGCCATGATATTTCATACATGATTTCATTATTGTGTATGCATTTAAAGTCTATTGAAGCGGTAGTCATGATTAGCATTACAAAGATGTAGAGCAGACCAAAGCAGCGACAATTTATGAGTAATTCCGAAGTCAAGATAGGAATTTGTCAACATTCTAGCTCAACACTCTGTATTCATCTTGGCAGCAGAGTTTCAATCCATTTCTAGGTTGCTTTTTAATGATAATACATTTGTTTGTACCTCTTAGTATGAGTACTTTAGCTTCTGAAGATTAACGGAAGTTAATTGTCCATCGTTCACCTCAAACAGAACAAAATGAAAACACTACGTGACTATTTCACTAATATTCTAGTTAGTTCATTCAACTTTAACTAATTCTGACGGTTTTTTAGACCACCATTCTAAATGACTTCATTAATGTAGAAGATTTTGTATAGACACTTGTTTCGAATTCAAATTTATACTTAAGGCTACAAGATTTATTAAAAAGAATAGTTAAACTCTAAGTTTAACCTATTAACAAATAAAATTATGTACTTGAATTAATTTTTTTAAATATTTCATATCAGTAAACCTATAGTAATTTTTGTATGTAAAACTTATTTTAGAATTTATATTGGTTCATTATGTATAAGTTTTGAAAATAAAGTATTATAATAAAACAAATTATTTTCAGAAAAAAATGTTCATCATAATTTTTTTTCATTACAAATTACACCACATTCATCATATTAATAAGTGCACCATATTATGACTACATCCGTTCTGTTATTTAGAGAATATTTAACTTTAGTATTTTTCAACATTCATATTAACGTTCACTGGTTTTTTGTTTCTTGTGACAAAAAAAACACTGAAAATTAGGACAATATTTATATTTTTAAATTCTTGAATTTTGTAGTCTATTACGTTCGGTGAATCTTATTAATCACTTAAATAATAGTTTATGACTATCCGAATTTATATTTAGTAAATTTGTTAAAACATACTGAGACAGAACGTTTTCGATCACTATGTGCCGATCTTCATCAGTGTCTTCTGCTTGGAGATGTTGGGTCAAGCGGTGACGGTTTTAAAGGTAGGTTTTCGATAGTATCAAAGAGTATGTGTGATTTGTATTGTGTTTGTTCGTTTAATATGTTTGTATCTTGTGTGTTTGTGTGTCTGTAAATTTCATATTGTTTTAGTGTATTGAGATGTGGTCCTTTTTTGTTGATGTGTAGGATTTCTAAATTATGATAAATGTCTGTGTATTTGTGTTCTGTTTCTTTTAAGTTATTGTAAAATGTTGAGTTGGTGTTATGTTTGTGTTCTTCGACTCTTTGTTTAAAGCTGCGACCTGTTTGTCCTATGTAGAATTTGTTACATTCGTCGCAGTTTAGTTTGTATACGCCTGTTGTTTGTAGTTTATCTTTGTTGTTGGTGATGTGTTGTATTTTGTATTGTAATTTGTTATTGGTTTTGTATGCTATTTTGTACAAATTAGAATTTTTTCTAGATCATTAGGCTATAAACAGGGTGCAGCTTTAAACAAAGAGCCGAGGAACACAAACAGAACACCAACTCAGCATTTTACAATCACATAAAAGAAACAGGACACAAATACATAGACATTTACCATAACCTAGAAATCTTACATATCAACAAAAAAGGACCACATCTCAACACACTAGAACAATAGGAAATTTACAGACACACAAAATACAAACATATTAAACGAACAAACACAATACAAATCACACATACTCTTCGATACTATCGAAAACCTGCGTTTGAAACTGTCACCGCTTACTTAACATCTCCAAACAGAAGAGACTGATGAAGATCGCCACATAGCGATCGAAAACGTTATGTCTCAGTAAGTTTTCACAAATTTACAAAATTTAAAGTTCGGATAGTCATAAACTAAGGTTAAAGTAATTAATTAAGATTCACCAAATGTAATGGACTACTAAATTCAAGAATTTAATATAGTTGTTGTACATTAAATCTTAAAAAGTACAATTTTCACAAACTGTATTCTTAAAATTTAGGTGTTAACCATTTTGTGTATTTTTTATGTTGTCATAGAATTCTAATACTAGGTTGCACAGAATGAGTTATGGTCAGTTTGTTGTAAAATATTTTTGCAACATATTTAAAGTGACAGACTTTGAGGTTAACCTATTAAACTGATATTTTAAATAATTGTAACTATAGGTATGTGTTGAGATTATTTTATCATAACAAATATTTATTATTTTGTGTGGTTTGAAAGATCTAGAACATTCATTATTAGGACAACATCTGTAACCCAATGACTGCTAATTTTATCCATTAGTTTATTGCCAAAAAATACTATAAAACGTGAGATATATGTTTACATAATTGTTATATCTGGTTGTTGGCATGTTGTGATCTATTGTTAGACAGGTTTGGACAGGTTCCAGCTACTCTAGCTGCCAATATATAAGTCATTATACATCCCATTTCAGAGCCTTTGTTGACTGATGTTTCCTTGATTTTAATTCAGCCTAACTCTAGATTTGGAAGGTAACCAGATTTAAAGAAATAAAAACAAATAAATTAAACTAGAAATAAACCATGGCAAAACAATGTAGCTGATTTTCATCATAATCTAGGTGTCTACCACTTTATAACTGAAGTTTATAGGAAGTGTTGCAGGTATGTGGTTCATAAGAAAGCTAATACATTCCAGAGATATTAGCTTTACTTCGTATTATCGTTATCATACCCAAAAAGATAAGATTATTCGCAATTTTTTATTTGCAAATTTAATAATGTACAAAGAATTAATTTTAAATATAAGGGAAATAATTTTATCTGAGAATTTTTATGTAATTTTGTGCATTGTTTTTCTTTCTTGAAGAATATTATTAAAATTGTTTTATTTAGTGTTATGAATTGTACTATAGTGAATTGCTGATTTGTTTAAAACATGCATAAACAAAATATATAAAATAGACAAACCATCACAAGAACATATCTGTCTACCTATTGTTATCTTTGTATATATAGAACAAAATATGATGAGGAATACTTAATATCTCTGAAGTACATACGTTCATTTAGTGGATAAAAAATGGAGTTCCAAAGTTTTGCCAGAATCTCATTTAGCATTGAAACTGTAAACCCAACAATAGTTCCTCTCTTCAACTGCTGCTGGGTTCATCTCGTCAATGCTAAATGAGAATGTGGTGAAACGTCGAAACTGTATTTTTGTGCACTAAAAAATTAACGGATTTTCTCCGGATATTAACTTATCATATTTTTCCATCTGTGGAAGAATATGTATCACCGTACACACACACCCACCCACACACACACACAGACACACACATTTATTTAAATACACATCTGTTAAATCAAATAAATTTAAACAAAATATGTTAAGGTAGTTTATATATTGAATAAAGAACTTGATTATTTCTGTCAGGTCCTGCAGTTGGAGCCCAGTTTGAGGCCAGAATGGTTGAATATGTAAAAATGTTAAACAAGGAACTCCGAACGTCAGCAGCCACCCCACCAGTTCACAGACAAAGTAAGTAGTACTTCAACATATTGTAGAACATTCATTTTTGAGGAAAATAACATTTTATCACTATATCTCACTTTTCCAACCCCTAAAAACCTGAATATATATTTTCATTAGAGTTAAAAGTAAGTACAAAATAATATCGACACGCTTCATTTTCAGAGAAAAATATTAGCAATAGGTTAATTTCACTATGAAATTAAGGTTGTTTCAAATATTGATGTTATTTGTTGATATTATAAGAAATATTTTTTCTTTATAGGTAGCCAGCGGATTAATTTTTTTTTCTTTGGTTTGAATTATTTTTTTGAAGTTTCAATAATATATCTTGTTAGTATAATTGATAAATTAATTGTTATCAAATAAACATATTTTGGTAAAACTGTTGTTTGACTTTCTTGGGAAATAAAATCTACAGATATTTGTATTGTAAAAAAATTTCAAGATTGAGAAACCATGATGCTTGGAAATCAGTTCTGAAGAAGGTTATGAACATAGATAATGCAGAACGTAAAATATACTATTTGTGTAGTTCAAATGAGATAGGCAGGAAGTTTCAACTGCTTCTGTCTCTCCATCTCTAGGTACATATCTGTTAGCAGTGCCGTCCTTATGGTGGAGCAGCAGTTGCAGCCCTTACGTGTGCTAAAAAATAAGTAAAAAGTTCTGGTTTAATGAAAATAATATAATAATGTACAGATATACATGCCTTATATATCTGTTTGATTACCCTCACAATATAGGGTAGGGTCGATATTTTTTGTCACGGTGACTTGTCACTGATATTAGTTTGTCACTAATAGTACCAATGACAAAATATGGAAAATGACAGTTCCATTGACAATGGATCAATCGGAAGTTGCCTGTGTCGTGATTAAGCAAAAGGTCGCTGTCACTGGATGAAAAGACTTTCATTAGTCGATTTTTCTCTGTCATTGGCTCTGTTCTCCCCGCTTGGCCCATGGCGCCAATTATCGTGAAGTGTCGTTGCCTGAAGGGGAAAGGGGGATGGTTATCTCTGTTGCGATTGGGCAAAATGTTATTAATCACTTAAACAATAGTTAATGACTATCCGAACTTTATAAAGGACCATATCTCAACACACTAGAACAATATGATATTTACAGATACACAAAATACAAACATATTAAACAAACAAACACAATACAAATCACACATACTCTTTGATACTATCGAAAACCTACCTTTAAAACCGTCACCGCTTGACCCAACATCTGCAAGCAGAAGACACTGATGAAGATCGGCTCATAGCGATCGAAAACGTTCTGTCTCAGTAAGTTTTAACAAATTTACTAAATATAAAGTTCGGATAGTCATAAACTATTGTTTAAGTGATTAATAAGATTCACCGAACGTAATGGACTACAAAATTCGAAAATGTTATTATCATGACTAAAAAGTAACTGATATTCTACCATGGCTGTCATTGGTTGATTTATCGCTGTCACTGGCTCTACTTGTTTACGCCGTGTGTGGGTAGTCGATTTGTGTCAGGTTTCAAAATAGGGACATTGTTAAGAATAGTAGACTCTATTTTGCACTCAGTAGTTTATTCTTAAATTTTGTAGGTGTTTATTTTTATTAAATGAAATGACCCTTTCAAAAAAGAAAAAAGCAAGGTGTGAAATCATTTCACCCATAACGGTATGCCTGTCTGTTATTGGCACATACAGAGCAGTCTCAATATCCCTTGTTACCAGTACTAAAGTCACTAAACCAAACCGGGCGCTGTCACTAAAATCTCTGATCTGTTAAAGTCACTGGATCAACCAACTTTAGCACAATTTGTTAAATTATTGATTTACTTTAAGATTTTCACTCAAGAATACTAAACAAATATTAGTGTGTGAAGATAATATTAATATTCTGTATTAATATGCGTTTATTTATGATTGAATATTAATTACAAAAGCAACAACAAATATTGATTTCTTACACGAATTTGTTTCCTGTCAGATCAAAATTATTACAATTTTCCTAATAGTTCATTGTTTAAAATATTAAAATAGAAGGGTTCAGACCATGGTCTGATTGGCGAGTTTTGAGAAATCGCTCTATACACACCTTTTTCTGCTAGAGTTTTTAAAAATTTTTTAGAGGAGACTTTCTTGAAAATGGCCTCGCAGTTGTTAAGGACGGCTCTTAACAGTTGGTTAAATTCAGGTTTCTGTGAGATGTAATTACAATCAATATAATTTCAAGTATCAGCATTCTGATATATCAGTTTTCCTAGATCAAAGTTAAAGGTTTACCTTAAGTTTAGAAATTGAGATATGGTGATAAGTTAAACAATAGTTCCCGTAGGCTCAACTGTAGTGCCAAACATCCAACTTCCTTTAACTGTCAAATGTTTGAGATGGGTAAGGTAATCCTAATATCGTGTAAGATGTAACATCATTCAATGAAGCTACAAATCTATTCACAGATCCATAATTAAGTGTTTAAGGATTTATACTGCTTTAGTCGTTGGAAAGTCTTCTTGGTCAAATTATATTGAACTCAAAACTATACTTATAGTTTATGATTAATTTGGATGGTGATAATTTTAATCAAATTTCGTTGATCATTCATTCTACATTGCATTTTATGACATTTGGTTTTATTTTAAAATGTAAAAGTGATTTTATTGTAATTTTGTAGGTTGTTGTTTTAAATTTATGAATTTATGTGTTGTTTAATAGATAATATTATGAAATAGCTTGAAGACTATTTCAGTTTGGAATCAAAATATAAAGCAATTTTTTAAAATTAGGTACAGTTTGGTTCCGAAGTTTTGGTCATAATCTTCCAGATCACTGATTCCCAAACTGTGGTACGGGTACCTCCGAGGTACTTGGAAGCCTGTGGGCTGGTACGCACAAATAATACCAGTAATCACGTACATTAATATTTCACGCTTTGATTTGAAACAAATACGAGGTTACACTAGTAGTTGGCAAGTTATTTGATGTCTGTCAAATTGTAGATGTTGATCGGAAATTGCGCGAAGCTTGAATGTTTCTGTTGCGACTGAAAGCACAGAATAGAATAGAAGTGGGAAACATCTATTCCAGATTCAGGGAACCGTCTGTCGTGTTGCCCACACAAAAAAGTCGTTTACACAGCCGGTATCCCCCACTTCACCCTTTACTTACTAGGCAATCAGGCAACCACTGGGGATACTTTTCATTGGAAACACGTTTTTAGGGTTACGTGAAATGAAAAAGGTTAAGAGCCACTGATCCAGATAATTAAATAAAAAGATTAAAAATAAAACATTCCTTGTAAAAATAGTTAAATTTCTTGTTTGTTTACATAATTATGTAATTTGATTACATAGTTTTTACTAATTTTTAATTTAATAATATAGAAATTGTTTCAGCAACTCCA
This sequence comes from Prosapia bicincta, assembly GCA_036971475.1. Lineage (NCBI taxonomy): Eukaryota > Metazoa > Arthropoda > Insecta > Hemiptera > Cercopidae > Prosapia > Prosapia bicincta. Next base: position 29,672,497 of record JBAIZL010000006.1, on the reverse strand, counting down.
CCAACATCGCCACAAGAATCTCAATTAAATTCTTTTGACATGTCTCGAATCACATTATGGAACCTCTATCATAACCAAAATTCACCACCAGAACCTCAGAAAGAGCCTATAAACCTAGAGAAGCGGGAAGATCCTGTTGGGCCTCCACTTCCTAAACGACACCACCCCGATGTTGAAAGTATTAAAACAACAGGCACACACATCAAGATCTCGAGTAGAAGTATGTATTTTCTTTTACTATAATGTAATTATAGTAAGGCGTAGAAAATCCAAACTAATTGGGACTGAGGGCATTTGGAGTTGTGAAAATAACCGAGAAATTCCTAGTTACACTAAAAATGTTAAGATAAATGAAAATAATCACTTTTTATAATTACATATGTACATAACTATTGTACTTTGATTTACTTGTATCTTTAAATTCAGAAGAATGCACTTATTTTACAAAAACAATTCACTACATATTTACAAATGTATGTATCTATAATAGCAGGATTTTAACTTCTGTAATGTCTCACATGTAGGCAAAGAATTCTCTGCCAATTTAGGTTTCGATGTAGAGTATTATAAAATACTCTCCAAATTATTAAAGAATTTCTATATTATTACGTTGTCTTTCTAAATTACGTCCATGTTGACAAATAAAACTAATAATTTATATTACAAGATATATATCTCACTAAGTCAATGAATAATATTTACCATCAAAGAATTACGCCATTACACGCATAGGCAGGACTTAGCCAAAACCACTCTAAACTATCTTTGTTGATTCTCTATCGTTTCAAAATCAAGTGAATCTGTTTTTTTTTCTGGTGCATGCTGGTCCTTGAGTTTCACTTAATTATACCTGCAAGATATAATATAAAATTAACTGAAAAAACAATAAGAACAAGTTAACCCTCATATAGTGTTGACTGTTACCTACTTGCTCATTCAGATGTCGCACACGACATCGGGTGTTCTGAATCCAAATTAAAAAATAAATACATTAACAATTATGTGTCCTTAAGTAATAAAACAGAATTAATTCTTTTTATTTTGGACTATCTAAATACTATTTTAAAATGGTTCAAAGTTTGTTTGCTTTTCTGGGGGAAAAAATTAAAGACAATATAAGCTTTTAAAACATTTTATTTTCAAAAATATATTTGTAGATTTGATTGTATTTAAAATCAAAACATTTATAACAGTGGTTATTGTTGTTTAAATATCTGTTGTTTACACTTAATTATTAATATATTTTAACAGAAAAATAAATATTGCCTTGAGACTAGTTTTATATGTAATCTATAGGAAATATATAAAACATAAACAATAAACTTTTAATTATATGTTAATTTAGTGTTGTTCAATGACCTGACCCAGGTAACATGAACATAGGAGATAAATATTTTGTGAGAGTAAATGAAACTGATATTGTTTTTTTTTTTTAACACACTAATATATTCATTACAAAATAGTATTTACAATAAATCAATATAAGTAAAAAAACACAATCGGTGTTTATTTTCTTAATATTATTACTTATTACACTTTTGCTATAACTGGCGACCAGAATTTTTGTTAACTAATGGTTGTTAAATTGTTAACTTACACTTGGAGGAAACGTTTTCGTCTTACGACTTCTTCAGCCTCGTATTTTTGCCGCTAGGAATGCTGCAGTTGTGCTTCCTCGGTACCATTTTTTTGAAAGTTAGAAGTGTGATCGATGATAAAAGTGTAATGAGTGATTAACAACCAGCTCGTCATGAACAGCAACAATATTTTGATATTTAATATTATTAAGTTGGAAAGTAGTCAGTTCATGCCTGTTGTTCATGCCCTACTCATATAGCCTTTGTGCAACGATTTCATGTGTTTCAAGCACTTCGATTTCTCACATGTTGTACAACTAATTTTTACTAAAACACTTGTAAATATTTACAAACTTGCCTATAGTAGCACTTACTTATATTTGTTGAGGGCGGCCGTTTCGAGAGATGTGTCCCATCGCCAACTTAGACATAATGAGTTACGATCTTAGTTGACGATGGGACTCATCTCCCGAAACGGCCTTCCTCAACAAATATAAGTAAGTGCTACTATAGGCAAGTTTGTAAATATTTGCAAGTGTTTTACTGAAAACTAGTAGCGCACGTGAAGATGGAATCAACAAATATAACTTATATTTACTCTTTTATTCTCGTTTTTTGTACATACAATGCATCTTTCCTGCCATAAATATGTCAGCTGGATTCATGAGTTTGCTATCTTTTAGTCTTTTAAGAAACTGTTTTGAGTTACTGACAGATACTCTTTGTTAGGTGTAAAGTAGTCTGATTTATCGACATTTTCCTTCTCATCACAATCTGAATCTGAGATAAAATCTGTGACATAACTACATTGTACAAAAGATATTTTCTAATTCTATTCACTCTATTATTCTTGCACCGTTACTATCACACATATATAAAGTAGCATTCAAACTATAAGCTTTTTTTATATTACAAACATTTAGTATTTGTATTACATATCACAGACATATTTACACGTGTTCTCAGTTATAAACTATTTATTTCGCAATTAAAGGGAAATTCTTTATACTTTAAAATTATTTAAGATATAAATACCTATAGTAATAAAATACACAAAAAAATGCAGTTTTTGTGTTGTACATCTTGAGGTTTTTCTATAATTACACTTTTGGTATTAACTTATCAAAAAATGCTTTTACATGGGATAAATAGGGAGAACATTTACCATAAGATACAACGAACACATTAAAGACTCAATTAAAATAAAATTACTACCTATAGTCGCACTTACTTATATTTGTTGAGGACGGGCGTTTTGGGAGATGTCCCATTGTCAACTCAGACTAAACTCGCGTGAAAACTAGTAGCTCATGTGAAGATAGAATCAAGAAATACAAAATCAAATTTTGCCATACACATACAAAAAAAAAAAAAAAAACACTTCACTCACAGACTAACATAAGACACCAATCTAAAAATCCTACACTACATAAAAAGAAGCAACAAACTTAAAACAACAGAAAACTACGAGATATACAAACACCATAAATACTATCCACAACTTTAGAATACTATTCTAAAACACAAAACACACTCACAATCAAATACTATATTTGAACACATAATTAACAACTACTATATATAAACAATAACACCCCACAGAACACCAATACACCACAGACTTACAGCAACACAACACACCTGAGCAATAGTCTTTGATTAATGCGCTGACCTAGTGTAGAACGCTTCTGCTGAAAAATATCAGTAAGAAGTGTTTTTTTGACTAGTTAATACCAAAAGTATAATAAAAAACATCTGAATAAAATAATAATTCTTGAATTTTGTAGTTCATTATGTTGGGTGAATCTTAATTAATAACTTTAACATTGGAAAGTGATTAATTAAAATAATAATCCAAAGATCACCTCGGTTGTAAATAAAGTCTAAGCAAACTATCAAGCTGAAAGCTGTGTACAACCTAGAGCAGTCTACTCTCTCCATACTGATTGCTAGCTAAAATGATCACTAATGACATATTCCAAATAAAAATATTTTACCTTATATGTTTTATAAATAATACAATTCTAATTTTAGATGACGGGAGAGTAGGAGGCGATAACTCTATCGTTGTAAGTATGGACATTAATGGCACCATGTACCAAGGAGTGCTTTTCGCCCAAAGTACATCTCGCTTACCATCATGAATCAATGCCAGATTTACCATAGCTTTGAGTCTACTTACCAAGCACAAGTAATTTCTGCAGGTTTAATTTTTGTTTTATATTTATGTACATATGTGTAACCATGTAAGTAATTTGTGTATTTGAAAATGTACGAAATTGAATATTGGATATGTTTCATAATTTTGAACTTTGCATACAATTTTCAAGCTGTTGACACACTTATATCAAAAGTGGGAAAACATCTAGTGTTTTTATAAGATTAATTTTTAGTATGAGTTAGCTTATTAATTTAATAACTTTTAAATTTTATATTATTCAAGAATTGTAATGTTTTTATACATGCATCCTATTGTTTACAAGTTAAAAAAAAATTAACTAATTTATGGTGTTCAAATTTTTTTTTTAAATTTTCGTGCTGCCCTACTATAATGTTTTCTTTTTTAATTATAAATTTATTTTTATTAGTGCCTCATTTAGGCGAAATTCAAATTCAATGGTTAATTACTAACAAAACAATTTCAGAGACCTATTAAATTAATTTTAATTGTATAAGCTCATCTGTCCAAACTCTTTTCCCGGATAAAAAATATCTTTAACTTGAAAAGTTTGCTTTTTGTCTCTACTGCAATAAACATTTAGAAAATTTAAAAAATCAGAATCCAGCAACTATCAAAAGTTCTTGATGGTAGTGAAAATTATTTGTTTAATAAATCTAACGTTAATTTATATTTTTACTTATTTTCGACAATTCAAATGCACTAAAATTACTACAAAATGTTCAACATGACTAAATAACTGTAATATTATTCTGTAAGTTTGGCGATATTAATAACTCCATTTGTTACAACAGACTTTTAGTAATTTTTTTAAAACTTTTAGTTATTTAGTATTGCTAGTTTAATTTAATACTAAAAAGTGCCTAATTTATGTTATCATTTACATTTAACAAAATTAATCAAATTTCTAATGTTAAACTGCTTTTATAAATGCGTTTATTTTACAGGAAAATATAGATCTATTATTCCTGAACATAACGTTAGAATATCATCTGGCAAAAATTAATTATTGACACATTAACCGTGGCAGTAGCCAATTGGCTACCTTCCTTATCAAATTTCGAGTGCACAGTAACTAATCGGCTAACTTTATCAATAATACACGCAGTTACAAATAGTGTCAGGTCTGGTTTTAATTTTTTTTTGCTTCACAGTCAATCTATAAATAGTTATTTAGTATAACATTCGTTTGAACCTAATTATATAGGAAATTCATATCAATAAACCGTATATACAAATGACTAAAAATTAAATGGAGGTACATTGAAAATAACTAAATAGAAACCTGTTGCATTTATGAAAACATGAAACAACAGTGAATTATACTGTAAATTTTGTATTTTATATTTAATAAATTATATTTAAATATTCTTCATATGGAAATTTGTTTTTAAAAACACCAAAGATATAGCTCTATGTGGTTCAGAATTATGGAACATTCTTTGCAATTTCATTTAACAACAGTAATAAATTTGCATGTAATGATTTTCCCAACACATTAATATATTTGTCTGACGGATAAAAATAAACCTATGTATCTTAAATTACAACACATTTATTAGAAACTATAATTTTTATAATAAAAAAAATTTATTTTTGCTATCATGATGTAAAAACAGTGGCTTTAAGTCATATCAGTCATTTTGTGTACTCCATTTCAAAAGATGATTGAGAGATTTTATTTTCATTTTAAAAGATTTTGTTTTTCATTTCTCAGATACTAACCACACAAATTGTAAAGTTCCCCAAATATTTAAGTTCTTTAACCACTAGAATGTATCCTACTAGGACCATGACCGAACCAACAGATGCAAACAAATAAAATATTCTTTGGATCATTTGTATTGGACAACTTCCTCGTTCAAAATAATGCCAAACATTGCCAATTCTGATAATCAAAATCGCCTAATAGCCGTATTTTAAGTTTTTACGTAAAACAACTAACATCAAAGATTAGGTTAGTAACTAACATCAGTTAGTTCACAATTTCCAACAACGGCAAAATAAAATATAAATATTAATTCATTTTATAAAGATAAATAACATTAAATAGTAGACACTGTATTACTAAAGTAGTCTCCAGACTCAAGAAACGTACAGCACAGATACAGGACTCAACAGCTACCGAACGTGTTTCATACACGTTCTACACAATGGACATAGTGACCAAAATGTTTTTTCTCATGCCCGACACGGCCCTATGACGGTCATGGCATGATATGTTCTAGTGGGAAAAGACCTTTATACTAAAATTTTTTGGCTGCAAATGTCAAATAAGTCTGAAACTAAAGCTTAACAAAAGAATAACAGGAAAATCAAGTTATTTCCTCTTATAAAGCGTGGCCTTTTTTTAATTATAAAGATGTTTTATACTCAAAATATCTATCTTTTAATAATTTATGATAATTTTTAATAGTTTTCAGGTAATTTAACAGATGACTACAAATGGCTAAAGTTAAAATTGTTTTGTAATTGTTGGTCACTATTTTTTATATGAAGTGTATTGTATCTAAGGAAAAAGGTTAGTTAAGCCTATGTATTTTATCCATCAGACAAAACATCTTATTTTAAATTTAAAAGTTGTGTATAATTTGAACTAAATTTTGTATGTAGAAGAATTGCAATAACCATGATGTAATTGAACATCAGCCATCTAAATCATTAATGGAAATTCTGTATTTAAAAAGTATTAATGTTGGTGTTATCCAAACATACAATTTTAAAAACATTGTCTAATTTTTAAGACAGTAATATTATCTTGTTACTATTTTAAGTAGCAAAATCCTGCATTACATGTAAATATATGTATAATTATAATTTATTTTAATTTTTAAAGCTATATATTCATCTATATATGTTAGATAGGTAAGCTACCATTTTGGTATTAGGCCTAAATGTCATATTGTTCAGCTCGACTTATCGTGTCTGACATCGAATTCGTTGCTCCAAAGATGTTTTGTATTATATTAGGTTAAAGCACTGACTTCATTTGTTGTGAATATTTATTTTTATTGTGTTAATTTTTTAAAATTTAACTGTAAATAAATATATTTTTTAATATTATTTTCATATTGTTTGACTGAATAGTTAAGTACTTTTTATGTTTTTTTTAACTATTTGTATGTGTTCACATTGTCCTGAAGAAAGATAATTGAATAATGTAAATTTTTAAACCCCAAATAAGATGATGGGTATTTAAAGTGACTTGTATGAGGTGACGTAGTGTTTTTAATTGTTATGCCACAGTCACAGTGTCTAATTTAAGGACCAATGTGTTGTTTTTATGATCTGTGCTTAGATTAGATTTGTACAAACTTATCTTCTTACTTTTAGCAACCTATTGTAGGTTATATTTGTTAGACCTAAAGTTAATTAATGTTAGGTTATGTTTACTATTGTTATTTATATTTGAATGTCAGCTGATGTAAAAGTATGGTGTCTTATGTATCTATAGTTTTAACACTATGGTATACGCATTTTTGGCATAGTCATTTCAAAAACTTGTTTTTGAATCCAGTGGTGCAAAGAAAAATCAGTAAAATGAGTTCTTCTCTAAGAATATCAGCATAAGAAACTACTTTCTGCTTTTAACAGTAAATTACTTAAATGCCAAGCGAATTGTTTTAATTTAATAATGTAATGATTTAAAAGTAACTTCGACAATTTGGAATTAGCTGTTGATTATAATTTGAACCGAATTGATTTATATCTATTGCCTTAATAAGTTTTGTTATATGTTGTTTTTTTGATCAATACTTACTGTATATACATGCAAATACTTTATTATAAAGTGTTTGAATAAAAATAAAGTATTAAATAAATAAATAAAATAAAGTAAAGTATTTGTATTTACTTATATAAATACAAATATTTATATATACATATAAATACATAAATTTATATTAGGGATGGGTCGATTCCGATTCTCGATTCCAGGAATCGTCGATTCTAGGGGGTATCGAGGAATCGTCGATACTCGATTATTCATTGATAAAAGTGTCAATTCCGATTCTTATTTTGTTAACTATTAAAATATGTGTGTGGAGTAATTTATTGGAAAAATAATTAATTACCAACTGTGTCTTATTTATGTATTAGTTGCTTTGAATGAATTAAATGATTAAAGCAAACGAAAATATTATTATTAATGAAGCAACAACAAAGAAGATGGTAACCATTTCTGGTCATTTGTCATCGCTCGTCTCTCCCCCCCCCCTCCCCGTGTCTTGCTGCCACTGATTCATAGATGTCAGAACAAAACACAAAAAAGTAGTTCTGTATCTCAACTTTACAAACTAAAATGACTATTACTGAAGTTATATTGATTTCATATCCTGCTCTATTTTATAACTTTTTCGATTTAGCAAATGTATTTATCCAGTAATAAATATTTTTGTTTTACTAAGAATATAAATAAGTTGGCATTACCTTTCTGCTAAAGTGAATAGAACATCGTGGTATCACTCCTGCTATTCTATTGCGTTGTGGTTTTGTCTCAATGTTTGATGATTGATCAGTTTTAAGAAGTTTAAGTTTTGTGTAACTACTTTTTTCGTGGTTGTGTTGTTATCAGTTACAGATTAAGTGTCAGTTTTGTTATCTTTGTCAGAACTTTTAAGAGGTTTTGCCATATGACCAAGATGTTGAATAAATTAATTATTAGAGACCTAGCATGTAAGCTATTATAACTTGAAAGAATCAAGAATCGAAAGAAAAATTTTAGAATAGGAATAGAAAATTTTAGGAATTGGCTCATCCCTAATATATATATATATATATATATATATATATATATATATATATATATATATATTTATGAAGTTAATATATTACTATTGTAAGTAATTTTATCCACCATTAAGTGCAATAATTTTACCTTGAGTAATGAGGCACCTTTCGGTCACTTGACCATTGTCGAATGGTGATTCGACAATGGTCAAGTGACCGAAAGGTGCCTCATCACTCAAGGTAAAATTATTGCACTTAATGGTGGATAAAATTACTTACAATAGTAATATATTAACTTCATAAAGTCAGTGCAACGGAAAAACAATGGATAACGTAAAATATCAAGAATATATATATATATATATATATATATATATATATTCTTGATATTTAAGAGTGATTCGACAATGGTCAATTGACCGAAAGGTGCCTCATCACTCAAGGTAAAATTATTGCACTTAATGGTGGATAAAATTACTTACATAGTAATATATTAACTTCATATATATATATTAGGGATGCTCGATCCAGAGACTTTAACAGAACGGTGATTTTAGTGACAATGCCAGGTTTCGATCAGTGACTTTTTCTGATGACTTTAGTACCGGTGACAAGGGGATACTGAGACTGCTCTGCATGTGCCAATAATAGGCAGGCATACCACGCTGATGAAATGATTCCACACTTCTCTTTTATTTTGGAAGGCTCATTTTATTTAAAAATAAAGTCTTACAAAATTAAAAACAAACTATTGAGTTTGAAATAGCATCTACTGTACACAACACTGTCACTATGTTGAAACCTGACAAAAATCAACCACCCACAGACGACGTAAATGAGTAGAACCAGTGACAGCAAAACATCAACCAGTGGCATCCATTGTGAAATATCAGTAACTTTTCGGTTGCGACAGCGAAATTTTCCCCAGTCACAACAGAGATGGTGCCTTGAGCCAAGCGATGAGAGCAAAACCAGTGACAACAAGAAATCAATGAATGTCGGCCATTTCATCCAGTGACAGCAACATTTTGCCCAATCACAACAGAGGCAACTTCCAATCGATCCACTGTCACTGGAACTGGCATTTTCCATATTTTGTCACTGATACCACCAGCGACACTAATATCAGTGACAAGTCACTGTGACAGAAACTATCGACAATCCCTAATATATATATATATATATATATATATATATATATATATATATATATATATATATATATATATATATTTGAATATTGGTAATTAAAATTTAACTAAAAGCTTCTATTATTTTATGTTTAAAATTTGTCTTTTTAAGAATTTCAACATCTTAATTATAATAATATAAAAGATTTTAATAAACATGTAACTTCTCTAAACTACAACATTCTAATAAACTCAATCTACTTTTGTAAAGAGAATTTCTAAGTCTTGTAACAGTATTAAACTGTGTAGTTTACTGAGTACTTTTCAACTTGACTTTGTAAAAATGAATCAATTTAATATAGTGTTTTAGTATGGTTAAAATGTAGACACTGGGGAATATAATGTTGCCTAAAATATTTGCCTCATGATTCAATAAAATCCGGGACATTTTAAATTTCTATTTATATTTAGAAAACTAAAATTTAAACTTTCTTGAATTATCAGCTATAATTTTTTTTATATGAAGACAATTGTTTTGAGAGTACCAGAAATACGAACGGAATATTTACCCCAGATTAATTATGGCTGTGAAAGTGAGTTCATAATGTCAAATACGGGAGGTATAACAATATAGAACAGTGTTAGTAACCCTCACCTTTCCCCTCTTAAAACACTACACTTTCTTTACACGTGGAGTTTAACATTTCTGTTTATTGTTCATTATTTCCAATATTGTAAAAACATAACACCCCTCAGGACACACTTAAAGATTACAGAATATAATATTTAAACTGATCTACTTTTTTTCAAATCTCCCCCTCCAAATATGTACAGTAGAACCTCTCTAATTTGTCACTCTTTAATTTGTCACCTTCTGTAATTCGTCACAATAACAACAAATTTTTACATAGTATATGGGTCATCAGATAAGACCGATGCCAGACATGAGTCGTTCGATTACTGAGGCAATCTCTCAACACATTTCCCCAGAAAATGAAGTGACTTGTAGAGAAGTATATGAAATGTTAACTAAATGCATTGGGAGGTAGAAGAGGTGAAAAGAAGCAGAATGGACGAAATTGATAATAAATGTATTCTGAGAAATTCAGAAGCTTGCAAATACAAAAAAAAAATTCTTTAGTACAGAAGAAAATAACAGCTTTTTTTTAAAACTGATAAACGTATTTTTTCTTGCTAGTGTTATTGTGCTTACAAGATACTGTAATAGGTTTTTTTAATGAAAATAGAGTAACATAGTGTATTTGTAATTACGAACTATACTCCGAGCTACTAGTGTTTTATAGCGTTGTTGAGTATATCGACCAACATAAATCATCTAATGACAACATTAATTACATTATATATCTATTTACGTATGTATGTGTTATGTCTTCCCACAATTAGATGTAATTCCACGACTTCCACAATTCGTCTTTTTCTCGAATTTGTCACCTCCTCGGTCCTGAACATGACGAATTAGAGAGGCTCTACTGTATTTCTCAATGATGAAAATTTCAACTATATTATGTACTGTATTCATGTCACATATTTTAATTAATCAAATTAAAAAAAGTTTTTTAGCCCTTTATTTAAACTCATTTTGTTTTATTTGTTTCCAACTTGAATTTGAGTTATCAAATATTATGGCAATCCATATACAACATAAATGTAAATGCTACTTTTAGGCAAAGTTGTGTACTTTTGAAAATGTAAAATTAATTTGATATAATTATTAAGAAGATAATCAGTAAAAAAAAGTTGTAACGTACATATTTTCAAACTGTAAACTGAAATTAATTTTAAAATAACGTAATTTTCTTTTTGTTTTTGTTTCTCAGCTCAGGGATTTGAAACAGTTTTATTTTAGGCATGGTTTCAAGGACAAATTTTGTGTATAGTACTGTGTGTGGCCTAAGTGATGATTAAACATGTATTGTGCGTATACTTGGTTACCATTGAGAACTCTGTTGTATATTCAACCACAGTGTATATTTTGTTCTCTATTTGTATTATTAATCTAATTTTTTTACAGTGTTATGTAAGAATATGCTATTGAAAATAATTTCAATATAAATAATTTTAATGTTTTATATTTACGTCAAGTTGGTAATACTGGATATATTGTAAATACATTCATTGCAAATAAACAACACAGAAAATCAGAAATTAACTTATTTTATACCTTCTATTATATTTCAGTTTATTACTGTGAAACTAAACCAAACTTGTTCTTTAGTTTACATAAATGTAGAAAATTAATTCCTACAGAAGAATGTTAATTTTTCTAAGATTAACACTATAACAATCTGAGCAATACTGTAACAGCCAAATATTTATCTTGCCCAAAATATTTTGTTTCCATTTTTGTGGATGGTCAAGCTTTGATTAGGCCTAATGAAGCGGATGCAATTCTGAGAAATTCTGCAGCTTCTGAGGAATTTGTAGAATCTGGCAGACAAACTCGAGGAAGATGTTTAGAAATGAAAGCTTGAGGGCTGAAACCTTAAAAAAAGTAAAAGTAATTAAAAGAGAGTCGCATACAATCAAATCAAGGAAACTTGTGGATAAAAAAAATTCTTAAACCTGGTAGTAATAAATGGAGGCTAAAGTCCTCCTTAAAAAAAATTCAGACATTGGTCAAACACTATCAGATGACTTTCGTATTCAAGATGCCAACCATTGATGCTGATTTTATTTCCAAGCTACTAGAAGAAGTAAACTCAAAGTATACTTGACAAAAAGAACTCTCAACTATCAACAAACTACAGTTAATCATGTTATTATTGAGGGAAAGAAACTCGAGTTGTACAAATATGCTTACAGAAATGTTTGCTATTAGTAAGAACTAAATCACATTACTTTTGTGTTGATACCAAAAGAGACAGTAACTTATTTAATTATATGCCACATCTAAAATAAAGGTAGCAGTATCCATTCTTCAATTGAAAATCAAATAAAAAAGGCTACTGGTCCTTTATAAAAGATTAAAATAACAAGAATCCTCTTTATCTCCCAAGTTTAAGTGGTAATTTAAGAAAACAGACAATTTCATGTAAAGGGAAATTAATATAATAGAAAATTCTTTTAAAGGCAAACACTTCCAAAACTCAACATTAGGGGAAAAAGTAGTGTAGGCATGGCACTTTAAAAGCGTATAACTCATAAACCGTTAATTATTGGTTATATATTAGTCCTAAATGTTCACAACATATTTCTATAATGATTTTTCATCTTTATAGTTTCATAAAACCCTAAAAAAAATTAATTAATTTTTGTTGACAAAATACCTATATTCAAGAAAATAAGGTTATATATACATCTACAGATTGGAAATCAATAAACAAAGAACTTGTGAAAATTTGAGCTTGATATCTTGAACGGTTTAGGAATTATACGCGTTTAAAGTGATAAAAATGCAGCCTGATTTTACATTTGCCGGTTGGCACAATGCAAGCCTTTTTTAAAATAGACATATCTCTGTAAACGTTCAGCCAAACAAGATGTTTCTTATATGGAACGATAGGCGAAAGTCTATATTTTAATTTGCTGTTTTTAGTTTGAAAATATCTTGAACAGTCTTTGAGTAATAGGCCCGAGAAAATGTGTAATTTTCGACTTTTACGAAATGTGAAGGGGGTGGCCTTCAATTTTTCCTTAAAAATTCAATAAAAATTGGATTTTGTGTTATATACATAGATTGTAGGAGCAGTTAACGTAGAATGACATCGTGTGAATAGTTTTTCAAAATTTTATCTAATCCTTGAGTTATTTGCGTTTTTATATAAGTAAAACTTTGCCATGGCATACCGCCAAGTGCTGTCACCTAACGGATTAATGCTGAACTACGAGATACAAGATTTCTGTATTCTATTTAAAGTAGAATATTTTACGCCTTTTTGGGCCAATTACTCAAAAAGTGTAAACTATATTCCGAAACCGAAGTCTACAAAAGAAAATATAGACTTTCTTCTTAAATTTAGTATAAGAAGAAGCTTGTTGTATATGAAAATTTGAAAAGATATGACAGTTTTAAAAAAGGCTTCTATTATTCGAATTGGAATAGTAGTCAGACTGTTTTTCGCACTTTAAAAGCATATATCTCTTAAACCATTAAATATATTGGCCCTAGATGTTCACAACATATTTCTATAACGATTTTTCATCTTTACAGTTTCATAAAACCCTAAAAAAAAAATAAAATAATTTTTGTTGACAAAATACCTATATTCAAGAAAATAAGGTTATATATACATCTACAGATTGGAAATCATTAAACAAAGAACTTGTGAAAATTTGAGCTTGATATCTTGAACGGTTTAGGAATTATACGCGTTTAAAGTGATAAAAATGCAGCCTGATTTTACATTTGCCGGTTGGCACAATGCAAGCCTTTTTTAAAATAGACATATCTCTGTAAACGTTCAGCCAAACAAGATGTTTCTTATATGGAACGATAGGCGAAAGTCTATATTTTAATTTGCTGTTTTTAGTTTGAAAATATCTTGAACAGTCTTTGAGTAATAGGCCCGAGAAAATGTGTAATTTTCGACTTTTACGAAATGTGAAGGGGGTGGCCTTCAATTTTTCCTTAAAAATTCAATAAAAATTGGATTTTGTGTTATATACATAGATTGTAGGAGCAGTTAACGTAGAATGACATCGTGTGTATAGTTTTTCAAAATTTTATCTAATCCTTGAGTTATTTGCGTTTTTATATAAGTAAAACTTTGCCATGGCATACCGCCAAGTGCTGTCACCTAACGGATTAATGCTGAACTACGAGATACAAGATTTCTGTATTCTATTTAAAGTAGAATATTTTACGCCTTTTTGGGCCAATTACTCAAAAAGTGTAAACTATATTCCGAAACCGAAGTCTACAAAAGAAAATATAGACTTTCTTCTTAAATTTAGTATAAGAAGAAGCTTGTTGTATATGAAAATTTGAAAAGATATGACAGTTTTAAAAAAGGCTTCTATTATTCGAATTGGAATAGTAGTCAGACTGTTTTTCGCACTTTAAAAGCATATATCTCTTAAACCATTAAATATATTGGCCCTAGATGTTCACAACATATTTCTATAACGATTTTTCATCTTTACAGTTTCATAAAACCCTAAAAAAAAAATAAAATAATTTTTGTTGACAAAATACCTATATTCAAGAAAATAAGGTTATATATACATCTACAGATTGGAAATCATTAAACAAAGAACTTGTGAAAATTTGAGCTTGATATCTTGAACGGTTTAGGAATTATACGCGTTTAAAGTGATAAAAATGCAGCCTGATTTTACATTTGCCGGTTGGCACAATGCAAGCCTTTTTTAAAATAGACATATCTCTGTAAACGTTCAGCCAAACAAGATGTTTCTTATATGGAACGATAGGCGAAAGTCTATATTTTAATTTGCTGTTTTTAGTTTGAAAATATCTTGAACAGTCTTTGAGTAATAGGCCCGAGAAAATGTGTAATTTTCGACTTTTACGAAATGTGAAGGGGGTGGCCTTCAATTTTTCCTTAAAAATTCAATAAAAATTGGATTTTGTGTTATATACATAGATTGTAGGAGCAGTTAACGTAGAATGACATCGTGTGTATAGTTTTTCAAAATTTTATCTAATCCTTGAGTTATTTGCGTTTTTATATAAGTAAAACTTTGCCATGGCATACCGCCAAGTGCTGTCACCTAACGGATTAATGCTGAACTACGAGATACAAGATTTCTGTATTCTATTTAAAGTAGAATATTTTACGCCTTTTTGGGCCAATTACTCAAAAAGTGTAAACTATATTCCGAAACCGAAGTCTACAAAAGAAAATATAGACTTTCTTCTTAAATTTAGTATAAGAAGAAGCTTGTTGTATATGAAAATTTGAAAAGATATGACAGTTTTAAAAAAGGCTTCTATTATTCGAATTGGAATAGTAGTCAGACTGTTTTTCGCACTTTAAAAGCATATATCTCTTAAACCATTAAATATATTGGCCCTAGATGTTCACAACATATTTCTATAACGATTTTTCATCTTTACAGTTTCATAAAACCCTAAAAAAAAAATAAAATAATTTTTGTTGACAAAATACCTATATTCAAGAAAATAAGGTTATATATACATCTACAGATTGGAAATCATTAAACAAAGAACTTGTGAAAATTTGAGCTTGATATCTTGAACGGTTTAGGAGTTATAGGCGTTTAAAGTGATAAAAATACTGCCTGATTTTACATTTCCCGGTTGGCACGATGCAAGCCTTTTTTAAAATAGACATATCTATGTAAACATTCAGCCAAACAAGATATTTCTTATATGGAACGAAAGGCGAAAGTCTATATTTTAATTTGCTGTTTTTAGTTTGAAAATATCTTGAACAGTCTTTGAGTAATAGGCCCGCAAAAATGAGTAATTTTCGACTTTTACGAAATGTGAAGGGGGTGGCCTTCAATTTTTCCTTAAAAATTCGATAAAAATTGGATTTTGTGTTATATACATAGATTGTAGGAGCAGTTACGTAGAATGACATGGTGTGAATAGTTTTTCAAAATTTTATCTAATCCTTGAGTTATTAGCGTTTTTATATAAGTAAAACTTTGTTTTTGTTTTTTTTTAACCCGGGTCTGAGCCCCCAAAACCCGCCCAGCCCTCTTGGCAGCCAACCTCTAGCGAGCTACCTCCGTCTCACATGCGCATGCGGTTAGTATCCCTACCGCGAATGAAGGAAACGGGATTGATTGCCCATGTACCAAGGTCATAAGCTCTTTCCATGGAGAATCAGGAGATAGTGAAATGAAACAGTACGGTAAGTGTCGCGCTAAGAGCGGGATGAAAAAACCTGGCAAGAAAGAAACCCTGCCAGGAAAAATCCCGCGACAGATCATGCAGGAACCCTGGGGGCTTGGATCACCTTATGCTATGGAATAAGGAGAGGTATTACCTTGCAAATACCTTGTTAGTGAGTCTATGGCAGGAATGGCATGCACCTCTTCTTCTGCTGCCTACTCGAAACTGAAAAGGCATGCAATCAAATTATTACTTCCGTTGGGGCTAAGCTGCGGCCCTGGAGATGTGCCCCTGCGTCACCTGGAACATAACTGTGAAGCAGAATTTATTAGTATGTATATTTTATTTTGGTGGTATGGTGTAAGCTAGGCGGTCAGTAAGGACAGCGGCCGTCTGTGTGTGTCGTGGGTGGGGTCATATCTACCCAGTGAGGAAATGAGTGTTGATGTTGTATGTGCGTGAGCCTGTTTGTAGAACTTTGTTGCTAAGTGTCGGAGGTGTTGTTTGATGAAAGGCACTTTTAAGTCAGTGTGAAGCAGTGTTAATCTTGTACATCTAGGTGCCTTCGTGATTATTCGCAAAACCTTGTTTTGGAATAACTGTAGTCTGCGTGTGCGTGTGTTACCTGCATGGCCCCAGACGGGTGATGCGTAAGTGAGTATGCTGCGCAACATAGATACGTATATAGTAGTGGCCGCCCGTAGTGAAAGTGGGCTTGTTCTGTTAAGCATAGGATATAGTTGTGTTATTCTAATTGTTGCTTTTTTTTAACGTGTTGGTAATGTGAGGGTCCCAAGTCAGGCCTCTGTCGAGTATGACTCCCAGATATTTGACCTGGTTCCCCCAGTGAATGTCCTCGCCTAATAGTTTTAGAGGTGTGTTGAGTTGGTGTGTCCTACGTTTGGAGAGAAGCAAAGCCTGGCACTTGGCCACGTTCACCTTAACTCTCCAGTAGCTCAGCCATGATTCTAGTACTGTAAGGTGGTCCTGTAAATATAAGTGTATTAGATGTGGTTTCCATGACTGAGCGGATAACGCGGTGTCATCTGCAAATATGGCCACTTGTGTGTTGAGTGTTGTCGGTATGTCGTTGATGTAGATGTTGAACAATACGGGCCCAATAATTGAGCCCCGAGGGACTCCGGCCCGTATAGTCCGTAGTGTAGATTGAGCTTGATCTACATCAACCCTAAACTTACGGTTGGACAGGTATGAGCTAACTAGGTGTATGAGCCCGTCTGGAAAGCCATAGTGACGAAGTTTCGCTAAGAGCCCGTTGTGCCAGACCCGGTCAAAGGCCTTTTCAATGTCCAGGAAGACTACCCCAGTCGAGCAGTAATTGTTGAAACCCTTGGTTGCATGCTCCACCACTCTCATCAGCTGATGCGTAGCCGAGTGTTTTGTCCTGAAGCCAAATTGCTCTGGCCTCAGTATGTTGTGTGTGTGGATATGTTTGTTGATATGTTTGAGCAAAATTTTTTCAAATACCTTGCCCATCGTATTCAACAATCTTATCGGTCTATATGAATCAGGTTTGTTGTGGTCTTTTCCCGGTTTGGGGAAGACCAAGATCTTGGCCTCCTTCCAAGCGTCCGGGAAGTGTTGTGTCCGGCGTATAGCATTATAGATGTTTGACAGATAAATGATCGCTTTCTCCGTGAGGTTTTTTAGCGTTGTGTTGGTGATGGTGTCTGGTCCAGGAGCTTTCCTGGAGTTTGTTTGTGAGATTGCCCACTTTATCTCTGTGATTGTAGTGTCAGTGTTTGGCTCTAATGTAGGGCAGTAGGCAAACTGTGCTGTTTCTAAATCTACTTTAGCTGTAACGGCTGCATCAGCTGGTTGGTCGTTTGGTTGGAACGTGCTCTCAAGCGTGTCAGCAAACAAGTTAACTTTGTCGACCGGGTCGCCCACCTGCCCATTCGGGCCGATGAGTGGGGGATAGCGCAGCGGTTCTCGCGTGAAGTGTTTGACCATCGGCCAGATGGGTGTGTCTGTTGTGTTTAAGGTCGCCAATTCCGCTTGGAAGCCATCGACTTTGTACTGAATTAGTTCCCGCCTAATTTGCCTCTTAAGGCGATTAAGTGTTGTGTGTGGAACGCATCTGTTTACCCCGTGTTGCAATGCCCGCCGGATCCTATTTCGCCGGGTGATTAGATGTAGTATGTGCCTTGGTATGTGTACATAGTGTCTGGGCTGACATTTAACTGGTACCGCGTTAGTAATCGCAGTACGTATTGCCGTCGTAAGGCTGCCGGCGGCTTTGTCTATGTCCAGTGGTGAGTCGACATTTAGGGTGGCAGGTAGAGTGCTGTCCAGCTGGGACTGGAATAACTCCCAGTCAGCCAGTCTGTAGTTCAGCACCTTCCTTAGCTCTTTGCGAGCAGGGCTTCCAGAAACCGCCATTATCACGGGGTAGTGATCTGAATTCAGATCTCTATCGACGTGAAGTTGCGGTGACACTAGCAGACCTTTCGCAATAGCTATAACCAAAATGTCTTCCGTGTGGTACGTGCTGTGGTGTGTTGGTTCAGGAAGGGCCAGCAGTATAGCTGTTGTGTTTTGTAAGAAGGTTTGGAGTTGCCGGCCTCCTGTGTTTGTAGACTTACAGCCCCAGCATGTGTGTTTAGAATTAAGGTCCCCGGCGACTATTACCCTACTAGAGGTCTGTAGAAGAACTTCTAAATCGCGAGTGTAATCAACAGAACCCGGGGGTTTGTACGCTGATACAAGTGTTGTTGTGCTGCCGTTGAGCTCAAGCCTAATAGCTGTTGCTTCAACGCATGTGAGTGCGGGCAAAAACAATTCAAAATGTTTAATGCGTTTATCTATTATTATAGCCGTACCGCCGCGGCTTCTAGTTGTCCTGTCAGTGCGGTAAACTTTAAAGTTTGGCATTAAGAATTTATTTTGGGGGTTTAGGTGTGTTTCTGTAATAAGCGCTAGTTTATAGTTGTTTCTTTGCATATAGCGAAGAAGCTCTAGTTTTTTTATATTTAACGCCGTTGGCATTCCATATCAGGACCGGTAACCTATCCATGGTTGACAGAAGGGACGTACTGGATGAAGGAAGTCAGGAATTCTGAGAAGGTTTTGGGAGGTGAGGATAAAGTCTTGACAATGAAAAGACCCAGTCCGCCCGTGAAGGCTTCCCAGGTCAGAGCAGAGTTAACAACTCTTAGGAGCGGTTCAAAGGTCCCTTTCGCCCAGTCTATAGAAGCGGACGAGGTAGGTATGGTCAGGGGTGGGTTAACGTGGACTGCAGGAGCCACATGTGGCTCTGGCTGAGGTTGGGAAACCGTCCTGGCCTTTGTGGGCTTGGGGCGTTTATCCTCTCTTTCCTTTTGCGGGGGATTAACCCTGGCTTTAGGAACGGGGGGTGTCGTTGACGACCCTGCCTTAGGGCCAGAAATGGTATTGGGTGTCAGTAAGTTAGGTGTTGGAATTAGGGCCGGTTTGGGGGAAGTAATGGTAGGAGGTGGCATTTGCACTGGCTTCCCAGAGGTAGCCGAAGCAGATGCTTGGGCGTAGGAAATGTTCGGTGTTGTGTACCGTGGAGCAGGCACCTGTGTTTTTGTTTTGGCTGAAGGGGCCGGTTTTGGGGTTTTATCCCCATCGACCTTCTTCTTTGCCTGGGCCTTGGATTTGGCGGCCTGCTTGTAAATGGCGCAGCCTCGATAGTTCGCGGTGTGGTTAGCCCCGCAGAGGATACACTTGAAGTGGTCTCGATCCTTTGTGCAGGTCTTGGAATCGTGGCCCTCGCCACATTTAACGCACCAAGGAGTAGCCTTACAACAGCTTGTTGTATGACCTATCCTCTGGCAGTTGAAGCATTGCACAGGACCTGTGGGCTGCCTGTAAGCTTCCACTCGTACCCGTATGAAGCAAATACTGGTCAGCGCCATTGCTTCACGAGCGTCTTTTTCGGACGCTAGCTCCACAAGGAACATGGGCAGAGGCTACTTGGTAAAGTGTCCCTTCATTTGGGACACTTTGAGGACCTCCGTACCCCTGCTTTTAAGGTCGTTTCCGACCTCCGCTGTTTCGGTGGATTCATCCACCCCTCGAACTACTACTTTAAATGTCCTCGCATTTTCGAGGCGGAATACGTGGTGGGGCACACCCTTCAGTAAAACTTTGCCATGGCATACCGCCAAGTGCTGTCACCTAACGGATTAATGCTGAACTACGAGATACAAGATTTCTGTATTCTATTTGAAGTAGAATATTTTACGCCTTTTTGGGTCAATTACTCAAAAAGTGTAAACTATATTCCGAAACCGAAGTCTACAAAAGAAAATATAGACTTTCTTCTTAAATTTAGTATAAGAAGAAGCTTGTTGTATATGAAAATTTGAAAAGATATGACATTTTTAAAAAAAGGTCTTCTATTATTCGAATTGGAATAGTAGTCAGACTGTTTTTCGCACTTTAAAAGCATATATCTCTTAAACCATTAAATATATTGGCCCTAGATGTTCACAAAATATTTCTATAACGATTTTTCATCTTTACAGTGTCATAAAACCCTAAAAAAAAATAAAATAATTTTTGTTGACAAAATACCTATATTCAAGAAAATAAGGTTATATATACATCTACAGATTGGAAATCAATAAACAAAGAACTTGTGAAAATTTGAGCTTGATATCTTGAACGGTTTAGGAATTATAGGCGTTTAAAGTGATAAAAATACTACCTGATTTTACATTTGCCGGTTGGCACGATGCAAGCCTTTTTTAAAATAGACATATCTATGTAAACGTTCAGCCAAACAAGATATTTCTTATATGGAACGAAAGGCGAAAGTCTATATTTTAATTTGCTGTTTTTAGTTTGAAAATATCTTGAACAGTCTTTGAGTAATAGGCCCGAGAAAATGAGTAATTTTCGACTTTTACGAAATGTGAAGGGGGTGGCCTTCAATTTTTCCTTAAAAATTCGATAAAAATTGGATTTTGTGTTATATACATAGATTGTAGGAGCAGTTACGTAGAATGACATGGTGTGAATAGTTTTTCAAAATTTTATCTAATCCTTGAGTTATTAGCGTTTTTATATAAGTAAAACTTTGCCATGGCATACCGTCAAGTGCTGTCACCTAACGGATTAATGCTGAACTACAAGATACAAGATTTCTGTATTCTATTTAAAGTAGAATATTTTACGCCTTTTTGATCCAATTACTCAAAAAGTGTAAACTATATTCCGAAACCGAAGTCTACAAAAGAAAATATAGACTTTCTTCTTAAATTTAGTATAAGAAGAAGCTTGTTGTATATGAAAATTTGAAAAGATATGACAGTTTTAAAAAAGGCTTCTATTATTCGAATTGGAATAGTAGTCAGACTGTTTTTCGCACTTTAAAAGCATATATCTCTTAAACCATTAAATATATTGGCCCTAGATGTTCACAACATATTTCTATAACGATTTTTCATCTTTACAGTTTCATAAAACCCTAAAAAAAAAATAAAATAATTTTTGTTGACAAAATACCTATATTCAAGAAAATAAGGTTATATATACATCTACAGATTGGAAATCATTAAACAAAGAACTTGTGAAAATTTGAGCTTGATATCTTGAACGGTTTAGGAATTATAGGCGTTTAAAGGGATAAAAATACTGCCTGATTTTACATTTTCCGGTTGGCACGATGCAAGCCTTTTTTAAAATAGACATATCTCTGTAAACGTTCAGCCAAACAAGATATTTCTTATATGGAACGAAAGGCGAAAGCCTATATTTTAATTTGCTGTTTTTAGTTTGAAAATATCTTGAACAGTCTTTGAGTAATAGGCCCGAGAAAATGAGTAATTTTCGACTTTTACGAAATGTGAAGGGGGTGACCTTCAATTTTTCCTTAAAATTTCGATAAAAATTGGATTTTGTGTTATATACAGAGATTGTAGGAGCAGTTAACGTGTAATGACATGGTGTGAATAGTTTTTCAAAATTTTATCTAATCCTTGAGTTATTTGCGTTTTTATATAAGTAAAACTTTGCCATGGCATACCGCCAAGTGCTGTCACCTAACGGATTAATGCTGAACTACGAGATACAAGATTTCTGTATTCTATTTAAAGTAGAATATTTTACGCCTTTTTGGGCCAATTACTCAAAAAGTGTAAACTATATTTCGAAACCGAAGTCTACAAAAGAAAATATAGACTTTCTTCTTAAATTTAGTATAAGAAGAAGCTTGTTGTATTGAATATTTGAAAAGATATGACTTTTTAAAAAACGTTGTATCATGCAACCTGGATATATAAGATATTTGTTAGGACTTTAAAACCCTAAAACTGCTTAAGCTCCTAAAATATAGAGCTTAAAATGGATGTTGAGGCATCAGTTCCTTGACCTAGATACTACAAAGTTTCACTAGATTTGTTAATTGCCTCACAATATATTGTGAAAACCTGGTCTTCAGTTTTGACATTCAGTTAAACACCTTTCAACAATAACACCTTCAAGTTACTATCTCACTGAAATTGTAAAAAGGGCTTAAACACTCGGATATATATAATGTATACACTAAACACTTTGTTTTTAACTTGCCTGTAGTACCACTTATTTTGTTTGTTGAGGACGGCCATTTCGGGAGATGTGTCCCATTGTCAACTCACACCATAACTGATCTCAAGGTTTACATAGGTTAGGGTGGGGATGGAATATTATGGTAATGTGGTGTATTTTGTGTGTATGAGGAGTTATGATGTCAAAAAGTGAGTGTGAGTTGTAATGTAATTGTGTATTGAGTATCTGTGTAGGGTGTAGTTTGAAGTGTCTGTATATTTCGTATTGTTCGGTTGTGTAGCGTTGGTTATTTCAGTGTTGTTTATGAAGACACAATTCTTTGACATCATAACTCCTAATACACACAAAATACACCCACACTACCATAATATCCCAACCTCACCCTAAGCTACGTAAACCTTGAGATCAGTTATGGTCAGTGGTGGATTTCCCATTAGGCACGTGCCTATGGGCGCAGGAGGCAGCCGTTTTTTTTTTGTACCGATGAGTTTTAGTGACAATAGTAATAGTACCTAGTTAAATTTGGCGAATGTCCTAATGTGAACCTCAGTTAAATCAGTGGTGGATCTAGCAGGAGGCTAGAGAATAGAAAACTTCCTTTTATTTTATTGTTTTTTAATTTTATCAACGAAACCAAAATAAATTTTCTAATTTATTTTTATAAAAAGTCTTTAAATATTATCCTATCTATATTTCTTTGAACAGGCATGAAAACGGATTCGTATGGTGAAAAATTAAAAGCATTATATTACGTTGGGACGTTTTTAATAAATTCGCGAACGGGGAGCAAAGGGGCGGCTGGCCGAATTGTGCCTAGGGGCGACACCATGGCAAAGTCAGCCACTGGTTACGGTCTGAGTTGACAATGGGACACATCTCCCAAAACGGCCATCCTCAACAAACAAAGTAAGTGCTACTATAGGCAAGTTAAAACATTTAAAAGTGTTTAGTGATCACTAGCACTTACTTTCTTTGTTTATTTAGGTCAGCTATTTTGGAAATGTATCCGTTTGTGAACTTAGATATGAACACTAATCTCAAAATGTTATCCTTGAACACACTAGAGTATTGAGCAGTAAAACCAAAAGTGAAATGAAAGAGTTTTAAGATTGTTAGATGGGGTGAAGAAGTGGATAATGTAAATTAAGAAAGTCGCTATAAGTGGTTCAAAGAGTGATGAGGATGTCGCAAGACTAGAAAATGAGGAGGGTAAGATGCAGCAAGGAGTGTACTTGGGAAAAAGCAGTACTTTGAGTCATTGAAATCTAATACTTCTCTCTACAGATATCCGATCTTAAGTGTTGCTGATACGCCAATGTTCATGATAAGCTGCTGCCAAAAGCGTTCAGCCATGCAGATTCCCACAATGACCAACTTGTCTCTGTGCTGATTGCCCATGTTTGTGCAATCCCACAGCATGTGCTATAAAGTACCTAATACTTCTAAAGGGGAAACATGTTTACAAAACTATTTATTTATCACATATTCTTTTCTTAAATAATTTTAAAAAAAATTGGCTTGCATTTTAGAAAATTATTTTTGCAAATTATCAACTACATAGCAAATCTATACAAAAACCAGTTTAATATTGTATTTTCGCTATACAGTAGAATTTCAATAGTTCAACACTTTGTAGACTGAGAAGGTATCGAATTGTCGAGCTATTGGGAGACAACCAATAGCCTTTTTTTTTATAAAAAAAGACACATATTTAATAAATACTTTTTAAAGTAAAGTAAAAATATCTCAATCAAGATTATTACTGATGTTAAATAGGTTATATCTTATTGTACAAAATATTTATGATCGCTTTAAATGAGTGTTTGTAATTGCTCGCTATCGTGACTATTAGAAATTCTTTGAGCCTCTATATCAGGGACTGGCAAGCCGCAAAATGATTTTGTGCATCCTTCTCCACTTGTGGTTTTGTTTTCGAATTGTGAGCAGTCCGCATAGCTTAAGCCACAACAATAAACACCTAATATAAATTACAGGTACAATATAAGTAGAAAGTAGTCTCTGCGATGTGCATGCAGGCAAGTTCACCCCTACAGCAATTTTTTTAAAAAACATTTTGTTAATTTTTCAATACTTACTTACTAGCCAACACCCACTTTTGGCTGTTGAGCCACTTGGTAACGCTCTGGCCATTTTAAACAAACCCTTTTAAGTGGGTCATCATCATCTCCAAAATGGTTGAGTACATTGCACTTTGGCAGATGATTCGCATCCACACCACTGATTCATATAATGTTTATTAGTGGTCTCATTTTTCTTGAGTATTTTTACTTTTTCCTTTACAAAGGTAAAACCAAAGAAACCACAATGATATATTCAGCTTGCCTACATAAAGAAGACAAAACACTTCTTGACCACATTGAGGGAGACATTCTTTTATCTTTTCTTAACTTTCTAGCCAATCATGCTCAATTTTTTTTTTGAGACTTCATGCCTTTTCAGTGTTTATAGTTTCTCCTAAATAAGTAATAGTTTCTGAAACTCATAAGTGTGAGACGCGTATATATATATATTAAATATGGTGATATGTTTTCTTGTAATATAGTTTATAATTTAAACATTTTTTAAAAACAAGAATACTTTTAATGATAATATTTATTCAAAGCTTATTTTTTTATTAGATAATTGTTTTCCTGAAGGTTCTGGTACTATTTTATCGGCGAAAAGCTTTGTATAAATATATTCATTAAAAGTATTCTTGTTTTTGAAATATTTTTAATTTAAAAAACACTTAAATATATATAAATGTAAATATATATATATGTATATATATTTGTAGCTTTGCAACACTGTTTTCTTGTATTCACTTATCACTTTCACTATATGTACTTAAACAAGAATCTTACTTGGTATCTATGCCAGTTAACTTTCAAAGATTGGTCGTATCTCCATCATCGGGCATCACTGACCGGGGGTTGTAGTAGACTGTCTACTACAATCTTTGAAAGTTAACTCGCATAGATACCAAGTAAGATTCTTGTTTAAGTACATATAGTGAAAGTATATATATATATATATATACAGTAGAGTCTTGAAAATCCGAGTCTCGATATTTCGAGCCTATTTCTATTTAAGCATATTTTATCTATTTGAAAGGAAATGAGTCGGGTGTTCAAGAAATGCTTATAGCCATAAAGAAAATGAATCGGGCATTCAAGAAATATTTATATCAATACGTCATGCAAAAGAAATGAGTCTTCCAAGAAATGCTTATATCAATTCGGTATTTTTCTTCCTCCACATTCTGTTCTATCATTCAGTTCACTAGTGTTCTACAGATTGGTGTATTACCCAACTTCATCAATGCTCTTATCAGTTATGTTTAGATGTCTGGCAGAAGGTCAATGGGCCATAAATATCTTTCTTCATGTATGCTGTGAGTTTTGACCATCGACAAATATCTCTTAGAAAGCACAAATGTCTAGACTTGTGCTGACATATCAGAAAATAAACTCTCTTGAAGCAAACAAAATGAATCAAACAATGACGACACTCATGATTAGCTGGACTGGTCTTTATTCCCGTTATTAATACATCCGGATTGGGCTGTCAGCACACTGATCTGGATATGGGGTTTTTTTAATGTATTAGAGGGTTCAATAGAAGTCCTATTGTTTCTAATGCACAAGAACTTATTTCCATGTAATCCGAGGAGGTCTCGGTCCCATTTACCTCGAATTATCGAGTCTATACTGTACAAGCACATGCAGTACATGTTGCCTTGTTAGTAAACCTAGATTTTGAAGTTCAGTGAGCACACTAAATCTATTCTTTTTTCTCCCTAGATTTTATTAATGATTAACAATGACATTGATGTGACAATATAACATAAGCTATTAGAAATTTAGGGGAACAAACCCATTAGAGTGTGGGTAAATTCTGATAGTAGAGTTATTGCTAAAACCCTTCCAGATTCCAGATATAATTGCTAATGTACTAAGGGCAAGGGTTCACAACCGGTAATACTCGGGGAGATTTCGTAATCCTATTAATAACTACAATTAAAAGCGAGACAAATTATCTGAAGTCTAATAATAAAAAGCCAGATAACGAGGAAGTAAAATTAGAAACCGAGTGCAATTTATTATTATTCCAATCTAGTAAAATTGTAATTACCACTATGACATAAAATGATTAACAATCGATGCATTGAAATAAATACGGCTGTTTACAGCAGTAGTCCATATGTCAAAGTTTGATTGCAGCTACAGGTCAACCAAATACGATTGGTCCAAGCCTTAGGCAAAAGGAACTCGTGTGCTGTGTTCAAATCTCTCTTCCGGTAACTATGCACAATATATGATAATGTGAGGAAAACAAAACATTATCTAAATATCTGTAAGGAAAAATACATTTTTTTTGTACTAATCGTATAACATGTTTTGTTTAGACATGAGTATTAAATCAAACTCTGATGCGCATAATTGTTTTAATTTTTTTTTATTGTCTACACCTCCCAGACCCCTAGGCATATTTTTATGTCAAAATCTACAAATACCTTCAGGCTGTATTCAGTTGCTAGAATGTTGGGAACCCCCGTACTAAGGTCAAATTTAAATGAATTATAAAAATGCATCCAAAAACTAATTTTGTAATTTAAATATATCGTGTAAAACATTTTTACTGTATTTAGTGTTTTGAAATAAAAACGTAGTGTTTGGGTGTTCAAAATTTCAAAAGCAATGTGGTTAGAAATTGAAGTGTTGCATTTAGATTGTATAATTTGAAAAAAATCATCATTTTTAATTCAATTTCAAAATTAAAATTATTTGTGCCGAACAAAATCAATCCAATAATGAATATGAGTAAATTATATTATATTACCTATATTAAACTATGAGGAAACTATGTATAGTTTATACAAATAATATTGTTAATGCAAGTTATATAAAATATTAGTAACTATAAAGTTCAAATAGAAACTATAGAACTTTGTGGCTAATGTTTAGTTCCATTTCAAGGATTAAAAATTGTTTGATATTAAAAAACAATAATAATTGATTAGTAAAATACAAATAGATTTTATTAACATTATCACCTTCAGTGTCGTTTTTTCTGTAGCTGTAATGAAAAAGGTGTTTCCATAGAATTTTTTATTTTATACATCTGTTTAAATCTTATGAGAATAGAAAATTTCGAATGGTTTTGAATTTGTCTTCAGTTAGTTTTGCTTTTGTTACATCATACAACAAAATGCCAAAATCTTTGATAATATCCCTCATTACTGTACTAATACAAGAGATAATCATTCATACTTGAATCGAAATATGTCATATTTTATCACCAAATCACTTGCAATAAAAAAATATTTTGTTCTATCAAAATAAATTAAATAAAACAGACTCAGGTTTTATGTTTTGGAAGATTAAGCTATTGTGAAAATTTCCATGAGACTTACAACTCATTTTATTGGATGCTGTACAATGTAGGCTACATACAGAACAAAAAATTATAAATTACAGTTACTTCAACTGTTTCACTCTGTAGAAAAATCAGTCACCTTTCTTTGTTGTTTACTTTTAAAAAACATTTTGAAAGTGAAGTGTCTCAATTTTGTATGTTCATATTTTGTCATCAATTGTTTATGGTAATATTTTGAAACATTTAATTTATTACAGAGCTTATTAATAATAATAACATATTTTGCTTAATAGCCTCGTTGGGAGAAAAAGTCATAAAACTAGTTTTTTGTCAATTGTTTAGAACATCAATATTGTTCAATTTTTATACTAAATTGTATAAACATTGAAAAATAATTTTCTAAACATTTAGTTCTAAAGTTTTATAAACAAATTACATCGACATTTGTTGATAATAGACAAAATAAAAAAACGTAAATATCCCACACAATTCCACCTTAGTCTCTTTTGATATATCAAATCTATATACAAACATCCCCATTCCAGAAACCATCGACATCCTCAAAAACATGCTAATAGACACAAATACACCACATACACACATTGACAAAATCATCCACTTCACAAGATTAATCACATCTCAAAATTACTTCACCTACAATAACACATTCTACAACCAGAAAGATAGAATACGTATGGGCTCCCCCATAGCTAGCATCCTAGCAGAAATATTCATACACCATATTGAACAAAACCACATTTTACACAACAATAAATACTTAGATAACATAATTTACTGGTACAGATACGTCGACGACATAACATTATATAAAGGCTTCACACGCAGATGACACCCAAATTCCATACACCCTAAACTAACATACACCATCGAAACAGAATAACAAAACTCCCTCAACTTCTTAGACCTCACAATTAAACGAACAGACAAACAAACACATAAATTCAACATATACCGAAAATCCACCAGTACTAATACGACCATACACAGTTCCTCAAACCACCCACACCAACCTAAACTAGCTGCTTACAACACCATGATATATCGCCTGCTTAAAACGCCGCTAGACAAAGATTAACACTACCAGGAGTTAAACACCATAGAATATATAGCACAAACGAACGGATACAACCCAACAATGATTGACAAATTATACAACCGCCTAAAAAATAAATATAATATCCCAAATACAAACACACAAGATGACAATCCCATAAAATACTTATCAATACCATATAGATCATCCAAAACCCACAATCTAACCAACACATTACAAAAATACAACTACAAAATAGCTTACTCCACACACAACACTCTCAACAAACAATTTAAACCCAACAATAAAATCAACTACATCTACAACACCACTGGAGTTTACAAACTAACTTGCAGTTCATGCCCCAGTTTTTACATAGGCCAGACAGGGAGGTCATTCTATACACGTTACCAAGAACATATAAAAGAACTAAAAACAATAACTACCAATCAAACTTCGCCGATCATCTAAACTCCACAAAACATGACTACATAGACATAACATCTAACCTACAAATTCTTCATAGACAACACAGAAATAACCATCGCTACACAACCGAACAATACGAAATATATAGGCACTTCAAACTACACCCTACACACATACTCAATACACAATTACATTACAACTCACACACACTTTTTGACATCATAACTCCTAATACACATAAAATTCACCCTCACCACCCACCCCCACCCTAACCTACGTAAACCTTGAGATCAGTTACGGTCTGAGTTGACAAAGGGACACATCTCCCAAAACGGCCGTCCTCAACAAGCAAAGTAAGTGCTACTATAGGTAAGTTTAAAACATTTAAAAAGTGTTTAGAAATTACATTGATTTACAGGTCGCTGATTCAAACATTCATCATATTTATTTTACCATATTATAAGTAGCAACTTACCTGCTGATGCATTTCGAAACTGTCGTTTTATGTTGTTACCTGTTATTCTGTATATACCTAACACATTGTGTTTCCCCTTTTCTTGTGATAGAGGTGTATTTGTTTGTTTTTGTGGTACTATTTTTTAAAAATTTTTTTAGTATATTATCAATTAGTATATGATTGTAGAAGTTTTGTTGGGTAATGTATTCTGTTTTATCCAGATTAAATGTATTCAGTTCTTCGTTGTAGTCTTTTTGTTGCATGGGTATATTAATTCGGCAATCCAACATATGGTTAAATGCAGTGTGTTGTGTATTGTGTGGGGTTATTAGATATGTTGTGTATGATGGTATCAGTGGTTGTCGGTTTCCTATATATTTTGAAATTGTTTTTGAGTGATTGTGAGGTCTAGTAAATTTATTTTATTAGATGTATGAAGTTGATGTAATTGTGTAGTTGTTTGAGTTGTCATTGTGTATTAAACATCTACGGTAGAATATTTTTTTTCTGTGTTTGTTATGCTGAAGCATCTATTGTTGTTCGATGTGATGGGGGAAAATTTTGGCTAGGATACCTGAGATATGGAAACCTATAGGTAGGTTATTGTTGTGTGTAGTTCGTTTCCGTATGAAGTAATTTTGGGTTATGTTGAGTGAGATGATTACTTGGATGAGTTTTTGTGGAGCTTTGTTTATTGTGGGCATGTTTTGTAGTACTTATTGAATTGGTAAATTGAAGCATAGGTTTTTTATGTAAAATGATGCCAATGTGAAGTTGTGTGGTGTATGAATCTTTCATTTTTGGCAGATTGAGATTAAAACTCAGGATAATAGAGTAATTTTGAGCATCAATGTCAAGTAGAAGAAAGAATATCCTCATTAACCACTATGGTGTTCTGCCCTTAAGTTTGACAGAAAATAATAAATAATAATTAATTACTGGAGGACCACACAAATAAATTTTAAAATGACAAATCTGTCAGTTCCCTTAAAGTTATAATCTAGCAAAGAGTTTAAGCACAAAATTAGAATAAAGTGATCAATTAAAAATACTTGACTTATGTGGAATAAATGTTCTTCGTAAGTGTAGGGGATAATTTAAATATTCACTAAATTCAGGGTTTCACAAATAAAGGTTTACCACGTGGTAATTGAAAAAGATGTACAATTATACCAAATAAGAAAGTAAGTTTAATAACTATTAAAGTTCAAAATAAATAACTTTTAATATACTCATTTTTATTTCTGTTGGGAATATTTCTATATATAGATGCATATATATATATATATATATATATATACATCTTGATTTGAGTATGATTTGATAAAGAGTACGATTTAAGCTTTGAAAATGGAGTTACTTTGAAATGCATCAACAGAGGAGAGTATTGTAACGTGAAGAAATGTATAAATAACTTTTATTTGAGATAATTCACATTTACTGGAGGAAGGGTTTTGCAGATTAAGACGGATAAAGAACGTGAAAGAAATGCCAAAATGGCGAAAAGAGAGACACGTCAACCTCTTTCAAGAGTTCAGTTCACATTGCCGAAAATGACAAGATTATTGAGCGTAGAGCATGCTCCGTAGATCGCCCGTGTAGTAATTCGACAGAAAGGTTAGAAATATCAGAATTTTAAACAGCTGTACCAAACATACCACTTATAACAATTTCTTGTATTTAAATAGGACTCATTTGATTTAATAAATGCCGGTTTTGCTGCTGTCATAAAACAAAACCATTGCTGGTTTTCCAAATATCAGGGAGTTTGGAAAGATTGCCAGCTGCATGATTATCATGGACAGTGGATAATAGCATTACGTATTTCTTTTTATCTGTAACAAATAACACAATTATGTATTTTTCGTTAAATGCAAACAAAGAAATGTTTACATGTCTTTATTTAGTATCCAAAAACATTTTTTAGTCTTGCTCTTATCCTCATAAGAGTCAGAACCCAGAGACATTAAGATCAAAAGGCTAAGGGACAGCATTACAACACAGAAGCAATTATTTATAGTGAAATTTCTGCTCGATCCTAATATTAACTCAACCTACTTTTTTACCATTCATTTTTCTGAGTTGTCTTCTTGAAAGGGCACTGGTGATTGTTTCCTAACATATATATATTAAGATTTGATGTATAAATGGTCTTTTTAAACACCAAGGTAAATAGGAACAATTTTTATGTCATATTTGGTCGCTTTTTTTTGATAAAATGGCAAAAACTACATCTTTTTCGAAAAGGACCTAGCATTACATTAACAGTTGTACATTCACTGTCTGTAGTTGTTCTTGCTGTTTTTATTCAAAATTCTAAATAGGTTTCATATTAGAGCCAACTTGTCTATCATTCTTCTATCCTCTTTCGATCTTATGGTCTTCAAAACGCAGACTACATAGAAGGAGCTTAAATCTTTTTATTGATATCGCATGTCTAAAAATTCAATCCAAAATCCATTTGTGCTCCAAAGATCATTTAAGAAATTGATGGGATGTTTTCATAACACCAGTCATGTTCAAAATCTCAATAATGCATTTTATTTCATCTTTAGTAGTTTCCTTTAAATCTCTTTCAAGAGCATAGACATTTTTGTTTTACGTAATCCAAATATAGGCGTTTTAGGTAATTATTTTATTGAGTCAGTAAAAAAAAGATTTCAAGCATCTATTGGAGTTCTAACTTCTTTTGCAATACCTTTCCAACCTACTGTGATGCGAATACTTCAATGAGTTCTAGATTCATGCTTTGAATACATGTCCCATAAGGTTTTTATATTTCTGCCTATAAAAGCTAATGAACCATCAAGTTTTTCCACAATATTATCATTCAGACAACTTTGAAGAGGGGTATTTTCAATTTCATCAAAAGATATATGGAATAACTCACACTCTTCTGGCTATTTAACTATACTATATTTTTCTTGATGTATAAGAAATTTTATCTTCATCATCATCAGATTCATACACAACTTATGTCCTTACCATCGCTTTGAAAGATGAATTGACATACGAAAGTACCTGTAGACCTGGTTTGATTTTCAGTTTCTTTACTTTCAATGGTGATTAGGAATCTTGTAATTTCATTTTTCATATTTTGATTACTATATGAAAAAAATGTAATGATATAAAAAAATATTTTAAAAATACAGTACATTAATATTATTATTTATTAAAAATACGTGGCAACATTTTTAATGTAAAAAAGTCACATACTCCAATAAAACATGATGTATTGTAATGACATGATAAAAATTGCAGTATACACACTATAATTCATTAACAGAAACAAGGGCAAATGGAAGCTACTCAAACATAGTCACTTTATTAGTCATGTCTGGATGCTATCTCCAGTCCTGTGAACTCAAACTCATTGACGAACGGAGTAAACAACGTCAAAGAGACTAAAATAGATTGAGTCAGTTCCTAGAAAGAGGTGAAGTACACCAAGCGCCAAACACCTAACTTTACCCTTCATAATTTATATAGAAAAGTTTTATAGTTAAGATATATTTATATCTTACTAGGTATATATGGGAGTAGACTTACAAGAGGTATTAATTAGGTGCTCTCATTTACGAGCTTATTCTGATACTCAGTATCATTATCAATCATGCGGCAACTGGCAGAAAAGTGTAAATTTGAAAAAACTCAGATAGCAACATTTTGAAAAGTGAAGATAGGACAGTGGAATTGGGGTTCAGCAATGGAAATTAAAATCATTAGGTTTAGTAAAACAGATTCAAGCGCAATGGACAAACTTATTTTTGATTGGTTCTGTATGGCTAGGTCAAAAAACTTGCAATAAGTGGATCTCTGATCCCAGAACAAGCTTTAATAATTAGTAACGAATTAAACTTGGACAGCTTCGAGCTTTCAAATGGTTGGCTACAGAAATTTAGAATTTGTCACGGCATAAGTTTTAAAGCAATTTGTAGCAAAAGTATATCTATTGTCCATAGGAAGCTTGTGAATCGAATAATAATCTCAGAACAATAATTGCTTACAATAAATTTTAAACATTTACAATCTTTATGAACCGAGTTTAATTTTACCTGCATTGGTGATCTAAATTATAAATCTTAAATGAGAAACATCTAATTTTAGAAAAACATCCAAAGAACGACTAACTGTTATGTTACGTGTAAATGTGATAGGTGAGTTTGTAAAACCTTTAATAATTGGTAAAGCAAGTCAAACAAGACATTACAAGAATATGAATAAGTTTGGTGGGATTTGGAAAGCTAACAGACAAAGCCATGGAAAGTCATGGATGACAAGTGAAATAATGACAGATTGGTTGATAGGTATAAAGACAGAATGGCCGAAAGTAATCGAAATGTGATAATTTTCATAGATAATGCATTATAACACCCAAATATTAGAATAAGCAATGTAGAAATATCATTTTTATTTCCAAATACCACTTCTCATTGTCAACCGTAGGGTCAGGGTATAATTCAAAATTTAATATGCCAGCATAAAAAAATCCCTAATTTTATCTAGCATGGAAAACTAACAAAATAATGGCGACCTTATTAAATCTATAAATGTGTTGCATGCTGTTTCATGGATTGTATCGTCTGTAAAAAAATGACATGAATACCAGATTAATCAACTGCTTCCTGAAAGTAAATTTTTAAAAGGAAATGCAATCACAGTAACAGACGAAAATACCGAGGAAGAACTAATGGCACTAAAAATTATATTTCTGACATTTGTTGATTCCATCTTCGCGTGAGCTACTAGTAATCAATAAACACTTTTTTAAATGTTTTAAACTTGCCTATAGTAGCACTTACTTTGCTTGTTGAGGACGGCCGTTTCGGGAGATGTGTCTCTTTGTCAACTCGGACCGTAACTGATCTCAAGGTTTAAGTAGGTTAGGGTGGGGGTGGGATATTTTGGTGATGTGGGTGTATTTTGTGTGTATTAGGAGTTATGATGTCAAAAAGTATGTGTGAGTTGTAATGTAATTGTGTATTGAGTATGTGTGTAGGGTGTAGTTTGAAGTGTCTGTATATTTCGTATTGCTCGGTTGAGTAACGATGGTTATTTTTGTGTTGTTTATGAAGAATTTGTAGGTTAGATGTTATGTCTATGTAGTCGTGTTTTGTGTAGTTGAGATGATCAGCGAAGTTCGATTGGTAGTTATTGTTTTATAGTGCTTTCATATGTTCTTGGTAACGTGTGTAGAATGACCTCCCTGTCTGGCCTATGTAAAAACAGTTTTTACATGAACAATACGAAATATACAGACTTTTCAAACTACACCCTACACACATACTCAATACACAATTACATTACAACTCACACGCACTTTTTGACATCATAACTCCTAATACACACAAAATACACCCACATCACCAAAATATCCCACCCCCACCCTAACCTACGTAAACCTTGAGATCAGTTACGGTCCGAGTTGACAAAGGGACACATCTCCAGAAACGGCCGTCCTCAACAGGCAAAGTAAGTGCTACTATAGGCAAGTTTAAAACATTTAAAAGTGTTTATTTATATTTTTGGTGAAGACTTTATAAACTTAGATGAAAATCTATGTACGGAAGAAAAATCAAATGATATTACAACTTTTATAAAGATTGTGAAATCAGCCATAGCGGGATGCATATCGGTTACGAAAATGTAGCTGACCAAATTAATTTTAATGACGCAATTAAAATAATCAATGAAGTGAAAGAATTTTTCTCATCCAATAAAGACGAAATATGAATCACAATAGTGGGTAATTTACTTAAACATTCAAAACTCAAAATTTACATAAATAGTTAAGGTTTTAAATTCTGAATTGACAAATTTTCCATGAGTTTACTTTATTATAAATGTTTATCAATTTCAATAAATGATTGTAAATTTATTCAATGTCTCAATATGTTTTTGACCGTTATTTATTGACCTCTTTCTTTAACGGACACATCCAAACAACTGACAAAATACATATATAACTTTTAAAATATGACAAAAAGAGATATAACAAAACAAATATTATTAAAAGAGTTGGAAGACAAAAGAATGTCTATAGAGTAATAACTAAAAAGAAAATAACAACCAAATCACAAAAAACAATTACTATATTCAATAGTGAACTAAATTAGAAGAGAATGGCAAAATAAAGAAGGAAATATTTTAGTACTATTACTTAATAAACGCATCATAATGTTCATAAAACCTATTTCTTCCAAGATATTAATAACAAGTTGGGTCTGGAGCTGTTCAACAAAGAATATTTCTTACGCACTTAACACTGCAGTGGCACTATACGTAATCTAAATACCCAGTTGTTTTAGTGATAATTTAAGAAATAACACGATATAATTTTAAAAATTATTTTTAATAACTACTTTTATATCTATACATTATTAAAAAATTGTTACTTTATTCCACTCTATCAGGCATATCTTCTTTAAACTCTTTCCTTATTAAAAAGTCTGCTATTTCTTCACAATCTTTTATCTTTCTTCTAGTTACAAATGGATCGTAGAAATATTTATTTCCAATATGCAGGACAGCAGTAATTCCAACTCCTGCTAGTACAAATCCAATGGGTGATTTTACAGCCATAGAAAGCTTTTCTTTTAATCCTTTTGGTTGAAAATTCATTATGCCTAAAAAAATTGACGGTTAAGGAGCATGATAAAAGAATAAATGAGTATATATATCACATTTTACTAGAATAAATTTAAAAAATCTGTACCTGTTTTTCAACATTATCATATGAATTTGTAAATAGGGTTTTCTCCAAATAATAAGGTAACTCCTTTAATTTCTGTATATATTAAGTATATTATTACTGATACTTATAAAAAGTAGAAGTATATAAATAGTTTAAATGTTTTTTTTTAAATTTTGTAGTCCATTACGTTCGGTGAAACTTAATTAACCACTTTTATATTAGTTTATAACTAACTGAACTTTAATTTTGTAAATTTGTAAGACAGAACATTTTCGACCGCTCTTTGGCGATCTTAATAAGTGTCTCTTCATCAAGAGTCAATAAAAATGTTATGTCTCAGTAAGTTTTTACAAAATTAAAGTTTGGATAGTTATAAACTAATAAAAGTGATTTTTTAAGTTTAAATGATGTTTGAAAGGGTTGAAAGCAAATATGTAAATAGCAGAATATCGTTATCACTGTGAAGGATTTGAAAATAATGAATGACGATTAAACCTTACTGGTTTTAATCCTGTATACTATTATTTTAAACTTTCCCAGTGTCTTGTATTTAATCCTAGTTACCAAGGTGTTTGCGTAACTTATGGAATATTGAATAAATGACAATAATGTTATTGTTTTTAATTCATTATAATATATGTTTTACATTAGGTAATAACTATGAATACAGTGGATAATTTAATCAAAAGTAGTTCATAATTTAAAATTTGAGGAAAAA
The DNA here is from genome assembly GCA_036971475.1 of Prosapia bicincta. NCBI lineage: Eukaryota > Metazoa > Arthropoda > Insecta > Hemiptera > Cercopidae > Prosapia > Prosapia bicincta. The sequence goes on along the minus strand of JBAIZL010000006.1, from coordinate 29,634,831 downwards.
TAGTAGTTGGAATGTCAGAGTCCAATAAACTAAAAGATTTTACTTTCTTCCAAATAGATGGTAAGAAAAAGAGACAATTTTGCGGTAATTGGTTCACAAAAATGTACTGGGTAACTGTTACTATGGAAAAGGAAACCTGGTTTTTTGTTTATATTAACTACTGTTTGATAGTGGGATTAAACATGCGTAAACAAACATTTTAAACATAGGCATTAAACTTTTGGAGCAATAAATATTGCAACAAAAATTTACTCTGCTGTTAAAATTTCAGTCCAAAAACATAATGAACCGGTTTCCAAAAACAGACACATTCTTACTAGTCTATTAAACTGTTTGAAGTTTTGCGATATTCATGAACAGTTATCCTGTATACTGTAATGGAAGATCATCTGTTAAGTTTCTCAATCTTTAAATATACATGTTATGTAATATAAAATGAACTTTTAGACATGTGCAATGTCTAAAGGGATGAGCAAATTTTCCTAGCAATGTGCTGTGGGATGATATCAGCATAAACATTGTCTGAAACGGAGAAATTCAGGAAACACCTTATGTAGATGCTTGGCAAGAAACATTTCTCTTCATCTTCTACAAAACATGAAGAGTTGGTTGATGCTTCAACTCTACGGATTATTGAATTTTTTAGTCCATTACGTTCGGTGAATGTTAATTAATCACTTAAACAATAGTTTATGACTATCAAAACTTTAAATTTAACAAACTTAATTAAGGTTTGGATAGTCATAAACTATTGTTTAAGTGATTAATCTACGGATTTGTCAAATTAATTCTAAACAAGATGCTGTCATTACTAAACAAGCGGAAGTCAAAATTGTTGGTAGCCTAACATTATTTTTGTAAATTTTTTTACGTTATCTATGGCGACAATAAAAAGCTTGGATGTCTTCCGTTGTATTCTCATGAGGTGATGGCGGGATTAGAAAAAGGTCAATGAATCACTTTTGAGACAAATAATAACAATGGCTGAGATAGTACTGCTGCAAGGAAGACATGTGGATTGAAAACTTTTCTCCAAAATGAAAAGTTTTTATATTTTTTAAACTTTCATTGCATTGAAGATGTAATGAAACATGTCAATATTTTCTCAACAAAATCCAAATTCAGAGTGCTAGCAGTTTATTGGTGTCAGATGCATTCAAACACTTTAAATCAGCTATTAATAGCTCATGAACAATCACAGAAATATATCAAACCGCTACAGCACGATATGTGTGCTTCAGCAGAAAAGTGTGTGATATTTATGTGAAATAACAGAAAGATTGATTTCATAATTGTTGAGTCAAAAATGTTTCTTTGTACAGAGAAGTATTTCCAATAGATCTAGTCAACACATTTCCTTCAAATTAGAACATATTTATTGCTAAAGAAAAGCTGACCAATTAGGTAATTATACTTTATCAAAATGAGGTGTCTAACAACAGGATTTTTTAAATTACCTTTTCAGTTTTTTTGTTGAAAATTCCACATCAATGTACTTCCTAACAGAGTTATTTAGCGTTTTTCAATTATTAATATTTTTAACTAAAAAATGTTTTAAAAATATTCCTGTTTAATTTATGATATGGTATAATTTATTTTTAGCAACAATAAATTTTTCAGGTCTAGTTTATTTTGTATGGGCAATGTGTACCTTAAATCTGATTACCATCAAAAATAAATGCCTAGAAATGAAATTTTAAGCTATTCTTGTACTTGAAATCACAGGAAATTTGGCATTTTTGTCATCAAAACATGCATGTTACCTGAATTTACATAGATAGAGGTTACAGACAGGAGCAGCGTTACAGAGAAAATACTGTTTAACTTTCAATGCCAAACGACTCGATCGAGCAAGGATGGTGCAGAGTGATAGACCAGTGGTAAGTTCTACCAGAACTAACCATGTAAGAGTGTGCATGTGGATGAGTTTTCTGTGCTGTAGTGCGGTGCGTGTGTGTACTCTGATGTGGTGTGTGTGTAAGTGTGCTGAGGTGTCTCTGTGTGTGTGTAGAGGTTATATATAAAGTATATCTTTAATAAATACTGATTATTTCTGTAATGTTGGTTATTTTAGAAATAGTTCACTATTAGTTTATCACGTTCAATTTGATTGTTTTTCACTTATGTTACTTAAAAATACATTCTAAGCAACATAAACATTATTTGTTATTTAATCACTTTAACAATAGTTTGTTTGTTTAATATGTTTGTACTTTGTGTTTGTGTCTCCGTCACCGCTTGACCCGACACCTCCAAGTAGAAGACACTGATGAAGATCGGCACATAGCGATTGAAAACATTCTGTCTCAGTAAGTTTTCACAAATTTATAAAATTTAAAGTTCAGTTAGTCATATACTATTGTTAAAGTGATTAATTAAGATTCACCGAACGTAATGAACTACAAAACTCAAGAACTATTTGTTAAATATTGGAACATGCACATAATCTCGTTGACCAACATGGGCTACTTCTGTATAAATAAATTGTTGAAAAATTACCCACTATGTTATATCACATTATTAAAATATAGTTACAAATTATCTGGTTAAGATAGATTTGGTTTTGAAAAAACAAATTAGGTAAAGCAATGATTTTCTCAACCAGATGACATAGATTTTGTTCACAGAAATATAAATGTACCCAAAGAAAGTTTCCCTATAAAAAATTGTTTTAACAATATAATAAAACTTGATATTGATGAGAATGACTGTAAAATTTTGATAGTCAAACTTACCACAGTTCTGTAATATTGAATAATTGCTATATAATACTATGTCACATTATTACAAAGGTATTATTAAAATATTCTTTAATAAAACAAAGTATCCGGATTAAAACAAAATACAAATTGAAAGCATGAGTTTATTTGATACAGGTAGTTACACATTAATTGGTAAATTTTAAATGATTTGATTCCATCTTAACTTGAGGTACTAGTTTTTAACTAAAAACACTTTTTGATAGAATATCACACTAGACGTAGCACTTACTTTTTCAATTATTGAAGATGCCCGTTTCCTCGAGAGATGTGTTCCATTGTCAATTCATACCATAACTGAGTAAGTGCTACTACTGGAAAGTGTAACATAATAACATATGTTCGAGTGTTTTTAGTTGAGGGAAATTTTTGTAAGGCACTTATTACATCTGTGTTGAGACTAAATAATTTTTAATTGATTTTCTTGATTCAATTGTATTATTTGATTCTATCTTCAACTTGAGCTACTTGTTTCACTTAAGTAAAACACTTGAACATTAAAATGTTCTTGTACTATTATAGAATCACATACTATTTATTGTTTAATAAAGGAGGCTATGTGAGAGGATTTATTGAATTGTCAGCTCAGACCATAACTTATATCTTGGTTGTTTAAGGATAAGCAAGGTTGGTATGATAAGAATTTTAGGAAAATTTTGGGTATTATAATATCAAATAGTGTATGTAAAGTTTAATGGGTGTTGAGTATGTGTTGGGTGTAGCTTGAAATGTTTACTTATTTTGTACTGTTTCGTTGTATGGTGTTGGCTATTTTTGTTTGTTAATACATAATTAGAAGGTTTGATGTTATGAGTAATTTGTGAGTAAATATTAACATTATCGACTACCGCTCCGATCGGCAAAATTTTTGTGTGTGATCAATTTGACCTTAATGAACACAAATCTTAAGTTTTTTTTTTACTGCAAACACATTAAAAAAAATAATAATAACCTTACCTGATCTGGTTTTCTTAGGTTAATATGTATTTTCCGTTAAAAATAACTTTAGATTCGTATTCCGCAAGGTCAAATCTATCAGGAAAAACAAATTCACCGGTCAGAGTGTTAGTAACCACCAAAGTCAGGTCAGGTTATTTTTTTTTAATGTAAATATGTATTTGCATTAAAAAACTTTGCCGATCGGAGCGGTAGCTGCTGATCTTAATAATTACTCATTTGTGTAGTAATGGTTTATGGGTATTCAAGAAAATTTGGTTGAGTGTTTTTGTTTGTGAATGCTTTTATGTGTTCTTAAATCCTGTGTATAGCTTGTGTAAAAAACCCTGCTGTCTGGCCAAAGTAGAAACTAAGGCACAAATTGCAAGGTAGTTTATATATGGCAGTAGGGTTGTAAATGACTTAGTTTTAGATGTAGGTTAGAATGTTTGTTGAGGTTTATGTGTTTGGAAAGTCAGATTTAAACACATCACAAACAAAGGTATTTATAACTCAGCTGGTATGTATAAACTAACTTTCAATTCATACTTCTTTCTATATAAGCCAAATACGAAGATAAATTTATACACACTAAAAATAACACAATTAAATATTATCAATCAATAAAACTTTGGAAGAATGATTATTTTGTATACTTAATAATCAAGGTTTTAAATAATTTGTTTTAGTAGAATATATTTTTAAGTAAGAAATGTGAATAGCAAAAACACAAATTTGGTGGATTAGTGGTAAATTATTATTCTTTTTATTTCGTTTGTATAGAATTTGTAGGTTTGATGTTATGTTTACGTAGTTGTGGTTTATGTAAATGAGGTATTGAGCAAATTAATAAAGTTAGTACCTGATTAGTCTTGGTAGTAGCATGAATTGCAAGTTAGTTTATATACACGAGAGGAGTTATAAATATCTTTGTTTGTGATATTGAGTTTAAATCTGACTTTCCAAACACAATAACCTAAACAAATAATTTTTACCTACATCACAGACAAAGTAATTTAAAACTCTACTGCCATACAAACTAACTTGCAGTTCGTGCCTCAGTTTCTACATTTACCAAACAGGAAGGTTATATAACACATGCTATTAAGAACACATAAAAGCCCTCACAAAAACAAAACAATCAAATTTTCTTGAACACCTTGTACCCATAAACCATAACTATACAAACATTAAACCTACAAATTCTACATGAACAAAACAAGACAACAAATCCCACCCTACCAAACTGTATAAAAAAAAAACCTATTTCAAGCTACACCCAACACATATTCAACACTTATTATAATTTTCATATACTTTTTGACATCATAACTCCCAAAACTTTCTAAAATTCTTATCCTAACTTGCGTCTACCCTTACCTAAAATAAACAAGATGTAAGTTATAATCTAAGTTGACAATAGGATAAACTTTCTGAAATGCCCATTTTCATTGAACAAAAAATAGTATATGATGCTATATGACATAAAAAAATAGTATAAGATATATGTAAAGTGTGACATATCGATGTTCAAGTGTTTTATGTAAAACTAGTTGCTCAAGTCGAAGATGTAACATGTGCATTACAAAAAAATTCAGTGTATCTATCTAAATGACATAAATCAAACTTCTAATCCATCAGTATAATAGTAATGTTAAACGTATTTTTTTTTATTTCGGAGAGGCAGGGTAGAGCTGCTTTGAATCAGAGTATTTGGTCATAGTGAGAGTATCATCAATGGTCAAGAGTCTAGTTAGCTAGTTTCCATCATAATTTTTAGATAGTGAAAATTGAAAAACCCATAAAGCTATACAAGATAATTTAGAACTATAATTTACCAAATTAAATTTATCTGGTTGAATTTATCTGATCTTTCAATTTTTTTTCAGCTGCTTTTTGATCTGCAATATATTGTTGTAACGGCGGTTTCCAAATATACACTCCACCAAACAATCCAAAAACAGTTGCAATTATTAATTGTGTAGTTGTTAAACCTCTTGGTTTTCTAATATACATAACGTTTTATCACCAGTATTTGTCAACAGAATTTAACCTCAAAGCTAAAAAAAAACATTTAACCTATAATCGAAATGAGAAAATCTGTCATCAGCTGTTCATCAATGTTAGTCGACTGCTAGGTATATTTCATCGTTCGTGAATAGTTGGTAATGCGTTTAGGAACTGTTAATATTGTATTTAGAAATCTAGAATCTAAATAAAAATAGTTATTTATACACATTTTTATTTCATTATCAAATAGACATTTTGCTTACAAACATTTTTATTAGTAATAATTATGGCATCGTAAAATATCCTTTTTACTTAATTACTGTAAAGTGACAACTTTTACTAATAATACAATGAAATTTTATTATGTCTTGCTTTAATAAAACATGTTTTAAAATTAATAGTTACATATAATAATAATTATTGTAACGTAATTGTATGTGTACTGTGATAATACTATGGGAGTAGATTTGATGTTCATTTAAATAAACTTTCCAACATTGGCAACATTGTATTATTTTTTAGCAATGTAAATTGAAAACTGTTATCAAGGTCATTCTATGCCTACGGTTATGAAGGTTGGTGATCAATGATGTCATAATGACATCATCTTAAGTTGCTAGTGTATTTAACAACATGGCGTTTTGTTTTATCAACTGACAAGTGATTGCATGAATGAGCTTTTGTTAAACCGGCAATAATAGGCAGTAGGGTGGACTATGTTATCAGTGATTTCAGTTAACTTTTTTAAAACTTAGAGTTGTGTCCGCTTACAAGGTTATAGGCTTCAGTGACAAGCTGTGACGTCAAAGGAAGTGTAACTTTTGTAGGCTTGTTGCTTGGTCGTGTTCTTTAAGATCAACAGACGGAATAAACATATCAGGTATTTTTTAATTATGTTTGTCAATATTCAGTTTGTTTTAATAGTATTTTTCTTTTCCTCAATTTATTTACATAATTATACATACTTCCAAGTAATTCTCTACAAAATGCCATGTCTCTATTACTGGTTGAAAGAAATTGTAGCCTGAGTTATTATGCTTAGACTTGGCTGATAAAATTGTGAAGAAGCCTTATGTATGGTACTAATTTACCTAATAAATAGCACAAGGATTTAAAATTGTAACAGATAAATTAGGAAAGACTGACTGTTGGAAGACAGATATCAACAGGTTGTAGGCTATAGGCTATCTAGAATTAGATAAGAGAGAAAGAGTTAATGAGTATCGTTTCACTATTGTGTATTAATCGAAAATACTCTAAATCTGATATTCTAACAATATGTATGTTCTGTTTATTTTAAAAATATGTTAAAGAAATATAGTTACCATATGATTTTCTTTTCTTTATCCAAATTGTATACTTGTTTTGAGAAATTACAATTGAGGAAAAATTTAACTAACATTTAAATATCAATAAAAGTAAAATTGTTTCATCATAATATTAAAAATTAATAATTGTCATCAGAATCAGTGTAAAAATATGGTTAAGGAAGTATTTCAGTTTGAAAGAATTGACAACCTAATCTTTAACAGGTTAGGTTACTTTAATCAACCTGTTAACAACATACACATGTATTTATTTTATGGTATTAATTTACCGTGCCCACTTGTACGATTTTAGAAAAAAAGATTATACCGTGCTTCGCAGTCATCAGAGATATTTTATAGCTATACTCATAATTCATTTTAAGAATTCAGTGAATAGAAAGGACAACAAAATCAAGGGGTTAGTAATATACTCATATTGAACTAATTATTATTAACTTGATATATAGGTTTGGGTATGTAAATAAAATTAATATAATAGGATAACATTCAGAAACTAGAAAACCACTTCTTAATTTATTTAGATAAATCACGGATAACAAAGTTTAAAGTTGTTCATAGGAATCTGGTAGAAAATATTGGAATTCAAACAAAGATCCTGATTCATAGATCCTGATTCATTATAATCAAAGTATTTAAACTAAGCTTAATCTTCTTAACACTACATCTTCTATATACCTTAAACACTTCTAATTGCAAGAATGATGAGAGCCTATGCCATCTTGAGTACATGTAAGATTAAGTTTTTATTTAAAGTTGTCTGGCAGATACTCTTATTTTATATATATATATATATATATATATATATATATATATATATATATATATGCACTTGATATTTGTTTTATTTAAAACGTTTTGCAGATATACCTCCAAAATAATCAGGTTAAATATAGAACCATATGAAACAAACCATGATGTATCCTAATATATTTATTAAATTTTTTTTGAAAGGAACTTAAATCATGGTCTTGAATTTTGTAGTCCATCACGTTCGGTGAAACTTATTAAACACTTTTACATTAGTTTATGACTATCCGAACTTTAAATTTAATAAGATTTTATAAATTTACTAAATTTAAAGTTCGGATAGTCATAAACTAATGTAAAAGTGATTATTAATTATGGACTGGCTATCTATGATTGAACATTTGTCTAGATTGCAGAATACTTTTCTTTTTTTTTAGATTGCAGAATATATTCATGTAACCATATTGAATATTATATGATGAAGCAAATAGGAGACCTGACATATCGTTAGGAAATTAGAATTATATAAAAATTAGACCTATGCAATACAGTAAATGTTTGAATAAGTGTTTTCATAATGGATTTGATTTAAATCTGAATTTATCAATACATTTTCTTATTTTAGTGGTAAAAACAGTGATGTGAGAGAATTTCAAAGCAAAATATTAATATTGTGAAAAGTGGACGTTATTTAGCTGCCAATATTACACTACAAGTGTTTCTTTATAGTAAAATTATGAGGTCATGTATATTATACCAATATTATAGGCTATTTATAATTAAAAAAATGATTTTTTTTTAAAAATTAAAAGGTTAATAAAAATCATGTTTTATTATTTGAATATACTCGTATTTAAACAGTATATTTTAGAGCCTGATCGTAAGTCATCCTACTGCCCACAAAAATGATGATATAGCTTGCAATAGGCTATATATCATCTTGCAAGTGGCTACAAGAAAAGAGTTCTGGCGGTATAAACAAGCTTCAAGTTGCAATGTCAGTGTCTCAAGCACAATAGTCACTATCTGACCCGAAGTGCCAAGAAAACCATTTAGTGAACCCCAGGTTTTGTAGACAATTCCAGTATTGCTTATTAAACCTTCATCTTTATTCATTGTATAAGAAATCTTATTTTCTTCTTTTTCATGCATTGACATTTCTTTTTTGTTTCCTCCAAATGTTTATTATCAAAGTGAATTCTTTTCTTTGGTCTATTTTTCCAAGTTGCTCATGTTTACTTCTTATAAATATTTTTATTTTCCAAGAAAATGTTTATTATGTTTAAATTTCTTTGATTTGTTTACTTAGTTTTTCACCTCCATTAAAGCAAGATATACAAGAATTTTTTGTTTTATGAACATTTTTAAGTTTGTGTAGTCATTAACTTTTAAGTTTGTTTTGTTTGTGTTTGTCTTTTTATCAATCTATCTTCTTTGCTAGTGAAGCTAAATCATTTGCAGAGGCTAAGTTCTAAGATTCCTATTTTTAGTTTTTATTGTAACACTTCAGTTATATATATTCATCTAGAAATAGTACACAATTTTTCTTAGAACAGCTTTGAAGATTATTGAAGATAAACTGTCTACTTAAGTCCTAAAAGTTTTTAAAATTTTTTTAAAATATCTTGTCGAAGTAGTGATAGTAGTAATAATATTAAAAATGAAAACACGATCAGACCGTACTCATAAAATATTTTGACCTACCCTATGCCTTTCGCCACTAGCATAATGAAGGGAAATTTAGTTTGTAATAAATCATTCATTATGTGGAAGTAGATGATAGAATATGTTTTTCAGTTTTATAACATTATTTGAGTATTAATTTTCCATTAATATGTTCTGGACACACGTCTTCTATTAATTTTCCATGGTAATCTTCTAGTTCTAGATGGATTTGTGGTTTTAGCTAATTGAATATAAGTTTGGAAGAAACTTGCAGGTGCACCAATAAGATAATAATGTCTTCATTGATAGACATTAATATCTTGAGTTAGGGGTGTATTAATGCCAACTAGTAATTTTTATTTATTTTCCTACTCTCTTGTTTTCTGTTAGGCTTCAATTGTTTTTAGTATGAATGTCCTTATCACATAAATTCTACAATTCACCACCTATTCCATCATCTGTCGGTTTATATATTTTTTTAAAGAGAGTCCATTTCTTAATTTTGGGAGTTGATTTCATGAAGTTCAGTGTTTTTCAGTTAAGGAAATCTTCAAAATATTTTGCTCAAACTATAAATTATTTATTTAGGTTATTTCAATCTTCATACTAAGCTATTACAAACTTATATAAATATAACCAACATTCCTCTATAGACCTATAGTTATATTTACGTAGATATTGTTGTTTCAAGTAGGTGTCTGTAGACCTAGTGGTGTAAATGGAAAATGTCAATTGTCTTTTGAAATGGTATTCATTTCGTAAATTTTTAATTAATACTGTGATTTTATAAGTTTATAAATCATTTTTTTCTTATATATCTAAAAGAATCGAGATAACATGTTTCTTAGTTGAATAGCTTACACATATCAGTTGAAGGAACTCTGGTTTCCCTTCAATAGGCATAAATCCGTTGTATTAGTTGAAACCATCATATTTTGTGAAAAACAAAATTTATATTTTTTTGTTTTTGTTCTTAAATTTTCTTTAATAATTTGTTTCAATAATAAAATGCTGGTGAATTACTACAAACAAGTCATGAATACATTTTTAATAGATGTAGATAATTAAAGCTGTAGGCCTGGACATTAAACATAATTTACAGCTTAAGTAAATTGCAAATGGCAGTTAATATATTGACTTGACATAAACCCACCATCTATCTGTTGTTAGAGTCATTGTTATATTCTTGACTTTATATCATTTGGTTTGATTGGTTCTTCCCAATTTAACTTCATTTTTAAGAAAATGCTGTAACATAAAAGTCATTATTACATGTACTTTAATACAAATTCTGATTATACTATCTTACTTATAACCCGAAGTTCTAACAAAAGGTGTTGGTTTTGAGCTTTGCGTCATCGTAAATTAGTTCGAATTCTGAATACTGTAAATGAAAAAAGTGTGGTGTTTTGTAAATTTTATAATATAAGTTTAATAATTAGATATGATACAGAAAGGCTTACATTCTGATATTAATAATAAAATATATTAACATTATTAATATATATATATATATATATATATATATATATATATATATATATATATAAAATTAATAAATTAAAAATATTTCAAAAACAAGAATACTTTTAATGAATATATTTATTCAAAGCTTTTAGCCGATAAAATAGTACCAGCATCTATAGGAACATAATTATCGGCGAAAAGCTTTGAATAATATATGCAATAAAAGTAAGCTTGTTTTTGAAATATTTTTAATTTATTAAATATATTACAAGAAAACATACCATATTTAATATATATATATATATATATATATATATATATATATATATATATATATCAGTATGCCCGAGGATGGAGACACTAACCAGTCTTTGAAAGTACTCGCATAAATACCAAGTAAGATTCTTGTTTAAGTACATAAGTGAAAGTGATATATATATATATATATATATATATATATATATATATATTTTGATATTTTACGTTGTCCATTATTTTTCCGTTGCACTGACTTTATGAAGTTGATATATTACTATTGTAAATACATTTATCTACTACTAAGTGCAATAATTTTACATGTGTGATAATCAGTGATTCGACAATGGTCAAGTGACCGAAAGGAGCCTCATCACACAAGGTAAAATTATTGCACTTAGTGGTGGATAAAAGTATTTACAATAGTAATATATCAACTTCATATATATATATATATATATATATATATATATATATATATATATAAATTTGCTCCACTATTATTGGGCAATGTATAGTAGAATTACTAAGAAAAATCGCTCGACATATTCCGCATGTGGCAGAGTTACTTATACGCATGCGCCGGAAGACGACAGCCTCCTTGATGACTCCAGTTGGTTGCATAGCTCTCTTCTGGCGGACCGCCGCCGAGTACTTTCTGAAAACATTGGCTATGCTGTTGTATACGGAAAAGTAATTCAATTTTTAGGTACAGATTTGTTTTGATTTCATTAATTTATTTTAATTTTGTAACTTGGCAGTTTTTTTATGACTATACTATTTCCCAGACTCTGTCATCTCTCAGCTGAAAGTAAAACAGTCAGACTTGTATCGCGTTCTTGTGAAACTTCTGCTCGGTTCCTCACTCCGTGGTGCTACAGAATGTCACGGAAATAGACCTTGAAAATCACTGAATGAGATTAAATATTACAAGCCCTTCTAATTTTTAATATTGAAGGGAGATTTACAGGAAAAGGATCATGACCTAATATCGAGTAACCAGTAAATATTCACTTAGTGACAGTATGCAGAAAACTTCAGAATTGAAATTGTACTAATACAAATCTTCATTTATATTAAATTGAAAAAAAATATGATGTTCAATATTTTACATAATTTAATAATCATAATGGAAAAATAACTGTGTGGATGTATATTTAAATAATTATAAATCATGCAGGACTAACTTTTGAAACAAAATATATAACTTAGATAAATTACTTATAAATTTCTAAAAAAAACTAGCCCTCTAAAAATTTAGTTAAAACAAGTCATATAAAGTTTTAAAAAAATGTCAATTCCTTCTAAAGTCAACAAAGAAAAAATTATTTGAGTTTTTTTTATGTATATACATATGTCAGAATAAAAATATTAAGTGGCAAAATAGAAAGCGAATTTCCTTGCAATTCTCCATTTTTTTTATATGCAGGTATTGACTACTGTATTATTTTTGTTTGTTATTATTTATACGCCTTCTTTCTTTTTCGCGTGTACTGTATTGTAGTTTCGTTTCGCTTTTCTTTCGCATTGTCCGTTTGTGAAGCAAAGTTTGTTACCGTTAATCCAGTTTGTTTATTTTATTCTTTTCATTTTTTTTTTCAATCAGAGCGTTGTTTATGATATTGTGTGGTAACCATAGCAACAATTGAAGGTTGTACAATGGAGGTTTCGACGACAACCAGATGGGAGCAAAAGAAATATACATATACTTCTTTGAGAAGTATGTTTCTAACTATGGAAAAGTTGGCTCAGTGCCAAAAGCACTAGACTATGTATATGAAGATTGTCAGTTCTAATCCGGCCTAGACCCATATTTTTATAATTTAACTATTAAATAAATATTTGAAAAAACCGTTTTAACATCAATTGTCATCCAATACAGGTTGAAAAAAAAATTATTTGAAAGTGATTGGATGAACAAAAACATATTTTATTAACGATTGAAAATATGTACAAGATATATAGTATCAGGAGAGTGTGAACTAATATAAGGAATTTAAAAAGTGTCGTAATATAATTAGACATTTTTTCTTTACAAACTGATATATTTTTCAGTTTTAATTTGTTTACAAAATTAATCTTAGGTTTTATTTTGAATTAGAGAAATTCAAACCCTTAAGTTTTATTTAAATTGACAATTTTTTAAACATTTCTACAACGGTTCAGTATTAACAAAAACGTTACTATGTATTTTCTTATTTAAAATGTAATTTTATTTATTAAGATTAAACTGTAAAATCTCGATTTGTAGACATTTTATTTCTCAATTTAAGAAAACATTAGTCTTATCTTTAACCAGTTATGCTCCTCTTGATAATCAACTGTTGATAGCACGATAACATATATTTAGCAATATACTATTACACAAGAGTTTAAAATACAACTGATGAATAAATTTAGAATATTGTTGTTTTAAATTTTCCACACGTTTTAGCCCTGTTTTCTTTTTGATCATTGTATTATTGTGACCTAAAAATTATAAATTTTGAAAAAAACATGGAACCTCACTTTCCAGCACAAAAACTTTAAAAAAAAAAAAAAAAATCATAGATGACTTTTAAACAAGCAATATAAAAAAATTGTTCAAGTAAATTTCTACTGAGCTCAACAGTAATCGGCCCATCCCTAATTAAAACATCTAAAGACTTCATCCATCATATTCTTTTTGTTTCCTTTCACTTATTTACCGTTTTAAAGTTACGTATTCAGTCTCTGTGGCATACCTATTGGTGTGTGTGTGTGTGTGTGTGTGTGTGTGTCTGTCTGTCTGTCTGTCTATGTGGTGTGTGTTTGTTGAGTGTGTGTGTGTGTGTGTGTGTGTGTGTGTGTGTGTGTGTGTGTGTGTGTGTGTGTGTGTATGTGTATATGTATATGTGTGTGTGTGTGTGTGTGTGTGTGTGTGTGTATGTGTATATGTATATGTGTGTGTGTGTGTGTGTGTGTGTGTCTGTCTATGTGGTGTGTGTTTGTTGTGTGTGTGTGTGTGTGTGTGTGTGTGTGTGTGTCGTGTGTGTTGTGTGTGTGTGTGTGTGTAGTGTGTGTGTGTGTGTGTGTGTGTGTGTGTGTGTGTGTGTGTGTGTGTGTGTGTGTGTGTGTGTGTGTGTGTGTGTGTGTGTGTGTGTGTGTGTGTGTGTGTGAGAGAGAGAGAGTGTGCGCGCGCGCATGCGCATGCTCATGCGTGCGTGTATGCGCGCGTGTGTGTTTGTGTGCGCGTATATGCATGCTCATTCGTGCGTGTATGCGCGCGCGCGCGTGTGTGTGTGTGTGTGTGTGTGCGTGCGTGCGTCTTAAACCACGCCTGTATTTATCCAGTGACACAAGAAAAAGGTTTTAATGGATATTACTTTTCTCTCACTCTCTTCTTGCTTCTTGAACTTCAGTATTTTTGCTTTTTGCAAGTTCTTTCACAAAATGCAGTTCTGGTGTTTTTAAAAATTAATTGTAAATCAAGGCATTTTGCTTTCGGTTAATTTACCATTCCATATAGGTTCTTCACGTTATTTTAAAATTTTAAACACAATCGGATTTTATTTGCCTTCTTTTGAAAAATTGCTATATATTTTTTTGTAATTTCAAGGCCATCGACCAATGGCTTATCGGTCGCCTATTGAAAGTTTGGAGTGAAATAGTGTCAGTAAAAATCTATTGGTGTTTTATTTAATTGATAGACAATTTACTTTATGATAAAATTATTGTTGAGTTTATTTATTCATGAACTCCAATAGATAAGTTATTAGTCATTGTACAAAACTGATCAAATATCAAATTAACCACAATTAAATGATTTAACATTATGGCATCTTTTTAATCTGTGAGCCTAACTCTGTTTTTGATTTGACAAATATTGACAGTTAATAAACAATTAATTGTATAATAATGCATTGGAAGTATTGAAGGTTTGTTAATTTTGGTTTTATTATTTTTAAGTGTTGGATTTATTTTATCTGTGAAAAATAGATTTTTTTTTACTTTTTTTACCATGTCTTGTTATATTGAAAATTTGTAGTATATTTGTACATGTTCTACGTAAACAGACATTAAGACATATTCACACACAGAATTACTATTTTAATATTTGAAGGTTGCAATAATTTCAAATATATTAGTATTACTCTGTACAAAGGCACATCGTTGGGTTCGTTTTGGGGGTTGACGAAAATATCCCTTAGAAGGATATTAAGTTTCTTTTTTAGTACATTTTGGACTAACACCATACGAGGATGGTCAAACCCGAGATACTCCCACTATATACTTCCCATTGCTTAAGGTTTTATTAGGCTCCTTGTATTTTTTTTATGGACCAGTTTTTGGTGCTCTCAGACTCCAAGTGTTGCTAAGAGGGAGAGTTAATGGCAGGGAGGAGCCCCTCCCCTTTAGTAAGGATCTCGGAAATACTTTATAAACACTGACCCACCTCTGAATATTTTCCTTTACATGTCACCCAAAATTACATTCTATAAACAAAAATGTCTTATAATTATTGTTTTTATAACAATAACTAGTTGTAAAAATGTGAAAAAAATACACACGTAATTCCCATTTACTTTATAACTGTATACAATCAAAATGTCTTAATGAAACCGTGTCTTTTATTATACTACACTACTATATCAAAACATGGCATCAATATATCCGTTTGGTTATAAACCACAAAATTAAGTTTAATAACTTGGGCAAGTCAAGGCGTATTTTGCAAGACCAAAGGTACTCGTTCAGTTCGGTAATCGGTTACTTTACTTGGGCAACCTTATTGTTCTTAGCCAAATCCATCCAAAACGGAATCTTTATGACTACATTTTAATGTAGCTACATAGTAATATGGTGCAACACAGCGCGACAGTTCCTTAAGGATTTCTTGATAAAGGTGTGCGTTTGAACATTGAAGTTATGGTTCTGTGACACTAAGAGAAACTAGATACTCCATAAGCACCTGTTAGTTTGCCCACACAGTATCTGTATAGACCGATGGCGTATATAAACAACCGGGGATGGTGCCACAACTACTGGGGAGTTATGGGGGGGGGGAGGGGGAGTCTGGTGAACTAACAACGGGCAAAGTTTGGTTATTGATGTCTTAAAAACACAAGTTTTAGTATATTTTGGATTTCGTTAGAATGATAGTGTAAATATATAGAGTAATGGAATATATATATATATAAATGAAGTTAATATATTATATTATACATGCAACGACTGCAACGCACTTTACATAGGGAAAACAACCAAATCATTTAAAATAAGATTTGAAGAACATTACAGAGCATTCAAAAATAAAAATACAAAAGTATCAAATGTTGCAGCACACCTTATATCACATAAACATGAAATAACAAATTACGAAAATAACCTAACCATACTTGAAATAAATAATAACCCAATAGAACTAAACTCACTAGAAAAATACCACTTTTGTAAAAACACACACAACAATTTAATGAACCTACAGACCACATATACAGAAGACGTACTATTCAAAAACATTATACACGCGACTCAAAAGAAAATGCGTGTAACATCAACAAATACAACATCACGGAACGAACATCCACACCAGAAAAATAGAGAAAAATTCCTCAGTGATTCGACAATGGTCAGATGATCGAAAGGTGCCTCATCACACAAGATAAAATTATTGCATTAGCGGTGGATAAAAGTATTTACAATATAATATATTAACTTCATAAAGTCAGTGCAACGAAAAAATAATGGACAACGTAAAATAAAAAAAAAATAAATAAATATATATATATATAAAATAAGTCAAAATACAATTACGAGAATTATTGAATTTACAATTCAAAGCTTTTCGTTGGCAAACATTACCAACATCATCAGGAATATTAAACAATTAAAATTAACATATGTGCAAACTAGATCAAATAAACAGCGTTGCCAAATCTATTATAATATATAATATATAATATGGAAGCTCGCCTTATAGAATGTAAATGGTCGTGTATCTACTATTTTTACTTTTTGTGTTTGAAATTTCAGAAGATAGCCATATAGCATATCTGTTCATTCTTTCTAATTCTCTCAATATCTAATAATATATTGCCGAGTGTAATAATACAACATTCGAAGTAGAAACCAGGACGAATTTGAAAATCTTTAAAAAACTGTAACAAAAATGTTCATTCATGTTTATTCGAGCACTCAAAAAGTATTGAATAAATGTAAACCGGTTGAATATTGAGTTAAAGAAGTTTATTTAATTAGTGCAACTGGTTTTTTGGCCTTATCAAGTCTGTTGTACTATGAAAAACAAAGTTCTAGTTCAAATGAGTCATTAAATAAACTTTTTTGACTCGATATTCAAACGGTTTATCATTTATTCAAAAAAATGTCCATTGTTGTCAGAACTTTTACAGATGTAATTCCCTTTATAATGGTACCTGACTACAGTATGAGGAATTCATCGGTGGCTATATTTTCAACACTAAATAAGTTTTTCTGAATAGAGCATTCTATGAATTTTATGTTGACTAAATGAGGCAGAGAAGTTGAACTTTACAAGTCAGCAAAACTGCCCTTCACATATTACATCATGGGAATAGCAATCATGCCCACAGGCAAGGCGGCCACTCCTAATTTTGTATTTTTATATGCGTCTTTGGAGATTGTTTAGACCTCCATTTGTGTTTTCCGTTTGGTGTCTGGAAGTGGTTCTCAGAAATCGCCGAGTAAGTGGACTGTGTACGCGCTGTGATACGCTTATCATTTTTGTAGCGTTACTTGATTTGTTTTTGAAGAAATTTTCCAAAACAAGTCAGGCTGTAGCAAATAGGCTTAGCGGTTTCGCTTTGGTCGCATTGTCCCTAGATTCTTAGCCACAATCGATGCATATTCTTCAATTAAATTTAACCTCAAAATTTTGTCCACGTAATACCTACAGATTCCTCAATGTCAGGGATGCACAATTTTTCTGGTGAACCAATTAATTGCTCATTTTAAATTCCTTCTATTAGCTCACACTCTCCTGATATATATCTTGTACAAATTTTCAATCGTTAATAAAATACATTTTCAATTATTCAATCAAGTTCAAATACATTTCTTTAACCAATAGTAGATAACAATTGATGATAATACAGTTTTTTTCAAATATTTATTCAATAATTAAATTATAAGGCTTAGGTTGGGTTCGAACTGAGTATACTCGTGTTCGAAGTCTAGAGCTTTCGCAATGATCCAATTTTCCCGTATTCAGAAATCTATTTTTCAAAGATGTGTATGATTTTTTTGCCCTCATGTGGTTGTTGTCGAAACCTCCATTGCACAACCTTAAATTGTTGCCATTATTACCGCATAATATCATAAATAATGCTTTAAGATTTAAAACGAATGAAAAGAATAAAATAAACAAACTGGATTAAAGGTATCGAACCTTGCTTCACAAATGGACAATGCGAAAGTCAAGCGAAAAGAAACTACAACACAATGCAAACGACGAAAAAGCGTATATTTAGTAACAAACAAAAATAACAGTTCAACACAATACGTAAAAACGAAAATGGAAAATAGTAAGGCAATTCGCTTTCTATTGTCCCACTTAAAATTTTTATTCCGACCACTGCGCCAACTTTCCAATACCTAGAAATATATTTCTCAAAGATTATATAAATTTTTTCCCCGATCTGGTTGTCGTCGAAACCTCCATTGTACAACCTTAAACTGTTGCCATGGTTACCACACAATATCATAAATTGTGCTCTAGGATAGCTAAAATAAAATTTTTCTTGTTCAACCTCAGTAAGAATTTACTTAATTGTTTTCATATTTCTTGTTCTAAGAACTGAATTTTCCTAGTTCAACAGTAGGACTACGTCTTATTTAGTTGTGCTTACATTTTAAAATATTATATCCTACATTTTATGTTATAATATGCGTAAATACCATACATACACAACCATTTTATAATATATGATAGTGTACATACCTGTAACAATGTATTTAGATGTCAATAAGTCACTATTTTTATAATGTTGTAATGTTGATTTTACAACAGGAAAGAATTTTTCACCTTGAAGATGTTATAAACATAAAATTAAGTCTGAAAAATGTTTTTAGTGGGAAATTTCACGTTTTCCTTTTGATAATTGTTCAGTGTATATTTCAAAGTTTATGGCTGCTATTTTCAAAGTTGATTCCATGTGACTGTCAGATAAACAAGTACGAGCTTTAGATTTGATAGTTTTCATTACGAAAAAGCTTACAAATAAAAGTATTACCGAACAAACACGAAATTAAAAAAAAATACTACTCGCAGATTAACCATTTATAGAGGTAAGTAATATTTGTAGAAATCAATTATTTAAACTTCACAGAATTTTGACTTGAATGGACAATCAATCCCGTTTCCTTCACACGCAGTTGAGATAACCGGATTCGCATGTTAGACGGAAGAAGCTCGCTAGAAGATGGATTGGACAGGTTCTGGAGGCCTGTTCTCTAAAAAACAGAAATGTATTAATGTAATGCGTTTTACCAATATTTAACACTTATTAAATTCCTTCTATTAGCTCACACTGTCCTGATATGTATCTTGTACAAATTTCTTCTATTAGCTCACACTCTCCTGATATATATCCTGTACATATTCCTTCTATTAGCTCACACTCTCCTGATATATATCTTGTACAAATTCCTTCTATTAACTTACACTCTCCTGACATATTTTGTACAAATTCCTTCTATTAGCTCAAACTCTCCTGATATATATCTTGTACAAATTCATTCTACAAGCTCACACTCTCCTGATATATATCTTGCACAAATTCCTTCTACAAGCTCACACTCTCCTGATATATATCCTGTACATATTCCTTCTATTAGCTCACACTCTCCTGATATATATCTTGTACAAATTCCTTCTATTAACTTACACTCTCCTGATATATATCTTGTACAAATTCATTCTACAAGCTCACACTCTCCTGATATATATCTTGCACAAATTCATTCTACAAGCTCACACTCTCCTGATATATATCTTGTACAAATTCATTCTACAAGCTCACACTCTCCTGATATATATCTTGCACAAATTCCTTCTGTTTGCTCACACTATCCTGATACATATTATGTACAAATTTTCAAGCGTTAATAAAATACTTTTTTATTCATTCAATTAAGCTCAGATACACTTTTTAAAACCTATAGCGGATGGCAATTCATGTCAATAAAGTTTTTTCAAATATTTATTCAATAATAAACTATAAAAATTTGGAGGTCTAGACCGTATTCGATTCGAGTAGCTTCATGTCCAAAGTCTAGAGCTTTTGTCACTGAGCCAACTTTCCCATAGCTAGAAATGCACTTCTTATAGAATTATATAAATTTTTCTTTCGCTCCCATCTGGTTGTTGTCGAGACCTCCACCATACGACCTTAAAATGGTTGCCATGGTTACCACACAATATAAATAATGCTCAAGGTTTAAAAATGAATGAGAAGAATAAAATAAACAAACAAACTGGATTAACGCTATCGAACCTTGCAACACAAAGCATGCGACAAAAAAAAGAAAGCGTATAAATAGTAACAAACAATAATAATAATGCAACACCATACATAGAAAGAAAAATGGAAAATTACAAGGAAATTCGCTTTCTATTTAGCCACTTAGTATTGTTATTCTGACATATGTATATAGATAAAAAAATCTTAAATAAAAATTTTCTTTGTTGGCTTGAGTAGGATGAATTGACATAAATTTCGTGTGAGTGTATATTACCTAACATTAAACCATTGGGGGGGGGGGGGGGTCACTCTAGTTTTGATCGCTCAGTTGACCAGTCAATATACTGACTCGAGAATCTTGAACCCGCCAAGAATAATATTACTAATAGTGACTTTTACCATTGTAAATATTGGAATTAAGTTTGACACTTACGCTAATTAAATAACCATAATATGTGTAGAGTTTTAACAAAGCTTGTACATTTTTACATCCGTGACCAAATCCTTGTCTAATTTAGCAATTAATCCGTGCGTATAATCTATCCAGCGACTGCGTATAGCGTAGTTTTGTTTGTCTGTTACTTAACAGTAGGTAGGTTGGCGAGCGTATATAAAAGCAGTGGTAAGGTGTTCTGAAGGCCAGTGCCATAGAGATCTATATCACTCCTCTTCCTATGCCTTGTACTTTTACCACGTACATTATAATTAGTCGCCGCTGAAAACAAATATGGCGGCTATCCACACACGTACATCGATAGATTACTAACGAGAGCGGCGGCTTCTGTCGGCGCAAACTCTCGCAGCCTTCACGATGTCGATATCGCTTTAGTGTATCGAATCTTTATACTTTTGGTTAAAATAATTTTTTTCAACTTCAAACACAAATATTAAAAAAAATTTAAAACATTTAAATAATCGATATGCGCTTTTTTATATTGTTTTAAAATTTTACTTTACAACTTCTAAACAAAGAATAAATCTTTATCTTAAAATCATCTTAAAATATTTATTTAGAAAATGTAAATTAATATCGATTTCAGTGGTTTGAGGTTAGTTATATTTTTCATTGTTTTAAAATATCAAAAATATTGATTTATTGTGTATTATTTATATATTTGTTTGTTATTGCAATTTCAAAATACCAAAACAAATTTGTATGGTGTCCTTTTATAATTTATTTCAAAATAGCTACTAAAAAAATTATATTTGATTTGTTTAGTAAAATGTTTTTTGTTCTTTATTTCGGTATATGTAAATCAACAATTTTTAAAATTTTGGTCTAAGCTATAAAACACATTTGTAGTTGAAAGGTTTCGTTAAATCAGAGTTTATATTTCCAATCAAAGATTCGATTTACCATGTATTTTTTGTTAATTCCTACTGAGGTCTACAGAGAAAAATTTATTTTAGTTACTTTTTTATAATTACTGATATGTTTTTTAAAATTTGTATTTTAGGTATTGTGAAGTTGGCGCAGTGCCAAAGTTTACTAGACTTTGAACATGAAAATTCACAGTTCGAATCCAGCTAGACCCCTTAAATTATTATAATTTAATTATTGAACAAATATTTGAAAAAACTGCATTAACAACAACTGCATTAATAAATTGCCGTTCACTATATGTTGAAAAAAGTGTATTAGAAATTGATTGTATGAATAAAAACGTATTTTTTACTTCATTACCAAAAAATGTAAATGAAGTCCATATGACATTTTCATCATTATTTTTGTAAATTAGATTATTATTTTGTTTCTTTAAAATATTATAATTAAGTTTATCAACAGCTTTCTTTTTATAGCAATTCTCAACTGCAATTTGATAGATAATTTTTTTCTCTCTTATTTTATTTTCAAACTTATTTATTTTTTCTTATTTTATTTTATTTTATTATATATATATATATATATATATATATATGTATGTATATATATTTAATTTAAATAAAATAATTATGTTTCAGAAAACATATTATCTAATGAAAAATCAACATTATAATAAATTCTGTACAACTTTATAATAAGTGATGTGTAGATGATAAATCTTCGCATATTAAAATTTTCAGTTCGTTTGATAAAAATATGGAATTATTGTGCTTCTTTGTTTATTATTATTTTCAAGAACGTCTAAAACAAACTATAGTGTAATTCCTAATTACAATAGTCACAGACGGCGAACGTATGCTGGGATCAAAATGTTAACTCGTGCCTCGTGCATTTAAAATATAGAAAACAATATTTGAATAATATAAAATCATATAAAGTCCTATAGAAAATGCAGTAGAAAAAAGACACGTTTATTGCAAAGACATCGCCAGGAAGTATGGGCAAAAGTAAATAAAGCACAACTGAAAGAAAACAAAATTTAACTCTCTCCAACATGAGCGAAAGGTTGCTGTTCCGAATAACATATTGCCATTCATGCTCTAGATGTAATGACGCGAGTTTTTGGGTAGAACAAAAGTTGGAGAACTAAGACAAAGTTGGACTTGAAGAATAGGAAATAAGTTTTAGGAAATAGCATTAGGTAGAGCACTTCACCTACTACACCGTTATGTCCTCTGTAAACTTGGAGCAACTGAGGTGTAATTTTTTATTATGAATAAATAAAACCTTTTAAACCACTCAAACTTTTAACTAATGTCATGACATACATTTTGATTCCATAGCAATCATCTTCAGAGGAAATATTACCTCATCAGTGAAAGATACCGCAGGGTCGGTTCAGTCCGAGTGTGTGCGTAAGGGACACCTAATCCTTTTGGGCGCGTCAGAGTAGGGATAAAATATCTGTGGCGTGCAAACTTAGTTTTAAGACCAATAAATTATTGTATAGGGAAACGGACGTTGAGCCAGCGGCGGTTTATGACCAATGTCAAGAAGCAGGTGCAAAACCGTGCGCCAGCCGCAGCCGTCTTGTGGGGTTGGAGTAGTGAGGGTGGGGGCGTTACGCGTTATCTTAGGTTGAACATAATAGATTTGATATTTTATCCTTTCAGGATATTTAGTGAGTGTTTTAATCGACCGTTATGATAGACTTGGGTCGTGTCAAGATTACTTTCTGACATAGTTTTATAAATAATAATTAAATTAGGCTTACATTTTGTTCTACATGGAATAAACACGTTCCACTATTGTTTGATCCACTGTGACATTGCGTAGTAGATTAAGCAAAGTAGTGTCAAAGGAAGACCCGGTGAACGAGTTAGAAGGGCGAGTTGGTTTTCCAAAATCCTCTTAAAATTTAGGTCTACGCGCTGGAGTGGAAAGTCTCCTCCGTCTTTTTATCTCACTACCCCTTTCTCCGAAAGAGGGGGCTGATTGGTACCCAGTCTACAGATCGGGAGAAAAACTGGTTATCTACGTCTAGCCAAGGGGGTGACTGCCTCAGTGCTGCAATCCATCGAATATCATTGCCGAGTTTAATTTTTATTTTGTGGTACTAAGGTACCTTAAAGAAGCCCTTTCACTGAAGATTAGGACTTTTTCAAATTTAATCTGAAATCCGATCTGTAACATTTATTTTGTTTAGAACATTTTGTCTAACTAAAAATAGTAAAGCTTTTCAGTTCCGTTGGGGTAAATTTATATAAAAGGTTTTAGTTTTATTTTAGAAACCATTTATGATTTCAAAAAATATCTAATGTTAAAATTTAAAGTTTTAAAGTCTGCGCCTGTCATTTGAATTACAGACATTGACTTTATGTCAAGCAACTGTTTTCCATGCAACGTATTAACACTTAACTACCATGGTATCTCTAACTAGCGGCTGTAATTGTAAATACAGATTTTCCGCATAAACATTGTCTTCTCGGAAAGATCGCTTCTTTGCAGAAATTTACAGAGAATATTGATAATACGTTATCTGCAGTCGCTTATCTCGCGCGAAAACAACATTCTTATATATAGTCTGCTCAATGAAAGAAGGTTATGTGTTCTAAATTCCGTTTCGAAAACATAGTAAGGTTTATTTTAGGCGTAAGCAATGAGGGCAATGGTATCTTATCGTTCCTTACACAGAGCATGTACTTTGACGTATGTTGTCACGTTAGTTATACGCGGAGGTTATTTCACCAAATTTGAAATTTTCCTCGGACCAGCGCACTGAGACACACATAACAAACAGATTTTTCAATGGATAATTTATATTTTAATTTTACAATTTAAAACTGAAAAAAATTCCATTTATAATCAATTAACGTATTCGGAAATTCAGTTACACAGTTACGATCTCTGACTGAGAAATTTAAATATTCAAGGGTTTATGTGTATGTTTGTTAGTTGTGTTATACGTGTTTCTTCTCCTTTTGTTAGTATTTGGTAAATACACTTTGTGTTTCAACACAGTTATAGTTACAAACACAAGAAATTTTAATACAACTCACAATTAAAAAACTTTAATATCAAACGCGTTTTAATTACAATATGTTATCATCAACAGTGATTCTATCACAAACATATAATTTATAAATATATTACATAAAACATATAATCTTTATTAAAAAAATCTCTTCTCCTTAATTTAAATTACATGTTTTTGATAGAATCATTAATGATGATGACATAATATCATTGAAACGCGTTTGAAATTAACGTTTAATAATTGTGAGTTGTATATATTTCTTGTGTTTATATCCTTAACTCACAAGGCAGCTGTAATATTTTTTTCAATTATTGTTGTTATAAATTTGACATTAAAACCTTTAAGTGATATTGATATTTTTCGACAATTTGTGTTTAACTAATAAAGTTTAACAATATTGAAACAATTATTATTTTCAGTTAGTTTTATTAGTCGTTAACATTATTAATTTTTGTTAAAATGAGAATAAACTTAATGAGATAATCATATTATACACCAATTTTACAATGTGGTTAGTTTTTCATGTTCTTTGGTGTAAATGTTCACCTGACAGTCTCAATCGAGGCGTTAAATTTCCCATGCAAGTGTGTACTTCCAAAAACTGTGAGCGTACCTGCGAATACTTTTTTCATTTCTGGCAAGCACTCCTAAGACTGGAGTAAAATGCAGCGATGTACAAGAACGAGTGTTTCAATATATGACTGGCTTGTTGCTGGATCATCTTCATTGCAAATGTTCTTCGATACTAAGCATATCGACTTCAAAAGGATTTCTAAATAACTGGATCTGATTTGCAGAAGCATAATTGTGTTGTAAAAGATAGATTTCTTCAGTGCATTTTTCAGTGGAAAAGTTCTGGCGCCTACCGTTAATAGGTGCTTAGGGGGGGGGGGTAGTTATCTCCTATTATGAAATACACTATTGCTCACTGGTTAACATAATTTATATTTGTACTTATATTAAGAATAGGAGAGTTAGCTCCGGACACTTGAGACTTTCACTTTGTACCTGGGTACATTATTGCAAAAACTTCAAAACCATACTATAGACATTTCTGGTAGGGCATGGTCGAACTGGGCCCACGGTCAAAACATCCCCAGGCGGATTATCGTCAACCCTCGAAGGAT
Organism: Prosapia bicincta; assembly: GCA_036971475.1. NCBI lineage: Eukaryota > Metazoa > Arthropoda > Insecta > Hemiptera > Cercopidae > Prosapia > Prosapia bicincta. Next base: position 29,608,715 of record JBAIZL010000006.1, on the reverse strand, counting down.
CGGGGTTGAATTCTGTCCCTGGTCAGTCGAGCAACATTTATCATTAGTTACGTGATCGGGCAACATTAGTTTTGTTAAGTGACCAGACATTCGGTTTTATTTTAATGTACGATAGAATTAAAAACTAAAACATAATGGAAACAAATAAATACAATAAAACTTTACTAAAACAAAGAAATATAAAATTCATTAAACATACTGTACTTTCATCTTTTAATTATTATTTAAACTTACGAACAATCCTACTCAATAACATACTGTCTGTTCAGGATGTGTTTGCGCCAGGGAGTGGTGAACTGTTCACGTGAACATAACGATTTCGGCAACCCTATTGGCTGAGTGACCTCGTGACAAAACTGAAATATCCTGCCGCCCGATTAACAGTTAGTCTGGAAACGTCCATGGTTACATTTGTTCGTCTGTTTATTGTGCCTAACATTTTTTAGTTGTGAGTGACAGTGGAATAATTTAAGATCGTTGTTTGTTATATTTGTGTTTGTGAGTTTGTGGTGTTGTTAAGTTTTTAAGGATTAACTTTTAAGCAATGTCATCCCCTGTCAAAAAAAATAAACGAGGACAAGTAATACACTCCGGGCAAAAACAAGTTATTTTACGCCTTTATAAAAATTTAAAGGATGAAAATCCAGAATGCCGTATCAAAGACATCTTGCAGAAAGTAGCGATATCTGCAGGAATTTCTGCTCGAAGTGTTTTTTCAATCGTTAAAGAAAAAAAAGAAACGGGTACGCTGAAGTCTCCTGCCAAAAGGAAACCAAAAACCAAAACTATTTTTAATAATATGGATGACTTTTTAAAAACTGCTATAAGAAAGAAAGTACACGAGTTATTTTTTAAAAACGAACTTCCGACTTTAAATAAAGTACTACACTTAGTTAATACCGACGAACAGTTAGGCTTACCTAACCTAAGACGAACCACTTTGTTTCACATATTAAAAAAGCTAAATTTCAGGTATGAGAAACGTAACCGTAAAAGTATACTGTTGGACAAAGAAGATATTATTCTATGGAGAAGAGATTACTTAAGAAAAATAAAAGCCTATCGCGAGGAAGGTCGTACGATTTATTATTTGGACGAAACGTGGGTCAATGCAGGCCATACGAAATCAAAGGTTTGGACAGATAAGTCAGTCTGTTCCAGTAAAGATGCTTTTCTGAGGGGTCTGTCGGCGGGTTTAAAATGTCCAACTGGAAAGGGTAAGAGACTTATTGTCACTCATATTGGGTCACAAAAAGGTTTTGTAGAAGATGGACTGTTGATTTTCGAATCAAAATCAGATACTGACTACCATTCAGAAATGAATGGTGAAAATTTTAAAGAATGGTTTTCCGCGATAATACAGAAATTGGACAACAACTGCGTTATCGTAATGGACAACGCTCCGTATCATTCTGTACAAGTAGAACGCTTACCTACGACCCGTTGGAATAAGCAACAAATTCGAAATTGGTTGACTGACAAAGGGATTTTTTCAGATGAATCCATGTTGAAGGTCGAATTACTAAAACTCGTTTCCTATCATAGGCCAAATTACAAAAAATACGTTATCGATGAAATTGCTAAAGAAACAAATAGAATAGTTTTGAGAACCCCTCCTTATCACTGCGAATTAAACCCAATAGAAATGGTATGGGCTGAGGTTAAAGGTTATGTTGCGTCTAACAATGTGTCTTTTAACATTAAAGAGGTGCACAGACTGTTAACCGAAGGTGTCTCGCGTGTTACACCTGATAAGTGGGAAAAATATGTCAAACATGTGGTGGACGTTGAAGAGTCGAATATGTGGAAATTAGACAATATAATTGAAGACATCGAGCCATTCGTCATAGCTGTTGACGACAGTTCCTCGTCGTCATCGTCGTCATCGGAATCGGATTTTGCAGACCCCTTAAACATGAAATAATAACATGGTAAGTTAAAAACTTGTAGCATAAATTATTGAATAGTCTTATTACTATCATTAGTCTACAATTCTCTTTTTCGAATGATTAAGTGTACCAGTGTAAGACGTAGCCCAATTGCCGATGCATGATTGTGAACCGGACTCATAGCTTACCGTCCCTTGCACGTGTTCGCCTCGTGATTGTGTTTACATCAGGCGCAAACACATTCTGAACCGACTTTAGTGGTCAATAGGTTAAGGGAGCATTCTATTACGTGTCCGTTTCTGTAAACCCTATAAGGGTGACATGGTGAACCGTTCCAATGGTTACCTGGCAATGGTGTGGCCAGGGGGTTTTATCATTTTTACGCATATAACGTAAAATATTATTACATGACTATTTATATTGATATAAAAAGGAGATGTTTCAGTCGTCTAAAATAGATGTTTAACCACCATCTCACCGTAACCAAACATCTATTTTAGATGTTTGGATGTATTTAAAGGTAAGTTTGATGGGAGCATTCCATTTTGTAGGTCATGATTGTAGAGGTATGAACCCAATTCGACACTACCTCCAAACTGACCATGGACCTAAATCAGCCATCGTTTTTACGACCCTAATAAATAGACCGTGCGCCCAATTCGACATCGCCTTCTGGTAAACCCCAACCAACAGATGTTCGTCCCTACTATTGAGTGCTACATAATATCTTTTGTTTTCGTCACGTGCCTAACCCTTTCTTAAACGCAATTGCAAAAATGTATTATCTGTTTACATACTTTCTAATTATGGTGTGGTCGCCACAGTGCCTATAGCCAGTAAGCTTGCTCTTGCAGATATTATTTGTTACCATAATGTCACGAGAGCACATACAAGGCCATTTAACTTTCCACTAATATATGTAAACATTTTTCAAATTACAAAACCATTATTAAATAGATATTGTTGAGTATGGTCAGTGTGGAAGGCAAGGGGTGTGTTCGGGGGCAGGAAACTAAAAGTTATTTTTTTTTTAAATTGTGTCTTAAATTCAACTCTGAATAATATTTGGCAGTAAGACTTATAGAGTTGAAATATATCACCCCAGCAGCTTATGATGTAACGATATTACATTGGTTATGTAACATTAAATGGTTTTTCCCTTTGCGGAATAGGAATGACCATTTCTATACGTGCTTCATAAAACATCTCTCTCTCTCTCTCTCTCTCTCTTTCTCTTTCTCTTTCTGTCTCTCGATAAAGATACGTTTCCTTTAAGATTTATGTTCTTCATTGTTCTGCCATCTATTGTCACTTTTTTAAAAAAATTTACTGTCAAAACAGAAGAAAAATAAACATTGCTTATTTATGTAAAAGATTTATGGTGGTTTCGTGGTCAAGAAACCTCTAAAGATGCTTTGCCTTTCACATGCTAAAACGCTACAAAAACGCACTTTTAAATCTAAATTTAATTTGACATGACTCAAACTTAAATTAGAAGTCTAAAGCCATTCACCTTTTGGTTTCAAGAAAATAAAATTCGACATTGGGATACATCCATAAATACCAATCCGCATTAAATTTGTTGCTACTAATAATATAATTAAGTGGTAATAGATATTATATGAAATATGCCCAATTTCTATAGTTTTTCAGTCCTGTAGCTTAAAATGTTGTTTTTAAATGTTGGATATTTAGAAGTTTTCCGGTAGATTTTCCAGGACTCGGATCAGAACCCCCTCCCGAAATATTACTACGCAACTAAAAATGGTAGCGTAGAACAATAGCTTAGAAAGTTTATTAAGTTAAGGAAATTACAAGTTGATCTTAAAATTAAATCGTTAGTCAGCTAATTTTGTTTAAATTTTATGTGTTTTACTAGATTTGGAAGGGAAACTGCGATAAAAATGTTTACCTATACATGTATGAAAAATGTATAAGTAATATATTTACAAAATTTAGTACCATTCACGTTTAATGTTTACTAAGGTCAGCTGTTTCGGGAGATGTAACCCTTTGTCCTTGAAATATAACCGCAACTTGGCCAAACAGACCGCAAGAAGGAACAAACTCTCGGATCCCAAAGTGGTAACAATGCAAATAGCTTTAGTCCATTATTCCGTGACAAGTGTTGGAGCCTAAAACTGCGAGGGAACGCAACGCGGGTACGCAATAATTACGGTTTGTTTTTTCCAGTTTGCTGTTGCCCGTCGAAATTGAGTTAAAGCAATCAGTCGGTGTAGTTAATATAACGGGAGAACGAGCTCGCACGGGCTCGGACTAGAGCCGCCGGGTTCGAACCCGGATGAGATAATTGCTCCGTCGCCAATCGCCACAAGATAGGTCACTGGGATATTGATTCATAAAGTTATCGAGGAAGATTAAAAAATCGTTAATTTAAATGGCTTCTTTAAAATTAATTTACTTTGATAGGCCTAATAATTTCGATTGGGTTGTCACGTTCAGCAATGAAACTGTAATGGAAAGGGGATATTCTAACATGAAAGCGAGACATTACAACAGCCTGTATTGCAATTGTTAAGCGTGACCACTTGATTGGTTTAATGCTAATAGTTCGCGGTATTTAAACTCATTTAGAGTCAATTAGTAACATCAAGAACAATTTTTTAGTCAATTCCTACTTAGTACAGCAGAGAAAAAAATTATTTGTTACTTTTTATTAAATAATTACAATGAATATAAATAAAGTTACGTAACCTATGCGTTAAAACAGCTGTTCCACCACATAACCTATAACATAACATCAGCTGTTTTATGAAATCATATGTTATCACTTACTTTGAGCCAAATGGGACGAAATAACTATATTATATACCTTGCCTCTTTTATGAAAGGGTTTTCTCTCTTATATAACAAAAATTAATTCATTAAATTTAATTAATGAAATAATATTAGAAAAAAACTATTAACATCAAGTGTCATATACTTTAAGTTTAAAAAATATATTTGAATTTGAGTGGATGGGTAACATGTATTTTATTGAAAATTTGTACAAGATATATAAATATGTATAATTTATATATAGAGTGTGAACTGATAGTAGAAATAAAAACATTAGACCTTCCAATGTTTTCTAAAATGTGATAACTTTTCTCGTAAAGAAATTTCATCTAAATAAAATAAAATTATACAATTTAAAATGGTTAGATTTTATATCATATTATAAGTTTTGTTCAGAATAAAAAAGTCTATTACCTTAAAAAGAGACCTATGCTAACTTTACCCAACGAACGTTACGTGTTTTATGACATCATATGTAATTAGGCTAATTTTTTTAAGCCCAATGGGACGAAATGACTATATTGCATATCTTGCCCCTTTTGTAAAATGTTTTTCTCCATATAAAACAATTAATTCTATAAATTTAATTATTCTTGAATTTTGTAATAATTACGTTCTGTGAATCTTAAATTAATCACTTTAACAATAGTTTATGACTATCTGATCTGTAACTAACCTTCAAAACCGTCTTCTTGTATTCCTGGATTTCAGCATGTTTTGCTGTGTTGTTTAAGTGATTAATTAAGATTCACTGAACTTAATGGACTACAAAATTCAAGAATTTAACACAGCAAGACAGGCTGCAGTCCAGGAATACAAGAAGACGGTTTTAAAGGTTAGTTAAAGTTATGATAGTCATAAACTATTGTTAAAATGGTTAATTTAATTATTGAAATAGTATTTGAAACAAACAGGGAATATTAAGTGTCATCTCCTTACAAGTTTAAAAAAAATGTAAATGAACTTGAGCGAAGGAATAAATAGTATATTACTAACGATTGAAAATCGGAACAATACACATACACGCACGCACACACACACACACTCACACACACACACACACACACACACACACACACACACACACACACACACACACACACACACACACACACACACACACACACACACACACACACACACACACACACACACACACACACACACACACACACACACACACACACACACACACACACACACACACACACACAAAGGGTAAACCAATGTAAGGAAATGAACAATATATCGGTGTGTGCTTGTATTTTATGAAGTAGTACAGATAAAAAAGTAATTGGTAAAAATTCACTTGAAACTTTACTACCTACAAAATAATAACGGAAAATATATTTCTGTGAGCAACTGTTGTAAAGACAGTAATATTTGCTGAGTTTCAATACATAAAACACATACTGTCGGGTCAAAAAGTGTTGATACTCGAGTTTAAGCTTTTGCTACAAGGCAACCGATATACTTATAACAAAACAAGATGCACCAAAATTTCATAAATTTAATTTTGTGTCTATTAATGTAAACTTAATTTTTTTGCGGTTTTAACTTTGTCTTTCAGCAGGTCGAATGAAAAAAGTACCAGTTTTTTGGCGTTTTTCAGACAATGCCAGACTTTGAAAATTTATAATATAAAAACTATTAGGCCTAAACCAATCGTATTAAAAATTGAATAGGTTATAGCACATATATTTGTATACCATATTTATGAATTTCAGAATTTTTACTTAATTACAAAAAAAGTTGTGATTTTTGTCAGTGTTTTATTTTGGGATCGGATGAAGATAAAAATAGCAATGAAAGCTTGAATTGTAGCTCTTAAGCTATGAATTGACAATTTAAAGCAATAAATTTGTTACAGTCTAAAAAATTATATTGATGTCTGATGGAATCGGTACCGGGATGCATCGGTACCGGTTTTCGATGGGCCGGTGCGGCACGGCCAACGCGCTACGAGGGTGCGGTAGCGGTACGGCATATTTACAATGTTATATCAATATGGCGGTGAGGCATATTTAGGAATTTTATAGACGCAAAATTAAATTTATGAAATTCTGGTGCATCTTATTTTGTTATAAGTATATCGGTTGCCTTGTAGTAAAAGCTTAAACTCGAGTATCAAGACTTTTTTGCCCGATAGTAGACTGTCATCGGCAACGCTGCAGAGTGTGAGGGCAAACAAACGTGAACTGGGGCACTAGGGAATGAGAGCTGTCCCATTCTAGGTAGTATGAAATTTCCTATGCTGTCCGTAGAGGTAGGATTGGAAAACAATGGATGGTTTTAGGATTGTATTAGGATTTCTGTGAAGGTTTTCTGTTATCATTCATACCTGCTATGAAGACTGATGGTTCCAGTGGGCACGGACACTTCTTGCAGTATACTAGGATTATAAAACGCGCCCAGTTTTCATAAACATCTTTAACTTCGTGTACGTAACGTGTATTTAATAGACAGTTCTGTTGAGACGATTTTAGGTTTGGAGAGAATCGAGGGAAAATGCATAATTTTTTTTTGTTTTAATTTAAAAAAATGGTAGACAACATTTTTGTAAATAAAAAATACCTTTCATTATGTTTCGTTATACAAGTATATTATTCTACACCTTACCAGTTTTCGAAGCACTCATTTTACCGACATTCTAAGCCGGCTTTTCAACCCACTCGCGGATCAGAGACTCGTGTGGGAAGGGGTGGGTTTAAATTAAGCCCACTTAGCGTGTGTCGTCACTTAAAATAATTTCTAGCATTTTCAATACATGTAATTAGGTTTTTTTGCGGAAATGGTTTCAAATATGTTTTACTTCTCAGCTTCAACGGATTCCATGAAAAATGTACAGCATTATTAGCATTAAAAACATTGGGCGGTACAATAACTTAAAATACAAATATAATTATTGCTATATTTTGTAAAAAAATGATATTACGGAAAACTTGTCACTTTTTGTATTGGCTATTTTAAAGTGCAGTGCATTTTAAGTCTGGGCTAAAAATGTACATTGTCCGGTTTAAGAGAAATTTAATTTTTAAAAAAAGGTGTGAAATATGTAAATCGTGTACACGTTTCCGTGTATGCGTGTACTGTATGATGTTTGATAGGTGGCAACTTTCCTCAGTAATAGCTTCCCGGAGTGTGGAAAGGTGTTGCAGCCGTATTAATTAGGGGAATTATTGTAAATTCCAATCTTGGCGGGTTATAAAGAGGTCTTATAAAACTAATAGACTAATGAAAGTACCAAGGCAACCTAAAAGACAAGCAAAAATTGTTGTATCTAAATGCTGATGTGTAAACCTAATGCAGTCAAATAAATATTATTCACCAAATAAGACACCGATTTTACGTAGACCACAATGGCCTAAATCATGTTTCATCTGGATTACCATATAGTTAGTAGAAGTCTTTACGACTTCGATATAATACTGTTGTCCTATTCAGACAAAAACTCTTGGCTTCTCGCCAGCACACCTGTTGCTCCTCCAGAATGCTTATGTTCCATTCAGAACCTAACTCTTGGTTGCTCTCAAGATATCTGTTGTCCGATACAAACCCGACTCGTGGCTACTCGCTAGCACACTGGTGTTTCAATCAGACCGTAACTCTTGGTTGCTTCTCCAGATTTCTGTTGTCTCATTCAGACCGAAACTTTAGATATTCTGCCAGCCTACTGATGTTCCATTCAGACCCTGACTCTTGGTTGCTCCTGCAGATTTCTGTTGTCTCATTCAGACCGAAACTCCTAGGGATTCTGCCAGCCTACTGATGTTCCATTCAGACCCTGACTCTTGGTTGCTCCTGCAGATTTCTGTTGTCACATTCAGACCGAAACTCCTAGGTATTCTGCCAGCCTACTGATGGTCCATTCAGACCCTGACTCTTGGTTGCTCCTGCAGATTTCTGTTGTCTCATTCAGACCGAAACTCCTAGGTATTCTGCCAGCCTACTGATGTTCCATTCAGACCCTGACTCTTGGTTGCTCCTGCAGATTTCTGTTGTCCCATACAAACCCGACTCGTGGCTACTCGCTAGCACACTGGTGTTTCAATCAGACCGTAACTCTTGGTTGCTTCTCCAGATTTCTGTTGTCTCATTCAGACCGAAACTTTAGATATTCTGCCAGCCTACTGATGTTCCATTCAGACCCTGACTCTTGGTTGCTCCTGCAGATTTCTGTTGTCTCATTCAGACCGAAACTCCTAGGGATTCTGCCAGCCTACTGATGTTCCATTCAGACCCTGACTCTTGGTTGCTCCTGCAGATTTCTGTTGTCACATTCAGACCGAAACTCCTAGGTATTCTGCCAGCCTACTGATGGTCCATTCAGACCCTGACTCTTGGTTGCTCCTGCAGATTTCTGTTGTCTCATTCAGACCGAAACTCCTAGGTATTCTGCCAGCCTACTGATGTTCCATTCAGACCCTGACTCTTGGTTGCTCTTGCAGATTTCTGTTGTCCCATACAAACCCGACTCGTGGCTACTCGCTAGCACACTGGTGTTTCAATCAGACCGTAACTCTTGGTTGCTTCTCCAGATTTCTGTTGTCTCATTCAGACCGAAACTTTAGATATTCTGCCAGCCTACTGATGGTACATTCAGACCCTAACTCTTGGTTGCTCCTGCAGATTTCTGTTGTCTCATTCAGACCGAAACTCCTAGGTATTCTGCCAGCCTACTGATGGTCCATTCAGACACTAACTCTTGGTTGCTCCTGCAGATTTCTGTTGTCTCATTCAGACCGAAACTCCTAGGTATTCTGCCAGCCTACTGATGGTCCATTCAGACCCTGACTCTTGGTTGCTCCTGCAGATTTCTGTTGTCTCATTCAGACCGAAACTCCTAGGTATTCTGCCAGCCTACTAATGTTCCATTCAGACCCTGACTCTTGGTTGCTCCTGCAGATTTCTGTTGTCTCATTCAGACCGAAACTCCTAGGTATTCTGCCAGCCTACTGATGTTCCATTCAGACCCTAACTCTTGGTCCCTCCTCCAGATTTCTGTTGTCTCATTCAGACCGAATCTCCTAGGTATTCTGCCAGCCTACTGATGTTCCATTCAGACCCTAACTCTTGGTTGCTCCTCCAGATTTCTGTTGTCTCATTTAGACCGAAACTCCTAGGTGTTCCGCCAGCATACTGATGTTCCATACAGACCCGACTCTAGGTTACTCGCCAGCATACTGATGTTCCATTCAGACCCTAACTTTTGATTAATCTTCTAGATATCTGTGTTCCATACAGACCCGACCCATGGCTACTCGCTAGCACACTGGTATTTCATTCATACCCTAACTCTTGGTCCCTCCTCCAGATTTCTGTTGTCTCATTCAGACCGAATCTCCTAGGTATTCTGCCAGCCTACTGATGTTCCATTCAGACCCTAACTCTTGGTTGCTCCTCCAGATTTCTGTTGTCTTATTCAGAACGAAACTCCTAGGCGTTCCGCCAGCATACTGATGTTCCATTTAGACCCATACTTTTGACTACTCGCCAGCATACTGATGTTGTGTTTGGTAAATGAATCTCAGCACACAAACGTTATGAAATCCCTAGCCAATAAATATTTCAAATGTTAAAAATTATTGTTTTACTTTGTATCACATTGAACTAGGGGGCTGGAGTACAGTAATAGTTTTAAGATGTAGGTTATTTGAAATGGATAAGCTACTCGTGTGTTATAAGCACGAATCGCAGATATTTTTTCTAAAAAAAGTAAAGTTTTGTATACTGTAGCAAAGAAGATAGTAGAGTAGACGAATCATAATATAGTTATTCAACTAGATTCGTATGATTCAAAATAAAAGGTTAGCTTGTAACTTTGTACGATGACTAAAATAATAGACTATGTGAAACATAGTAACCACAATATACTTTGTCTTTTTTTACAAGTATAAAGCTATAGCTTTCAGTTCTATTATTAGAGAATGTTTTTACATACGAAGGGCAGTGAACTAAGGTTTGACTGAAAGGCATTATGACGCTACTGAAAGGTTGGGTTTTGCGGCTCAATATATTTAATAAATGGGTAAATGTTTCAACGCACTTGTCAGTGGCGACGACAGGTTGGGTAAACTTTACATAATCAAAGTGTCACGTAACCCGTTCGGTATTGTAGTGTCAGCACAGACATGAACTTGAATTCGTCCTAATTGCGCAAACCCGGAAGGTAACGTTGACTGACATTGGCCCACACATAAGTGTCTGCGCATCCAGTACAGCGCGCATCACATGCTTGTGTTATTGTCATGAGCAAGTACGAATGTCTTCACTTAATTCTTACTTACGTTTTCTTCAGCTTTGTGAATGGCTGACTATATCATCGCAGTTCTCCCACCAACTCGCTCACAGATATTGCGCGCTCTGTATATTTCTCCACATTTTAAAGGCGGCATTATGTTTTTATATTTCTCGGAAGGAAGTACTTAAACATTAATGGTATTTGCTATAATCGCTGAATATTTACTTAATTCTATAGCTTTCCTTTTGATAACATTTTTATAGTAATAACCATTAATTAAGTCTTTGTAGAGAGTAATTATTAGAAAGCGGCCTAAGCAGTTTTGTTTAAGAATCTATTATATAAACTAGTGATGTATTACTCCAGTACTGTTTGAGAAACTCGGGAGATTTAAAGAGTTAATGAAAGGCTGTGAGTAGAATTTAGTTAGTTGGATGTTCAAACATAAATTGATGTTATAAGAGTATTCTATGATCCTAGGAGTGGAAATAACAAAGGATGGCAAATCTTTTGCTTGTTGCTGCGGACGTCCAGGGTCATGTGACTCCGATGGTCCGAATAAGTTGCTGCAGCCAAGGTCCAAAACTGTTTATCGATCAATATTGTTTTGATGTTTCTCTGGCTTCCTAGCGCAGAGCTGCTCTTGATGGAATTGGTGAGGAGCATCGATGGAGGATATGGTCTAGAGTCTCCTCCTCTTTTCTACAGTTAGGGCAGAGTGGAGATTCACTCAGATTAAATCTGAAGAGATAGGTCTCAGTCACAACGTGTTCGATTCTTGCTCGCGCTGCAAAGACGGCTGTAAATCTGGGAACCCCTTGATACATTTCCAAATCACTTGGTTCTTTTTGAATGTCATAGAGGTTTCTACTCAAAGGATGGCAAAGAAAAAGAAGAAATAAAAGATAGAGTAGGGCAGGGACGAAGAGCAGTAAAAGGACTGAACGTAATATGGTGGCATGAAGAAATAACAAGAGGGCGGAAAAACGAATATATAACACCATAGTAAGGAGTATGCTGACGTACTGATCAGAATATCAGAAACGTGGGTAACGCCTCAAACAGATAAGACCAAGATTAACGCAATAAAAATGGATGCTCTTAGAAATTCATGTCAAATATGTAGACGAGAATATAGGACAAATGGAAGCATTAGAGACATGACAGAGAAGAAGGAGATAGCCGTAGAGGAGATTCAGAGGAGACAGCTGATATGATTCTGATATGTACAGAGGATGTCGGAGAGATTTCCGAGAGTTGCTTTGGAATACACGCCACAGGAAAGAAAAAGAAAGAGAGAACCCGGACTGACATGGGGAGAGACCATCTATAAACCCATAAACGAATGTAGCTTATCGGTGGAACACTGCTTAGAAATCACTTATTGATGGTAAAGCTTAGAAATCGGACGGCGACTAGGGATGGTCCATATTTATGACCCGAGGACTTTGTCACTAATATTCGTTTGTCGCTGGTGGTACCAGTGACAAAATATGGAAAATGCCAGGTCCAATGACAACGATCGAAACGTCGTCATCATTGGCTGGAAAGTTACTGATATTTTTCCGCGGCTGTCATTGGTTTATTCGTCTCTGTCACTGGATCTACTCTAACCCCTCGGCTCACGGATTAGCGTGCAGTGTCGTTGAGGGCGAGGGGATTTTCTCTGTTGGGCAAAATGTCATAGACACTGAATGTATAGTTACTGATATTTTACCGAGGCTGTCATAGGTCGCTGTCACTGATTCTAATTATTTACGTCGTGTGTGAGTGGGCGTATTGTGTCAGATTTCAGGACAGTCGCTGTAGTTTGTTCTTACTTCCGTTTGAGTTTATTTTTAAATAAAATGAGCTTTCCGAAAAAAGCGATGCGGGGAATCATTTCACCCCTGTTGATGGTGAATTCGCGAAGTGTGATATTTGTCAGGCAAAATTATCGTATAAAACAACTAACAGTAATTTGCAGAAACACATGGTGAGAAAACACCTGTTAGTGCAGCTGCAACCAACAACATACCTTCGCCATCAAATTATTTGTATTTTTTTGCTATACTCAATCCAAATTGGCTTTCTCAAGGGGATCCTCCCTTAAAGATTCCAGCTTCGTGCAGCCTTACAAAACGGACCTTAAGGCAAATAGTGAAGACACTTGGGAAGCAGCAGCTTCCGGCAAAAGATGGGGGCTGATCGTAAGATCAAAGGCCTGCCAAGGGATATCGCGGTTGTTATCTGTCTAATGGAGACTGAACATTGCTATCTTTAGAGTCAACTACATCGATTTTACTTGAGGACTCCGCCACCTGTCCTCTCTGCCTAGAAGATGCAGATAAGGCAGATCACTTGGCCGACTGTAGCGCACTGGATCACTTCCTTAATGATGACACCTTATAGAGAAGGGCGATACTCTAGGGGTTCCCAAACCTTTTGGTACCACGCCTCCTCTTCTTGAAATACATGCATTCCACGCCCTCTCTTCTACAAATACAATCATCCCACGAATCTGCACTTTACACTATAAATAAAAGGTATGTCCATATAAAATAGAAACAAATATATAATGTAATAACATTTTATTTATTTATATATACCTCCTGTTAGTGAGATGGATGAGCATGCACTCGTTTCACTGCATGCCTATTTGAGGTTGTATTTTAGTAAGGGTACAACGCAAGACATTAGCAAGATCAAGTTTGTTCCTATATTTTGTTTTTATTGCAACAAGTGATGAAAACGCTTTTTCGCACAAGTAGATGCTTGAAAGAGGGAAGTATTAACGAAGTGAAACCTTTTAGATTTTCACTTTTAAGTACTTTATCTAAAATGAAGATTTCTCCATTTTCTTGAAGTATTTGGCAGAGGAATAATTTTTTATTTTAAAACTTTCATTTTGCAGCACTTCTGGCAGGGAGTCTATGTTGACATTGAATATGACAGCTGGGAATTGTAAACATTCTTGTCACAATAGTCTAGAAAGTATTTCCTGAACTCTTCATTCAATTTCTCCAAATTTCGTTTCAAATTTAGTTTAAAATTTAACTAATATATAAGGATTTATCTTATTATTTTCTAATAGGTCTTCCGCTCCTCTGACTTGCCTTCACGCCCCCCCCCCCCCAGTTTGGGACTCCATGCCTTAGATAGTGTAGTACTTTGGTTTTGGTACAGTATACAAAACGTATAAATTATCAAGAGGCAGGTAATTTTTTCGCGATTAATAAATAGGAAAACCACTATTTTTAATTTTAAATTCTAACACTATTGAACATCGTGTTGACCAGCTTGAAAAGGATACTTAATATTAATCTACAAAAACTGAATCATTTCCGTTAGATTGTTCTAAAATAAAGTACTTTAAATTGTACTTAAATGAGTACTTTATACAAGTACTTAGATTGTTGTACTTTAATTCACTAACGATGATGCTCTAGACAGTTTAAAGCCTGGATTAAGTGATGCTAGCTAATATTAAAGTGCTTTCCAAATTACTTTTTAGCTCTTTAGTGGGCGATCTGAGAGAGTAAATGGGGATTAAAAAATAAAAGTAAAATAGGTGTATATATTTCTTGTAAAAGAGGGATCGCATCACAACTTGTATGGGCAGTGGTGCTTCATAGTTCTTAACTACACCCTATGTTATGTTGCCATTACCGACAATGCATACTCGTGTAAAGTGAAACGGCATACACGAAGGAAGTCACATTTCCCCTTCATTGAACCATGCGCCGCGATTAGTTGAACAGAAATCCGTTCTATTATCTATCTATGTGGGTGATATATTGTTTACGCCAGTATGTGAGTGTTCTTTAGTGTTGCAAACAAGTAATATAAACAAAAAATGTTTATAAAGTTACATAACCTGTCCGTTAAAACAGCTGTTCTACAACATAACCTATAACATAAAATCAGCTGTTTTATGAAATCATGTGTTATCACTTACTTTAAGCTAATAGGGACGAAATAAGTATATTGCACACCGTCCTCCTAATTTTGTGAAATGTCTTCCTCATTCATAAAACTAAATTTATTACATTGAATTTAACAATGAATTAATATTTGAAAAAACTATATTAAGAATCATCCGCTACAACTTGAAAAATATGAAAAAATTGAAAAAAATAATCAAGTTGTCCGGCCACGTTTATAATCAGTATTTTTTGAAGGGCTGATATTTTATGGTAATGGTTTACATTCAGGGACGTAGTTAGGACGATATAGAAGCACATGCCCCCAAACGTGTGGTTTTTTTTAAAAACAAAAATCTTTACCTATATAACAATTTTTCTACTCTTCGAAGTATCTCTACTCACAAGTATTATTGTCTAGTTAGACAATAAAGAGGTTAATATTTTTCAATTCCTGTATTAGTTCACACTCTCTTTATACATATCTTGTTGAAATTCTTAATCGTGAATAAAATACTTTTTATTCATGCACTCTTGTTCAAATAGTACATTTTTTTAAACGTGTAGCGGTCGACACTTGATGTTGATATAGTTTTTCGATTATTAATTCATTCATTGAATTTAATAATGAAATAATTTTAGTTTTAAATAGGAGAAAAACTTTTCACAAAATAGGCAAGGTGTGCAATGTAGTTAATTCGTCCCATTTAGCTTAAAATTAGTGATAACATATGATCTCATAAAACAGCTGATATTATTACAAAAATATAGGTAAAAAAACCCCAAAACCACAAAAATTTAAAAAAAAATAACTAAAATAAGTTACCTAAGATTAAATCCTTATGTACATTTCGATGACAAAGTCATCATCTTCAGAGGTTCCTATTACAAAAGTACAATCTAGAATACAATGAAATTAACAAACTAGACTAAGGTCAGTCTAGTTTGTTAATTTCTTTGTATTCTAGATTGTACTTTTGTACTAGGAAGCTCTGAAGATGGTGACTTTGTCATCGAAATGTACATACGGATTTAATCTTAGGTAACTTATTTTAGTTATTTTTTGAATAATGTTTGTGGTTTTGGGGGTTTTTCACCTATATTTTTGTAATATATTGTACCACTGTGCTCTTGATATTGTATAGCTGATATTATATATAGGTTATGTGGTAGAATAGCTGTTTTAACGCATAGGTTATGTTACTTTATTAGCAAAACAGTAAAACAAGTCCTGTGATTTTTAATAGTGGCAAAATAGTATGAAACATTATTTTCAGAGGTTCAAGTTTTCAAAACGTTCACAAGTCCCAGTTAACGTTTATTTCACGACTCTCATTACATAAAGGATAATTCAGGACGCCTATTTCTGATAATACTAAATGTAATAACAAAATGTACAATTTAATAGAACTTACATTTCTAGTTAATCTTTAAATTTTAAAATCTATTTTTTTTACCTTCTCTCTACCTATGTTCCACCGGTAAAGGAAGGTGAATGAACGGGCGGCCACGATAACAACGGAATTTCGTATTGCTAAATACCAACAGCATTTCATAGAACCAGAACAAATCGAAGCGGCCAGTGGCTGAGCTATTAGAAGTGGTGACGTCACCCGATGCAACGCTCAGCCGCACGACTCATGAACTCGGTGAAGGTCGAACGGACACATTACAAACTTGTGTCACTAGGAATTGTAGGATCGTGAGAAGTATAGCAATTAGCTTTATTGTAATTAAAGATTTAGGAAATATATATGTTTTGGAGTACGGTATACGTGGCAATGAAGCGACCACTCACCTCCAAAAGCCGCCTCGCCAAAAGCATTTGTGACACTTGTTTCGATTGTATTTTTGTTATTGGAGATTAATATTTGTTGTTTGTTGATGTAAAAAGTTGTTATAAGGAAAACTTGTTAATAGGAAATCAGTTATTTTGTTTCTTATTTTTGGAGGCTCAACGAATTTGTGTTTCTAAAAGCGTTCTTATATATAAATTTGCATTGCTGAAAATTGCAAACATTTATGACACTTGTTAAATGTACGTAAATATAAGTAAGGTGCAAAAACGTGTTTCTATAATATTACATTTTTATTAGTTAGAAAATTATAAGATCCATTTATACTCGCCCATGGCTGCCGATGGACTAGCCAATAAAGGTAGCCACGATGCTTCCTGACAACACAAGTGAGTTGTGTGTAACCGTGTCACAAGTGACGATAAACAACTTACCTCAGAATATCCAAGCATTCTTCAGTCTCAAAATATCCGCAAGGAAAATGGACCCCTATAATGCGTGTCAAAATACCCGCAAGGAAAATGGACCCCTATAATGCGTGTCAAAATATCCGCAAGGAAAATGGACCCCTATAATGCGTGTCAAAATATCCGTACGGAAAATGGACCCCTATAATGCGTGTCAAAATATCCGCAAGGAAAATGGACCCCTATAATGCGTGTCAAAATATCCGCAAGGAAAATGGACCCCTATAATGCGTGTCAAAATATCCGCAAGGAAAATGGACCCCTATAATGCGTGTCAAAATATCCGCAAGGAAAATGGACCCCTATAATGCGTGTCAATATATCCGCAAGGAAAATGGACTCTTATACGTTTCAAAATATTCGAGAGGTCTATTTTACGGCTCAAAATATCCGCAAGAAAAGACGGCAAAGGTAAATCTCACACATTGAGGAGACACGGCCTAATCCACAAGTATTTTTTGATATGGGTTGGATCCCCCACACTGAACGACTCGGTGACTTATAACAAGAAAAGTTGAAATAAATAACTTTCTCGGTTCGAATTCACCAGTTAACCTATTGAAAACTGTAAATCATTTATTGATAAATTAGTTTGATACTAAAAAATATAATTTGTTACTTCCAAGCAAGAAAAATAGTTGTGTATAACCAGCTGATTTAGTTTAATGTAACAAAACACTGGGTAAACATGACAAAGGACCGCGGTGATTTACTACCAAACGCGTTGGTTACTCTTACCGATTACTTGTTAGTTCTAACCAAGACCTATAAGAACAAAATGCTTGAGCAGGTCTCGAGGTACCATTTACAAAAGGGCATGAAATCCCGGCTGGTGCTAACAGTGAACCTTTTCGAATATCTCTAATTTCTCCAGTATAGTAGGGATGGTCAATATTTCTGTCTGGTGCCTTTGTCACTGATATTCGTTTGTCGCTGGTGGTAACAGTGACAAAATATGGAAAATGGTTCCAGTGACAGTGGTTCGATCAGAGGCAAAACGTCGTCGTCATTGGCTGGAAAGCTACTGATATTTTACCGAGGCTGTCATTGGTTTATTTGTCGCTGTCACTGGATCTACTCTAACCGCTCGGCTCACGGCGCCGATCATCGTTCAGTGTCGTTGACTGAGAGGGGGAGGGGGTTTTCTCTGTTGAGATTAGGCAAAATGTTGCTGTCACTGAATGTATAGTTACTGATATTTTAACAAAGCTGTCATTGGTTGATTTGTCACTGGTTCTAATATTTTATGTCGTGTGTGAGTGGGCAATTTGTGTCAGATTTTAGGACAGTGACAGTGTTGTGTGCCGTAGACGCTATAGTTTGTTCTTAATTCCGTATGAGTTTATTTTTAATTAAAATGAGCTTTCCGAATAAAATGCGAGCTGTGAACTCCTATAACTATCCTAATTTATGCAACCTAGTGAAACAACATTTTTGTGGACTGGTCACATCCGTACCTTGCGAGCAACTAAGGGAGCAACTCTAAGGGAGGTTTTAATGACAGAAGATCTCGGTTAAGACTTAATAAGGTCTGAAAAATCCTTTTTGTCCAATACTGTAAATAAACTGTATTTTGTAATTAAACCCTATGTTGTAAATAAACTGTTATTTTGTAGCTTTACATAAAATTATATAATTTATTACCCCAGTGTATGTGTTGCAGTAACTTCTTATTAATAATGTCGCCAGCACTGTCTTTCGTCACCAGTGCGGTATGCGTGCCTGTTATTGGCAGTCTTAGTATTTCTTGTCACCGATACTAAAGTCACAGGTAAAAGTCACTGATTCAAGACTGGCGCTGTCACTAAAATCACAGATACGTTATAGTCACTGGATCGACCATCCCTACAGTATAGTCCATGCTCGGAGTACGCCGTGGATATTTTGAGACTCGTCGACCATGTAGTAAGCGGGGTCAGTTAAAACTACTCTGGAATTCGGGTTTTTTGAGACTCGGATATTTTGATTCACAGTAATATAAATACATTCACCGCAACCCTGTATATCCTGTATTGGCGATAATAGTCTACAATTTGCAGTTCGCCTTGATACGCCAAAGATAAGTCTTTGTTAGAAGTAGTTCTTCACGGACTCCTCGACGTGGATACGACGGCGGATCACTCAGTACAGGAATACCTATTGCATATCCTTCAAATGTTTACAGCCTATTCATTATGTTTACGAAAGCATTCGTTATTTATTTCATACCATGTAAAATGTAGCATGGATAAGTAAACCTTACTTAGGTTATGCCAGATTAGAAAATTAAAATGCCAGCATATGTTTATTTGCTGATAATATTTTATGCGTATCTTCTCATGGCGATTGTATCGGCCACACAGTTAATTAATAATCACGCTTACATAAGTGTAGCGAACGCGTTTTATAACTTAGATAATTTTTTTGCTGTTTTTTTTTTTGTCTGAATGTGCCAATATATTTTTTTAAACAGTTCTATAGAAATACATGGATATTTCGTCAGCAATATTCAAACAATTATTTTTAAAGTACAAGGTAATATTCAAACCAGGAGAAAAATCGGCACCTGATGTCTCGGATATCAAA
>JBAIZL010000006.1:29551556-29584056 GCA_036971475.1 Prosapia bicincta | reverse complement strand
TGTAAAAAATTTAGTAATATTAGTTCAGAATGGGAAAACCAGCAATAGTGTTTTTAAAGAAATCCTAATAAAAATAAATTATACCTGAAAAAGTCTTCAACACAATTCATTTTAGAGCTAAACGTAACTGCATTCAGGTGTATACTTTTACCTTTTCAGTGACGATGTCAATTTTTTGAATCATTGTTCGTACAACACATTACAATGTTCTTGAACACTTACAAGTGTATAAACCCGCATTTTCTCAAGCTCTGTTCCTTCCAATTCCTTTGATTTGTTTAAATGACTCATCCTAAAATGATAACGTTATGTAAAGGTTGTACATATTTTATACGTTTGTAGTTGAATTTCTAAACAATTTCACGTCTTATGGTTTTTAATATAATTCCCGACGTTTCGATGCACTATGGAGCCTAACATTAAAATCATAACAATATGATTTAAACAATTAAACGACATTAACCCTTGCTTCAAATATTTAAACACCCTTGATGTACATTTCTCTGACACTGTTAGCATCAGAACAGATGTAAAGTTCTGATTATGCTAACAGTGTTAGCGAAATGTAAATCAAGTTTGCTAAAATATTTGTAGCAAGGGTTATTGAATATGATGTATAGTTATTATCAAGAGTACATCCGCTCATTCTGCAGTTCATAAAATAGAATTTCCGACGTTGCGTTAGAATCTCATCAAGGATTGACGAGGTGAACCCAACAACAGTTGAAGAGCGACTGAAGAGCGCAGACAACTCTTATTGATTATTCATTAAAATAATCAATAAATTCAATTGCTTTTCTTAGCCTTCATAATTCACAGGGAATGTCGCGACTTTATTCATAGGGAAGTTATAGTTTTATAAAACCATTTTTATAGTGATTAGTGTTAACAGTCTCGTAAAGTGCGATTTTGTATAGAGTTACAAATAATTCTTGTGCCACTTTCGTGCCTCAGTAAACCGACTCCATGTATACTTTAATGGCTCAAAGATGCTTGGATTGAGTTTTAACTAGGAAATCATGCACAGAAGATGGCAGCGCCCGTGAACAACTGTCTCAATTAGGTCGGGACTACACAATGACATGATTGTGTTTGTCACAGCCACTGACCCCTGCACAAAGCAATCGCATTGCCTTCCTGATCTTCTCTTTTTAATTGCCAATTAGGAGTGATTTGTGCATAAATAAGATAGATTGTGCCAGCTGATTCCTTGGAAACGTCCAAATATGTTGAGTTTTTATTACTGTCTGAACATTGTACGCTTTTGTTTACACTCCTGTAAATTCTGAGTATGTAAAAAATTGTCATATTTGTAAATATACAACCACAAGTTTTGATATTAATAAAATACGGTTGATATATTAATCAAACATTTATTTTAAAAATAACGGATAGTTTGCCTGGTAGTTTTCCATCTTCAACAGACGATAACTGATCATCACTAATCTTCAGTTACAGGTAAGCTTTCTTCTTCAGCTGTTATAAGTTGATCATTGTAGCAACGTTTAATAAGGCCTGACGAAGATGGAAAACCGGCTGTTGTAACGTCGACGTTTTTTGAAGAAAAATCTTACTGGCATATATATATATATATATATATATATATATATATATATATATATATATATATATATATATATATATCATAATATAGAAAAATGTATTATTGGTAAATTTATAATACGAAATAATAATAAAAATTAGATTTCTTCAAAAACAAAGTGGTAGAATGGCATTATTTTAAAACTTTTTATTTAAGGGAATGCACTATACATAGCTTTCTTAACGTTGCCAATACAGCATCTGTGTATTCAATAAACCCGCCTTTCTGTAGGCAGACATTTCAGCCCAAATAGTAACTTGGCCCATGTATAGCAACACTCGATCTAAAACATTAATCAGAATTGTACCGTATGCAATGTTTAAAGAAAGAAATTTTAAATAAATATAGGATTTAAAAATGATTACATGTCACGTGATAGATAAAATACTTTCGAAGTTGAAAGTTTTGGAGATAGTAGCAATGTCACAGTCGCGCTAGATAAAGGTAATCTGCAATGGTAGATAGGCCTAAAGGCTGTGCCAATTGTTCAAGTATACACACTTAGATATCATCAAGGCTGTGTGAAGAGGTATACCGCCTGATACTTTTGGCGCAATAGTCGAACTGTATTTGGCCAGGACTGTACGCCTATGTCGTGCGGAATTTGGTTGCCAGAAAAAGAGTTGGCCGTGATTTATTTGTTTAATAAAGTCATATTTGAATTTATTGGCTGAAATAATTATTTACTTTCCATTGCAAGGGAAACGGTTTATGGAATGCGAATTTTAAAAATTAATAAATTTACTGTGTTTTCTTAGCCACGAGGAATATATATCTCTTATGTTATTAATATTTTCTAAAATTTTATTTTCAGTTAATAATATTCGAGAAAAAAAAAATATTTTATAAAAACTTGTCCAGAAATTCCTATTTGATTGCATCTGTCCTTGGCGGTGTCCACGAATAGTTTCACGGCTTTATTGACGTGTCCAGGAATTATCAATAAGAAAATATGAGTAGTATAATGCTTCTTATAGAACAATAGGCTTCTTCTGATAAAACTAAAGCTGTCTGAACACCTCTTCAAATAGTCTCTAAATATGCGCGTGAGTTTACTAATAATAATGATAATTGGCTTCATTTTAATTATTTGTATAGAAAAATTGCAATTTAGCTTCTAAAAACCAAACTACGGATGGTCGATATTTTCTGTCACGGTGACTTGTCACTGATATTCGTTTGTCGCTGGTAGTACCAGTGACAAAATATGGAAAATACCAGTTCCAGTGATAATCGATCGGAAGTTGCCTCCGTTGTGATCGGGCAAAAAATTGCAGTCACTGGATGAAACAGCTGTCATTGGTTGATTTGTCGCTGTCACTGGGTCTGCTGTCACTGCTCGGCTCACGGCGCCGATTATCGTGGAGTGTCGTTGACTGAAGAAAAGGGAGGGGGTCTCTAATGTGATTGAGCAAAATGTCGCTGTCGCGAATGAAAAATTGCTGATATTTTACCACTGTTGTCATTGGCTGATTTGTCGCTGTCACTGGTTCTACTCATTTACGTCGTGTGTAAGTGCTCGATTTGTGTCAGGTTCAAGATAGTGACTGTGCTGTGTACAGTAGACGGTTTGCTATTAAATTAAAGATTTTTTTTGTTAATAAAATGAGCCTTCCAAAAAAATGTGAGGTGTGGAATCATTTTACCAATGTGGTATGCCTGCCTGTTAATGGCTCATACAGAGCAGTCTCAGTATCACTTCTCACCGGCACTAAAGTTACCGTAAAAGTCACTGATCCAAGCCTGGTGCTGTTACTAAAATCACCGATCCCTTAAAGTCACTGGATCAACTATCCCTAAATTAAACGCGAAGTCACTTATGTTTAAATTTGATATTCAATTAATCTTTAAATCTTGTATTATATCTCTCGATTAAAAATATATATTTTATTTTTATTATTTAATTTTGTCTAATAGCAATGTTGTATTCTTAAAAAAGAAATAAATTTATTTAAATGGAACTTTGAATATAAGCAGGTAATATATTATTACTATTTATCGTTTATTCTTCAATTTTTTCTATTAGTTCACACTCTCCTTATATATATATATATATATCGCAATATGTATTCTTGTGTATTAATAAAGAACTAAGTCAAAATACAAATACAAGAATTATAATTGAATTTACAATTTCGAATTGTTTTATATTCCTGATGATGTTGGTACTGTTAGCCAACGAAAAGCTTTGAATTGTAAATTCAATTATAATTCTTGTATTTGTATTTTGACTTAGTTCTATATATATATATATATATATATATATATATATATATATATATATATATATACAATGTGTGTGTGTATATATATCTTGTTAATATAACTTCAATTGTTTATAAATTACTTTTTATTCATCATCCGAAGTTCAAATACATTTATTTAAACTTGTGGTTGATGACAATTGATGTTATTACAGTTTTTTCAAATATTAATTCCTTATTAAATTTAATAAATTAATTTTAGTTTTATTCGAGAAAAACGTAAAACGATTCTCGAAAGGAGCAAGGTATGCAATATACTTATTTATACCGATTGGTTTAAAATAAATGATAACATGTGATAAAAAAACAGCTGATTTTCTGTTACAGGGTATGTGATAGTACAGCTTTTCTAACGCATAGGTTATGTTATTTTATTTATATTAATTGCAATAAATTAATAAAAATGATTAAAATTAAATTTTTGTTGTTGACAGAAGGTATTTACATTAAACAATTTTGTTATTGTACTTGTTCTTCTGAAAGTAAAAATTAATGCGTGAATTCACACTAATAATAATAATTATAATTCAAACAATAGGGTTCCTCTAAGAAACATGATATTTAAACTAAATGGTAGCTTTTAATCTCTATATTATAAACCAATAATCTAATTAGATGTCCATGAATTTATCATTTTTAATCTATTTGCATTCATCTAACTCTCTCCCTCCTCAGAAGCTGACGCCCGAACTTCTCTGTCCTGTATAGGCAGTTACTGTTAATAAAAGTTGAAAACTATTCCAGTTTTTTGCTTTTGGTCAAGAAACTAGTGTAGAGTCTGTTCCTAAATCGTGCTAATTATCAAAATTTGTATGCTTTTTTTTCTGATGTATATATTTTTAAAAAAATAGTTCCCCTGCGTCTATTTCCGTATACCTTGTATTTCTAGTATTTTAAGTCCTCTTTAACGTCTTTGAACCTCTAGGAGAATTATTTCCTTAGATTGTTTTATAGTGACTTGCCCTTTTTAGCGTAAAAACCTTTCATAATAACGATTGTGCCTACCATCGATACCTTGGAATTCCGTGACACTTATATCATCACTTTCTCAATGACATATTAATGGAGATAAGATTCATTCTGTACTACCGACTGCAAATGGCACTTGTGCCAGACATCCTGACATTCACTGTTGTACCTTGTCCTATTCTCTCGTATGAGTCATGTTACTGTTTTTGGCATTATTATTATGAATAAAATTCATTCAGTTCTGAATGCTGCAAGTGGCACTTGTGCTTAATATCCTCTTCTATACGTACTCAGAGGTTCGCACCTCCTTCCCCCCGCCCAGTTGAAAATATCTTCTTTAGGCCATTGTGCTGTGACCTTGAAGACGAATAAAGCCTCTAGACAAAAATGTATATTGTAAACTATCGATTCCCGATCGCTCTGGTCTCGTTTGTTTCTGTGTCACTGTCATGTAACTTCACTTTTGCTTTTATTTTGCCCTACAGATATTTAGATACTGTTTGGTTTTCCTCAAATTTTCAGATATTGTTGTGCATTATTACCGGCAGAGACGGTTGAACAAAGCGCAAGAATTCCTCTTGCCTAAAGCTACGCAGACATGAGAGTATTCGAACCCGCGTTTTGAAGTACTACAGAACAAATGTCTGTCTACACATGCGATGGACGCTTTCAACTGGAGGCGCGTCGTAACACACGGTTCAGGGTTTAGTGGGGTTTCACACCAAAGCCGGACCGGGCGATAGCGAGCAGTTTGATAATAGCCTAGTCACTAAATACGCAGTGTTTAGACGAGAGCTTTCAAATACAACGCCGGGCTGTGCCGAGCGATGCCGAACCGTTTTGTGCAGTCCTACCTTCCTCCAATTCAAGCGTTTTCTGTCGAGCTGTTTCTGACTTCGTTCAGTCTATTTCATTGTTCCAGCATAGAGGATTAAGGAACATTACGCAATATATTGTTTCAAGTTCTTTTCGTTCTTTATATTTTGTTAATTCAAAAATACTATTATTGCAAGTATTGATATTAAAATAGACCTATTAATTTGTTTTATTCAAGAAAGCCCTCCGTTGTGGGATCAATCAACAAGAAGTACATGGATACAAATGTGCCGCGCGACAATATGTAATATAATTTTTAACACTCTAATATCCACAATAATACAGTTGTTATCAATATTATTTTTCGTTTTTGGTAGCAAAGGATTGTAGCAAAGAAAAATGGAAACATTTGAGGGACAGGTTTCGGAGTGAATTGAAAATTTGGAGTTTCTCGTATAGAGTTACGAACTGTCCACTAGTCTCGTGATCTTTATTGATATTGTGTGTCCAGTATTGCCTTCTTTCTCCCACATATTCATCATCAAATGAGGAACAATCCAATAACATGATCATCATCATGAAAGTTGATGACATTATTACACTATGTTGCAACTGAGGCTGATAGGAAGGTAGCACTTCTCACTACGATGGTAGGTACCTACTACTACGTGCGAATCGGCTTCAGTGCGAACGCATAGCAGATCTTTCTCAGCTTGGCATCGCATCGCCCGGCTCGGTTTTGGTGTGTAACGTCCCCGTAGTCGTGGAACGCGTGACTGCAGCGCGCTTCGAGTTCCCACTACCGTTCACATGATTCATTCTAGCGCGCGTTTTAGTGGAGTTTACACCTACAATTTTGAAAGAAAATATGGCATAACTTTTCTCACTTCCCGCTATGTCATCCTTAATTATTTCCAATAACTCCTCAAACGATGAAATCGATATTCGTAAGTAATTAAAAAACTTGGTCTGTCTAAGATAAAGGTAAAGTGTTACGAAAGAGCCGTGAGTCAATCTGTCACATAATATCGGATGTACCCACAACTTCATTTGTTTTCGTTTTTGTGATTAAATAATCTGCTATAAATTCCAAACACATGCTGCCTCTTTGATTGGCGTTAAACGCGGCTTCAACGCTGTATGTGTACGGTAAAGTGTTATCTGACGCGCGTTGCAACGTTCTCACGTGTACGAGACCTAAATCTTGGACCAACCGTATTTTGTTGACCTGCAATCAAACTTTGACATGTCGATTAGTGCTGTAAACGGCCGTATTTATTAGAACGCATCGATTGTTAATCATTTTATGTCATAGTGGTAATCACAATTTTACTAGATTGGAATAAAAATAAATTGCACTCTGTTTCTAATTTTACTTCCTCGTTATCTGGCTTTTTATTATTAGACTTCAGATAATTTGTCTCGCTTTTAATTATAGTTATTAATAGGATTACTAATATAACAGCCTAGTTGTATTTTTAGAATCCATTCGTCACGATCTTAGAATGTTTAGATTCTACGTACGTGAGACTCTAACGCAAATATTTATTGCTTTTTGGTCGAAGCGGACGCTTTGGGGCAGGTATCATTGTACTCGGCAGTTTGATAGGCGAAGTTAGAGATCGAAAATTTAGTTATACTACGTCGAACTTGTCTTGGGACTAGTATTTTGATTTGTTGTTTGAATGTTGCCATATTTAGTTCCAAATGCGGGAGTTTGTAGTAATGCCCGTTTCTCACTTGGTAATCTTTTAGATTTAGAAATCTTGTATTAAGAGGGACCACCTGTTTTCTTATTAAGAAGAAGACTTTTTCTTATTACCCTTTTTTTACTTGTAACAGACGGTAGAATTGTGAACGTCTCTCAATGAAAAAATTTGAATTACGGTTATATTAATAGTTATACTTAAACCAAAGTTTAAAATTAGTTGTTGAAAAATTTAAAAAAATACTTGTATTTTCCACATTTCTTTAAATCTTATAAAGTACTTTATTATTTTTCATGACTTGCACAGGTACTTGAATTTTACAATTTTTTAATGTTTCGATCAATTAGTTTATTTTTGTCACAGTTCAAAATTACTAGTTTTTTAAAAGAGCAGAATAACTAATTTGAAATTAAATATAAACAGACAAATGTAATTCATTTTTACTTTAATGTTATTGTACATTTCAAAATGTAACGTAGCCTAAGAAAAGTCTAATTAAAACTGTTGTATGAACTGACCAACACATAAATTAATAACATATCCGACTTGTCTAAATATTTTGAAATTTAATTTGCACATAATTAAACACAGCCTTTAAATAGCCTCTAAATGTACTTAGTGTAGGCGGGAGCATATGTTTACCTTTCGGAAATATTTGCGACAATTCGTTTTTCAGAAAATTAATTGTTATGGCCGAAATGAATTCTTTTTCTGCATTATAAAATGTGCCTGCCACGTCTAAAGACATTTTCACTTTTGACAGGGTCTTTAAAGATATGTTTTGTCATGATATTTTATTACTATCATACGTAATGTTAAGATCAGGTAGAAGAATACTTAGATAACCTTTAAATAACCTAAAAGCGAAGACGAAAACAGCTGTTAGCATTAACCTTCGCCATGTTTGTTTTTCGATAATCTTTAGCACAATTTATCCATATGACTTTACTTCTGTTTCTCTTTCAAAAGTGACAACAGACTAACGTAAAAGTCCCCACCTTAATATTCACTTACACAACGGATGAAATACCAATCGCGTCACTTTTGTAGAACGAACATTTTGAACTTGGATTATGTCTCCAGATCGCTGCCGAATTTAAACCTTTAAATTGCACCTATCTGCAATCGATTTACAAAGCCTACCAAAAATGCAATTAGCGTGTGTTTAAGTAGGCATAATTTAAAAGCAATAAAAGATATATAGACAGATGCGTTTAGGCGTACTCCAGGCACACCTAACCTAGACGCCTTGGAAAACCTGCTGGATTTGCATTTCGCCCACCACGGCCGGACAAATAAACCACAGTATCTTGTTACACGGCTTTATACTCACTTAATTATCTCCGTCATTGTGTTGCGCCAAGTTTCGTCGATATTCCTTCTTCGGAAGAATCGTATCACATGGTTCCCTGACCTTGCTCAACACCTGTTCTAGGGAGGTACTTGCAATCTGATTATAGAGAAATTGTTTCAGGAAAAATTGCGTTATAACGTTGTGATATTTTTGTATAATAACAATTTATAGGAAATGTTGTACCACGTTATATAGGGAATATTTCCTACATCAAGATGAGTGATGTTAAATAAGGAATGGACTCTTACACATCTTTACCCCAAGGACATATAGTGTCTGGGAAAACTCTGGGTTATCATGGTAGGAAGTAGAATTACGCCACGAAAACATAGAGGAGGCTTACTCTTACATGCACCCTTCTTCTCTCAACCATACTACTAAAGTATAACCTTATTGTCATGGAACCAACTAATACCTTCAATCATATGATTAGTAAGGGTAGCTGAAAGGCATGTCTAACCTTGATGATAGAGTGCAAATTTACCTCACTAAAAGTAGGGAGCCATTGTCTTATCCTCCCCAAATACACATAACTAAAATTTCATAAGTCCTTACTTTTCCTTTTTTTTGCAACTAACCCTTCATCATCACCCTTCCTATGCGGGGCTTCCCTACCCACATAACTGGGATATCATTAAGTCCTACTTTTTCAACATCTTTTTGCCACTAACCCTTCATCATCCCCCTTACTATGCGGGGTTTCCCTACCCACATAACTAGAATATCATGAAGTCTTTTTTCCCACCTTTTTGCCAATTACCTTCCATCATCACCCTTCCTATGCGGCGTTGCCCTGTCCACATAACTAGGATATCATTAAGTCCTACTTTGTTTTACATCTTTTGGCCACTAACCCTTCATCATGATCCTTCCTATAGGGGGGGGGGTTCTCTACCCACATAACTAGAATATCATGAAATCTTTTCCCCCACCTTTTTACCAATTACCCTTCATCATTATCCTTCCTATGGGAGGGGGGTTTCCCTACCCACATAACTAGAATATCATAAACTGTTTTTTCTCACCTTTTTGCCAATTACCCTTCATCATTATCCTTTCTATGGAGAGGGATTTCCCTACCCACACAACTAGATTATCATAAATCTTTTTTCCCACCTTTTTGCCATTTACCCTTCATCATCACCCTTCGTATGCGGCGTTGCCCTATCCACATGACTAGGATATCATAAAGTGTTCCCCCCCATCTTTTTGCCACTGACCCTTTATCGTCACCCTTCTTAAGTGGCGTACCCTACCCTCATAAGTAGGATGTCACGAAGTCTTTTTTCCCACTTTTTTGCCACTAACCCTTCATAATCACCCTTCTTATGCGGCGTTGCCCTATCCACATAACTAGGATATCATAAAGTTTTTTTGCACCTTTTTACCACTAACCCTTCATTATCACCCTTCCTATGCGGTGTTGCCCTATCCACATAACTAGGTTATCATAAAGTTTTTTTGCACCTTTTTACCACCTACCCTTCATCATTGTCTTTCCTAAACGGCGTTGCCCTACCCACATAACTAGGATGTCATGAAGTCTTTTTTCCCACCTTTTTGCCACTAACTCTTTATAATCACCCTTCCTATGGGGCGTTGCCCTATCCACATAACTAGGATATCATAAAGTTTTTTTTACACCTTTTTACCACTGACCCTTCATCATCGCCTTTCCTAAGCGGCGTTGCCCTACCCACACAACTAGGATATCATTAAACACTACTTATTCTACATCTTTCTGCCACTAACCCTTCCTATACGGGGTTTGCCTATCGGCACAACTAGGATGTCATTAAGTTTTTTGCACCTTTTTACCACCAACCCTTCATCATCACTCTTCCTATTTTGGATATTCAACTAGTAAATATCTCAAAGTATATAGAGAATATGTATACTCCTAAATAAAGTTTATTGCTTCACATATCGTAAAATTTACCTTAGGGTAAATATATCAATAGGTAAATATAAAAATAGGTAAATAATAATAGCTAAATGTAGTGAAACTCTGGATTTCTTGTATTATCCTTTGGAAACATGACGTAATGATGTTGATATATAACGAATATTTAATAAATATAGAAAATTTATATTTAATAACTGTAAATCTTTTGTATTATCTATAAAATAACTTAATTACGTCTTATTCGGATTCTATTGAGAAGGAATAATAAGTAAAATAAAAAAATGCTAGTAAAAGTTACATAAATGTTAGTCTGAAAAATTTCAGTTTTTTAAATTAAACTCTTGCATGTTATCAGGTTATCATAAGGCTAACGGTGGCATGTAGGCTGCCAGGGTGGGTTAGCGCGAGTGTGTGTGTGTGAGGGTCACCTAATCCTCTACGCAGCTTTCGAGTCAGGATGGACTACATACAATTACTAACGTCAAAATATACTAAGTGTTGTTTCATGGAGGCCTATTGTTCAGTTTGTAATCGGTTACTTTACGTTTGAATTCTAATTTGCTTGATATAACAAACGTAGCCTAACCTTTGCAATTATATAGAGTAATGTTATAACACGATGCCGCAGTTAGTAACGAATTATTGATGAAGGAGTGTTGATAGTGAGGTTATGTTTGTTTAACGATTACCAATTTAGGTTTTAAAAACTATGTATGATGTTTGAAATAATATTTTACTCGATTAGAATGTATTTCTAAGTAACAACATTATGTTGGAAAGAGTAACTCAGACTTTTTAAAATGTTACTCTCGATTGATTTTTTACAATTCATGTATTTTAAAGTTGATTAATGCATTAGTAGAGGTTAGGTGAATCAGAGTTTGTAGTTATTTAGGATTTTTCATGGAAAAGTTTTACTTAATAGTTTCACATTTTTTCGCAAATATTCACGTTAATTCATTACTTTAAGGTAAATATTTACGCTACTTTGACATCTTATCTGCGCTTTTAAAATTATGAAAGTGTTTTTAATTGCTTATCGAGCTGTAAAAGTTGGATAATGTTTGATTAAAAAAGCCTAAGTAGTGTTTACAAGATAGCCTATATCGCGATACGTAGTTCGAGTGCATAGTTCTAAACCATAGGTTTTCACTCCTCGGATTCGTTACAAACTATCAAGGTTGGAATTTATTTACTCCCCAGTATTAAAGTTATCTTGCACGACCTTTAGGTTTCCGGTTATCATCAAACTAACAACACTGCGTCGATTTTATATACGGGAGGGTAAATAAAGGATACTAAGAGGTGTGTTTAGTTTTATGAAAATCGTGTATATTTTGTTAATGGTTTTTAAAATAGAAGAGTTAAATTGGAAAGTTGATAAGGCTTACTCCTGCTTTGTTGTTTATACAATCAAAAATAGGGTAAGAAATTAAACGGATTTTAAGATGTTTCTATGGTTCCGTGTTGATACTTATTTGCAATACTAGATGATAGTAGATTTATATCAGGTAAGACACTTTCCTCCTAGAGAGACTTTTCTTCCCCCTCCTTCTACCAGATGAGCTTCTTCACCTCTCCTTAGCTGTGGGTATCAATGCTAAGTAGTATACTCACACAGGATTGTAGCAGGTGCTTCAGTGTACTTCCCAGTCCATCCATGTCGAGATTCTTTTCAGCCTTTTAAACAAGAGTATAGCTACGTGTAACCACGAAAGAAAATAGGTTTACTTTCTCTAAGGCAGGGGTGTTTAATGTTTTTTTAAAGACTGTAGCCATTAATGAAAAATTAACATTTTGCGTTCCCCCTTGTTGTTAGGGGGGGGGGGCGGTTAAGTCGAAAACACTTTTTACATCAAAAACCCAATATATTTGAAACTCATTACAAACAGTTAATGAAAAGGATGAGTTTCCTTCTATTTACTTAGTTCCTCAGTGTTCGGCTCAAATTTTTTTAAATACAACCTTAATTCGTCCTCAACATTAAGCTTATTTTTGTACTTACTTTTTATATATGTTAAGCTCGGAAAGCTTCTTTCACTTAGGTATGTGTTAAACATCCAATATGAATCTTTTTAGCAGTGTTTGATAGTTCTGGGTACTTCTTTTCAACACCAATCAACAAATCTAACAACGTAGCTCTAAAATATTTCTTTTAGCGTCAGATCATATAATTTAATCAGTTGTTCCTTTTGGAGTATTGTCAGGCTACTCAAAGTTTCACTAGCATCAAATGAAAAGGGGTCACGGATCCAGTACATTTTGTCTTCGGGTGGGAAGTATTCTCTTATACTGGTCTTCAATGTTGGTTCCAAGTAACTCGACCACACAAGTAGCCAATTACATTAAATTATTAAATTATAACTTTGCGTGATAACGGAACAAAAAGAAATAAAAATTGTTTAACTTTTCATTAACCTGCCCCGTTTACCTTCAGAAACTTTTAGCATACCCCCAAGGAGTACCCCCATAGTTTGAGAACCCCTGATCTAAGCAATGCTGCACTTGACTAGCTATGAGTTTCCCCCACTCCTACCACTCTATGGTTTCCTTAATCCACCTGTCCTTACGGGCCACTATCCTTACGACGTCTTGCAGATTATATTCAACTAACGTAACCAACTTAGAACCGAATAATCACTTTTGCATTTCACTTTAAACATACTAGTCTTAAATAAGTGATCAACTCTTTCATGGTAAGTTACTTTTTTTGCAGACACGTAATTCAGAGGTATAATATAGACGGAATATTCCATCATCATACGTCATGATTTTCTTCTTGTTTAATTTCTTTGAGAATAAATTTTAATTGATTTCAATCACGAGACACAAAGAGGCCAATGGCTATAAAACGAAATGCTTTTTTCTCGCTCGTCGCATTTGGTCTAGTAGAGAAAATATCGATGCCATAGTCACACCATAACCACGATGTGTTTTCGTTACCTGTGTATCTGCGAAGAACTGCTCCTCGGTGTCTCGGCAAAGTAGGTCGTGTTTTGAATACTCCTGTTACATTTACACAAATTTCCCACATGGCTGACTGTCTTCGCATCTAATTGTGTCGGGAAAGACTTGGAGTCCATCAATATATCGACCCAGTTCTTAGTAATGCTCATCACCTTATCTAGGAAACACTTTAACGTTCGCGCTTTTCCACTCAACACTAATGCAGTCCTCTTACTTTAATCTGTATAAAGTAGAAGCATATCTGTGCATTGCTGCGCAGTAAGGGTGTAAAGCGAATTAATGCAGACACTCATCCTAATGGCGCAGGTGGTAAACCCTAGGTAGGCTTATTCTAGTGGGGATCAGCTAACACAATGTGTATATATTTAGTACTCGTGTAATACGTTAAAGATATAAAGCAATTATTTTAGCTCCATTGACTGTCAATTATTCAATTATTTCTATTAAATAACTCTTGAATTTTGTAGTCAATTACGTACGGTAAAACTTAATTAATTACTTTTACTTAGTTAAGGACTATTCAAAATTTGAATTTTACACATTTTTTACAACTTTAAAGTTTTACAAATCTTCAAAATTCAATATCCTATTCACACTTTTTTATATCTTGTTCAAAATTTCAATAGTTGATAAAATACGTTTTATTCATCCACTCACGTTCGGATACTTTTTTTAAAATTTGCAGTGGATGGTACCTGATGTTAATACAGTTTTTTCAAATAAATATCCTTTAATTATATTTAGTGAAATAGTTTTAGTTTTACGTGGGAGAAAAACTTGACACGAGGGGCAGTCGTTTCCCCGCAAAATGCGTTACAACAACAATGGATGAAAGCATGTGAGTTTTTCTGTATAATACGATATTACCATTCTTAAATGCCCTTTCTCCCTTCGGTGTAGTAGAACAGACCCTTCAATGTGGCAAGGCGCCACGAAAATCTTCATTAGATGACTCATTGTACTAAGCAAACGTGATGACGAGCGAACTACTTCACAGTCAGGCTTGTGTTCATGCGTAACAAATTTCGCGCAATTTTTGCTAACATCTTCCACGTTTATTTACTGGTTTTTCATAATCATAGGGTGTTTTCCGACCATCCCTGCAGCGTTGCTTAACAAACATTTGTGTATGCACATGAGGGTGGTGTAAGTAGGGGTTGCTTTAACAGTTATACAGAAAGATAGCCCACAATGAAATTATAAAGATGCGTGTTGTTGACTTGATTGAGTGAGAGAATATCTTTTCAATATCGCTCATTATTATTAGGTACAAAGGTTTTAATGATCCTGGGTGTTTATAGTAATCTTCATTGTACTTTTTCATATACTAAGTATAAGAGCTCTACATTGTTTGTCCCAGACGATGAAGCTATCCTACCAGAAACCCATCCAAACTCGAAAGCGTTCTAGAGGATAAAACTACCCTCGTAAGATCTCATCCAAACTCAAAAGCCGCCCCAGAGGATGAAGATACCCTGTCACGAACTCATCCAAACTCAAAAAGGCCCGAGAGAATTAAGCATCTCTACTACAAACTCATCCAAACTCGAACGTGATCTAGAGGATTAAACTATCCTCGCAGAAACGTATCCAAACTTGAATGGTGCCTCAGAAGATGAAGCTACCCTCTCAAGAACTCATCCAAACTCGAAAGCGCCCTAGAGGATTAAGCTACCATACCACAAACCCATCCAAACTCGAAAGCGTTCTAGAGAATGAAGCTACCGTCGCACGAACTCATCCAAACTCAAGAGCCGCCTTAGAGGATGAAGCTACCCTCTCACGAACTCATCCAATCTCAAAAAGGCCCGAGAGAATTAAGCTTCCCTACTACAAACCCATCCAAACTAGAAAATGATCTAGAGGATTAAACTATCTTCGCAGAAACTCACCCGAACTCGAATGGAGCCCCAGAGGATTAAGCTACCCTCAAAAAAATTCATCTAAACTAGAAAGCGTCCCAGAGGATTAAACTACTCGTACACTCGCAGAAACTCATCCAAACTCTACAACCGCCCAAGAGGATTAAGCTACCCTCACACAAACTCATCCAAACCCGAAAGCCGCCCTAGCGGATTAATTTACGCTCACATAAACTCATTCAAACTCGACAGCGTCCCAGGGAATTAAACTACTCTCGTAGAAACTCATCCAAACTTGAAAACTGCCCCAGAGGATTAAGCTACCCTCACACAAACTCATCCAAACTCTACAACCGCCCCAGAGGATTAAGTTACCCTCACACAAACTCATCCAAACTCTACAACCGCCCCAGAGGATTAAGCTACCCTCACAGAAACTCATCCAAACTCTACAACCGCCCCAGAGGATTAAGTTACCATTGCACAAACTCTTACCTTTTGACCTGCCTACTTGCCACCGATGGTTTTTCATGGCTCAGTCTCTAAACTTTGGAATAAAAAAACTATATTTTTTTATAAGATTACCAATAAGTTATTTTTGCTGACATTTTTGGATTATATATATATTATACCTTGAAAATACGCTAAACACGACTTAATTATCTCGATATTTAATGAATATAGACTAATGTAGTTTAATAAATATCGGACATTAAAATTTAAATTCGGTTATCTTTTCTATTACCATTAGAAGTGACAATCATGTCGATTTTGGCCTCTTTTCCAAGGTATAATATGGTAGAATAAAATAAATGTTAGTAAAAATTAAGTGTTAGTTTGAAAATTTTTAGTTTTGTAGACCAATGCCTAGTAGGTGCCTTATCGGCGAGAGAGGTATGAACGCCGGGCCAGGTCTATACGAGTGAGTGTGTGAGGGTCGTATAATCCTCTGGGGCGGTTTTGGGTTTGGATAAGGTATAGGATTGAAGAGGCTTTGGGAGCTCAGTGTCTGTTTCTCAAGGTCAAGAGCGCTAAGATATTACCTCCACGCTGCTCTACTGATAACATGACGACATGCTTTGCCGTATCCCCCCCTTCTTGTGGATTTCCAAATACTTTTTCTAATTTGTATTCGACCACAATTCACTATCACGTTCTTTGTACCGCTGCCGTGTATTTTGTGCACTTGTTTGCGCTTAAGGCGGGGAATGTAACGGATACATCTACAGCAATGGCAGCCGCACCTTGTACGGACGGCATCGTAAGGTTATCGATGTGTACGTCTTCGTTATGCAACGTTGAGATAACAGTTTTATCTCGTTGATTCTAACGCAGTTAGACAAGGTTATCTGTACAGTGGATTTAATTTACGTACTGAAAAATAAGCTTGAAAGACAATATAGTGAATTGCGTATGTAAACCGTGTGCTAATGGTGCACCATGATGCAGTGTTCTGTTTGGAGACGCCTCTGAAACTGAGGGGCGTGTGTATGCCTGGCGAGAGGATAAGGAGTCCCTAAAAAAGCATAAGAAAGGTTTTATTTACCTGCAGGAATATAGAAAAGTTGCTTAATGTATTGGATTCACGATTACGTATAAATGCGACTTGTTTTTATGTGTAATTATTACATTACTAGCAAACCATTCCTCCTATATCTAGACGGAGGTAAATCTATTGAAAAAGAGTTAAAATATGTTTGTAAAGCATCTTAATGTTACATATATATATAAAAATATATTTTCATATACTGAAAATGTTTTTCTCATAGTATATGGTTCTTTATTTTACAATTGTTTTAATTTTATTTATGTATTTACGTTGATTTTTTTATGACGATAATCTAAATAGAGAGGCATCACTGACGATTTCGTCCCGGGTCTAGACGTGCAAGCTCTGTACCGCTCAAACTACAAAAAAATCAGTAAAAGGTTTCTGACAAGGTTGGTTTACAGTATTTTTTTACGTATTGGAAAAAAGTTCTAAATATTTAGAAAGACAAAGTAGAATTACGACATGATTAACGACTATAGAAAACATTTTGACTTGGAAGAAAATCTAAAATAATTGCGCCTGCTTTCACTGACATAATCTTACATAAGGAAAATAAACGGTTTCATTTAAAAAATCAAACATTTATACAATTTGGGCTTACATATATTCTTTATCCAGCACCATAGCTTATTAAGCGTACTCAGAAACGCCTATTTCTTCGTCCGATTTGTTCTGAGAAGTATTTTTAGGAGAGATGAAAGTACGATAAATGACATTGGTGGACTTTACGTCATCATTTTAGAAATGTCCGTGCTACTCTTTAATTTACAAAATAGCATGTTCTTGAACGGTTGATATCTAGAACTTGACACTAGGACGGTTGACATTTATGATGGTTTTCATTTAGAACGATTGATATCTAGGACGGATGCCGTCTAGAACGGTTGACACCTATGATGGTTGATATCTGGATTAGTTTTACATCTATGATAGTTGACATCTAGAACTATTGACATTTATGACGGTTGACATGTAGAATAGTTGACACCAATGATAACTGATATCTAGGACGGTTGATATCTAGAACAGTTGACATCTATGCCGGTTGATATCTAGGATGGTTGATATCTACAACAGTTAACATCTATGGTGGTTGATATCTAGGACGGTTGACATTTATGGTGGTTGACATCTAGAATGGTTGACATGTAGAACAGTTAACATATATGATGGTTGATATCTAGGACGGTTGACATCTTGGACAGTTAATATCTAGAACAGTTGACATCTATGACGGTTGACATCTTGGACGGTTGATATCTAGGACGGTTGACATCTAGAACTGTCGACATTTATGGTGGTTGACATGTAGAATAGTTTACATATATAACGGTTGACATCTAGGACGGTTGATATCTGGATCAGTTTTACATATATTGTGGTTGACATCTAGAACTATTGACGTTTATAGCGGTTAACAATCCCTTTAACTCTTCTTTAGCAATCCCTTCAACTCTTCTTTAACAATCCGTTCAACTCTTCTTTGACAATCCGTTTAACTCTTCTTTGACAATCCCTTCAACTCTTCTTTAACAATCCGTTCAACTCTTCTTTGACAATCCGTTTAACTCTTCTTTGACAATCCGTTTAACTCTTCTTTAACAATCCGTTCAACTCTTCTTTAACAATCCGTTAAACTCTTCTTTAACAATCCCTTCAACTCTTCTTTAACAATCCGTTCAACTCTTCTTTGACAATCCGTTTAACTCTTCTTTAACAATCCTTTCAACTCTTCTTTAACAATCCGTTAAACTCTTCTTAAACAATGCGTTTAACTCTTCTTTAATAATCCAATGAATTTCAGCCTCCGTGTTTCCCAGTTTTTGAAATACAATGTCTTTCCTTTTTTGTCAAAGCCATTTCAAGAGGTAAAAAATTTCGTAGGTGAAAACAAAGCTGTCATATTCGACTCTTGCTTAAGGGGAAACTCTTGTGGCTTTCGTGAACTACACACAGGTGAATTCTAGTTGCTCTGTAGTTTAACTTTAAGCCAGCTGTTGTCAGCGTACAATAATGTCGGTAATATTGAAACACTCACTTGTTTCAGTGGTTTAACTTAATCTATAAACCACAAAGTGTAGTTTATATCTCTCCTCATCAAGGTAAATGCTGATAAGCCGTTGTGTGCGGCTAATTGAAGTATCGGATTCCTAGTTAGGCAATACAGCAGTCGCGTACTGTTTCCAGCCAAAATAATGAAGCAAGCAATATCTTATCACCTGTGTCTCGTCTTTGTCGGCCTTTAGATAACTCACAGTGCTTTGCAAATAAGGCATACGTAGGCCTATTACATACACACATTTTTGCAGTAACCTTCAACTGATTTTAGTATTTCTATTGTATTGGCTTGCTTTTACCCTTAGTATGGCTTCCGTGCGTTAGTTGGTATTTACGAAATATTTCGTATGGTTTTAGTTCATAAAAAGAAATTATTGTTTATCAACACACCAATTAAAGTAATTTGCTCAATAGTTTTCTCAGCGTTCCAAATAAATAAAGATTGACCTTGAGTTACAAAACAAACTAGGATAGCTGTTTGAGCTCGTATTGCAGTGAAGGAAGGTGAAACCAATTGGGAAAAAATTGAAAATCCTGTTATATGGGACACGTGATGTTTTATATGGGGCACGTAATAACATGTGATACTATGTGCTACATGGGTCACGTGATAATTTTAACTATATGGAACAAGTGATGTGTTGTGTGGTACACGTGATGCTATGTGGTATATGGGACACGTGATGTGTTATATGGGACACGTAATGATATGTGATAATATGTGTTACATGGGCCACGTTATGATTTTAACTGTATAGAACAAGTGATGTGTTGTGTGGTACACGTGATGCTATGTGGTATATGGGACACGTGATGTGTTATATGGGGCACGTAATGACATGTGATAATATGTGCTACATGGGCCACGTGATGATTTTAACTGTATAGAACAAGTGATGTGTTGTGTGGTACACGTGATGCTATGTGGTATATGGGACATGTGATGATATGTGTTATATGGGACACGTGATGATATGTGTTATGTGCGACATGTCATAATATATGCTATATATGTGTTGTCCCATATACATGATGTGTTTTATGTAGGACACGTGGTGATATGTGTTATATGGGACACGTGGTGATATGTGTTATATGGGACATGTGATATGTTTTATGTTGGACATGTCATAGTATATGCTATATATGTGTTGTCCCATATACATGATGTGTTATATGTAGGACACGTGATGATTTGTGTTATATGGGACACGTAATGATATGTTCTATGTGGGACATGTCATAGTATATGCTATGTGGGCACATGATGAGTTATATGGGACACGTGAAGATGGGTGTTATATGGGACACGTGAAGATGGATGTTATATGGGACACCTAAAAATGGGTGTTATATGGGACATGGGAATCGTGAACCTTCTCTACACAGTGAGCTAAGGGCTTCATGTCTTAATGTAATCCCTTTATGGGACATGGGAATCGTGAACCTTCTCTACACAGTGAGCTAAGGGCTTCATGTCTTAATGTAATCCCTTCTATATTCACAAACTTTTGTAACATAAATAACATAACAGTAGCGGTTTAGGTTTGCCGACGATTTAAAAGTTATGTAATTAGGTCTTATTATCTAACATTATTAAATTATAGTCTTTATCGATACAATGATCGTTAATTTATGTAGTGAGACAAAAAAATATAATCTGTTATAGTCTGTCTTAAATATAGTCTGATATAAAATCTTTCGTGAATATATAGAGTGTAGTTTTAATTTTTTTCCTAATACCACAATTTAGACAGGTTTAGCGCATATAAAACCTTGCCTAAATTACGGGCCTTTTCAAATAATTTAAGCATAACCTTCAAATAATCCGTAAATAAAAAGGAAGAGATCAGTTAGCGTTAATTTATAGCCATATGTTGGAGAAAATTCGACAGCGAAAAATATCAATATGTTGTAAATGTCTCAGTGTTTGAGAAATATTTCAATATAATATGAACTACAGGTGGTTTTATATCATTAAGATTTAGAGAGGGGGTAGTTGTTACGCAGTTTTGTAAAAATTCCTAAGTGATGTGTCGCGTTTAACGCCGCAGGAGTAATAGTAGTAAGCTTGATTCTTGGACTCCTTCTAGAGATTAACCTTCGAGCAGTTAAATTCTAACAGAAAGTACTCCGTACAAGGAGAACGTAATGCCCTGCCTGTAGTCATGCCATATTCGCGGTCTAAGCTAACTACCCTAGCAATGGTTAGGCTATCCTTGTTCCATGTCGTGATGAAACCTCTTCGTTGTTTATAATTATAATGGTTTAATTAAAGCTACTAGATAAAAAATACAGGATTTTTTTGCGGATTTTGTAGCCTTGTTTGCCACGAATGTACCACAATCATGGCTCGCAAGGGGAGAGTGAAGACCATAAAATATTCCTGCTCGCCATTAGAGTCGTAAGGCCTATCCGCTTCCTGTCAAATAACCCTATAATATCTGTAAATACTTTTTCTTTATAGTAAAATTCCATTTCTTGTTAATAACCTGCGATCGGAAAATATTCAGTAATATTGAATACAACATAGAGGTCACACTACAAAATTCACGTCACTCCAAGAAGATTGCAAGGTGACTCGAGAGGAAAACTACATGTAAGGTGACCCGAGAGTACAATACACGGAAGGTGATCCGAGAGTACAAGTACATGCAAGGTGACTTGAGAGTATAAATACATGCAAGGTGACCTAAGAGTACAAGTACAGTACACTGCACAGTAAAGTGACGCTGGAGTACAAGTACGCTCAAGGTGACTCGAGGATACAAGTGCATCCAAGGTACTCGAAAGTACAAGAACGGAAGTTGACGCGAGAGTGCAAGTACATCCAAGGTGTCCCAAGATTACAAGTACATGAAGGTGACGTGAGAATACAAGTACACGGAAGGTGACGCGGAAGTACAAGTAAACTCGAGGTAATACTGGAGTGCAAGTACGCTCAAGGTTATCCGTGGGTACAAGTGCATCGAAGGTGATAATAGTCAATTTATTCACTTATTTTCGTCAAGCCTATATAGAACGTGCCTCAATGCTCCTGGCATACGGTTGCTCTAATCTCACAAAAATTAGTTAATAACATGACTGGTGACCGTTGTGTGCAGTAATTCACGAATCTCGCATGTTTTTACAAGTCTTACCATATTGTTTTCGAGTAACCAATGTTTCTGACAGTAAAGAGTTACATTTTACCACCATACAGTGGGCCTACCTCACAGAGATAATGCTCCACACATTTAAATTTTGTTTATTGGCAAAATCTGAAGAGAAAAGGTATTTTTGTTTGATTTACAACTCTATCTTATGAAATTCCTTCTGAAGCTTAAATTACTCCACAGACACGACATTCAGGCAATGTGTATAGCTAAACCCATACTTCCAAATAGATACCCTGTTATTAGAGGCCACATTTTGGGTTGACTTGTAATTCCATTTAGTTTTTCCTGTAGTTTCGTCCAAACTAATACAATGCAAATGGATAGTCAGGTTAAATAAGTATATAAATCAACAGTATTATTACACAAAACAGAATAATTACTTGTTTATTATATGACGTATGCAAATAAAACGAGCTAATAGTAATCTGGTTTTGTTCCAGGTAGTGTGGCTTTGTGAATGGCTGTGTTCTGCAATTAGTAAGTAAGGCTTAATAAGAGTTATTAGTAAGTAATTGTTTCTTTGAATACACGCTGCCTCAACGCGCCGCTATTGGCG
Source organism: Prosapia bicincta (assembly GCA_036971475.1). NCBI lineage: Eukaryota > Metazoa > Arthropoda > Insecta > Hemiptera > Cercopidae > Prosapia > Prosapia bicincta. Next base: position 29,561,282 of record JBAIZL010000006.1, on the reverse strand, counting down.
CAAGGTTCCTTCTGTTGGGTTACATTGTTGGAGATTCTTGCGTTGGGATATAAACGTTGCGCAATCAACAAGGATCTTCACCTTGGAGAAGTTCATCAATTTCGTTATGACGAAGGAAGAAATTAATGCCTATCGTGATATTGTATGTTGTTCTGGCTTTCATTATACAACGGTCGGTAATTGTTTTTTGGCTGATTTTGTGTTCGAAATGTTCGGAAGTGAAAATTGAACCGTGTTGTATTTTAAAGCAAGAAATGTTTGTAAGATATTAACAATGGAGAAGAATAGTAAAATATAGGCAACGATAGAAAACTCCAGTTATTAAACATTCAATATGACATGGGTCTGAAACTTATCGTGACAGATTAGACCAAAAATAGAGGGATCCAATTCAAGGCTGAGTAAAGATTGTTTGGAGGTAGGGAGATCAGTAAATTTTAATAATAATAACAAACAAATGTTATAATAAACATATTTAATAAATTCAGTAATAATAATAAGTAGATTTATTAATAAAAAAGAATAAATTTAATAATAATAAAATTTAATAATAATAATTCATTTAATAAAAATAAAATTATTCTTTGAACTTAGCTTGTGAGATTATGTTAATACAAATAAAAGATATACAAAAAACTCACAAATTAATCATTTATAACTCAGATGCGTTTTAATGACTTAGTCATCATCATCACTGAGTGTTGCTTCTACAAACTCTAACTTGCATCTAAGTTTTAAGTTAGAGTTTGAAGTAGCAACACTCACTCTTTATGATGAGTTTCCCATTAAAATGGGGCTGAGTTAATAAATGGTTAATTTTGTGAGTTTTGTGTACGTCTTTTATTTGTAATAATAATAATAATAAATAAAATTAATATAAATAATAATAACAATAAATAAAATTAATAATAATAATAAATTTAATAATAAAAAACAATTTAATTTTAGTGTTGTTATAGGCCATCAAGACTCGAAACCTCTCTAGAACCCGGGTTCCAAACCTTTTGGTACCACACCCCCTCCTCTTGTGAATGCCTCACACGCCCCCATCACTTAACACTGTAAATAAATGTTAAGGGGATATAAAAAAGAAACAAATATTATATATGTATATTAAAAACAATTTATTTATTTAAACATACTTTCACAAGAAAGATAATATAACTTTTCAAGTCCTAATTTGCAAGGTAAATTTTAACTGATAAGAGGAAAGTGTTAATGAGATGGCTTAGCTAGTGTTAGTGTTTTTCACTAGCTTGCCTATTTGAGGTTGTATTTTAGTAAAGGTACACGTCAAAGGTGTCAAGTTTGTTTTTATTTTTGTTTGTTCCTATATTTTGTTTTTATTGCAACAAATGCTGAAAATGGTACTATTTCTTTCGAGCTGTCATGTTGGTTTAATTTCAAGTTTTCAAAATTTTGCAGTAATTTAACTCAATTTTTTTTATAAAAGCATACATTTCTTCAAAATTTTCTAAACATCAATAAAATGACTTATGAAAAGAAATCTGAGGTGTAAATTTAGTTCTAAATTTAATTAAATTGTGTATTTAAATTTTTGTAAATGAGAATTAATTTTATTATTTTCCAACTGGTGTCGCGTTACCCCTTATTTGCCTTCACGCCACCCAAGGGGAGTGCGCCCCCTAGTTTGCTAACCCATGCTTTAGAAGAATAAACTACCCCCGTATTTCTACGCCAAAACATACACGCGCTAACCTACCTACTAGGCCTCGGTCTACAGAACTAACATTTTTATACTGGTGTATTTAAGAAATTTTTACTGAAATATTTGTATTATTTTTATTACTGGAATTATAGGCCAAACATGACGTAATTGTGTACATATGCAATGTTGTTTAATAAAAATGTGAAAACAATATTTAAGTACTTATTTTTTCGTTTATCTTTAGGAGTGTTATAATTACGTCGTATTTAATCTCTATTTCTAAGGGATAATTTGTAGAATGAAAAAATCTCAGTAAATATTACAATTTTAAAAATATTAATTTTATAGACTGAGGCCTGTTAGGTGACTCATCGGCGACAAGTAGGAAGGTCGCTGGAATGTATCTTCGGTAGTGTGTGTCACTTAATCCTCTGGGGCGCATAAGAGTCATTATGCCAAAAGGTATTGGAATATCTATTGGTCTCACACTTTGTATGTGCCGATTACGTGGAACCAGTGAAGACTAATGTAATGTAGTTCTCTCCTGCCTTCTAAAATTGAACGGACTGTAGAAGGAAGCTAATCGCGCTACCTCATAATCTGTGTAGGTTATAGCTAAAGGTGAAATACCAGAAAGTATTGGGATATCTATTGCTGTATTCCACACAAAGGAATTCGCTAACGAGTTGTATCAGCGTCGGTAAATGGCGTTTGTTAATTATTATACAATGCGTACTCACTCGTGCGATGAATTACATATGCATCTAATTACCATGTCAAGCATACGTCCAACTCATAGTCGATAGGGAATATTGTCTTACGTGTAAATGTTTTTTTATGTCACACTATGGCCGCTAGTTCGCGTTGAGTATGGGTTCAAGCGAAAAACTTACTACCCTAATAAAAATACAGAATATGAAAACTGTGTGTTTTTTATTTTGTTTCTCTGTTCGTTGTAAGTAATCTTCTGCTTGCCTTGATCGAACCGTTTTCTGTCATTCATGACGGTTCTGTTCTAACCGTTTAACCTCTTGGTATGTCTGGGAGTCCATTATCAGAATCTTGGAAGGCTTCTGCTTGCCTTGATCGAACCGTTTTCTGTCATTCATGACGGTTCTGTTCTAACCGTTTAACCTCTTGGTATGTCTGGGAGTCCATTATCAGAATCTTGGAAGGCTTCTGTTGTAATACTGGTCGTCCGTATACACCGTATGCGCAAAAAAAACAATACTGAAACTGAATCAGCTGTAGTTGCCTTCTCGATCAGCTGTGCCGACTTTTAATTGTTGCCATGTATTCGTGTTGACGTATTTAATTTGAGGTTATATTTTGCTGACACGGCGCCAACTACTGCAGAGAAAAATTTTATCATAGAGCATTATTTTCACTCATAGGACTCCACAACCTGTCTTCACCAAAATAATGCTTAACCTTCAAGAACGATGCGAGTGATGCCTCAAATTGAACGGAGGTTATATAGAACATGTGTATGCTCGAGTCTTATTTATTTAGCTTCATTATAATTGAATGTGTTTGTAAAACTATGTGAATAAAATCAAATAAAATGTTACAACTGTTTATTTCGGCGCATACTGTATTTTATCATTACCATCGTGTTTCAGTAGTCTATTCGACCTATTAAGGTATCTCATGCCTTGTGTTGTATTTCCCCAAAATAGTTTTCTGTTCCTAAAAAGGTTGAACATTTATAGCGGTACATCTTTGTCAAACTTTGTCATTTCGTTAGATAAAATGTTCCAAAATACGATTTAGCACCTAGCGAAAAGAGAATGGGGGGGGGGGTAGAAACAGCCTCATAAAGGGCTTCAGATAACGTTATATCGTTTCCTAAATCGTTGAATAATTCATCATGGATCGACGAAAGCTGGTTGAGTAGTAGACAATACTCTTATGTAGATAACTTGTTTTAAAGAGTTTAGGTTTGCACTTATATTCTAGACAGGGTTAAATGAGGACCATCCCTTCGAGGGATGTATCACTTTGCCAACCCAGACGGCACTTACTATTACTCTTGCATACTTAAATAATACACGTTTTAAGAACAAGAGAGTAGATGCTGCGTTGTAAATGGATAATTAGATTGCTGCATTATGTACATGAAGCATCTATGGACGTTGGCATACACGTTATTAGAAGAAGAGAGTAGATGCGGCGAGGTAAGTGGATAAGATTGCTGCATTATGTACATGAAACATCTATGGACGTTGGCATTCACGTTATTAGAAGAAGAGAGTAGATGCGGCGAGGTAAGTGGATAAGATTACTGCATTATGTACATGAAGCACCTATGGACGTTGCAATACAACCACAATGTTCCAATATGGGTCGACTTAATATAAAATCGATCTTCCCGGCGTTACCTTACCACCATAGACAACGTGTAGGCAAATATTCTTTTATCAAAATATGAAACCAGACTATAATAACTTCAAATATTACCAAAATTCCTCACAGAGTTATTCTCATGGAATAAGTTAAAGTCATCTCTTCGTTCTTGTTTGTGCTGGGTTTTCCTGTCAAGCCTTCTTGAGGGGCTTCCACCATTGGTAACGCTTACTACCATTTAGTACAATGTAATATTTTGTTTAATTCTGCTTAAGGGCATTCTTTTGTCAGTCCTTTATCTCTTAGACACTTCTACTTGTTCTTTGAAACACAACTATTACCCAGTTCCCCTTTATTCTCGCTTTTCCTATCGATTTCAGTATATAATTTTAAGGCTTCCTTTTTTTGAAGAGTTCTTGCTATCAGACTAAGAAAATTGAATAATCTATAACATCAGATAAAGAACAGAATGCTCAGTGCTAAGTCTCAGCTCTTTTTAAACATTTGCCTTTAGTGCATGAAATCAGAGGCGTACATCAATTTCTTCCTTTGCAAGGGATGTAAACAAAGGTGTTCACCAATGTCTTGCTTCTAAGAGCATGTGATTAAAGGCGTATACCAATATCTTGCTTCTTACAGCATGTGATCAAAGGCGTACACCAATATTTTGCTACATAGAGCATGAGATCAAAGGCATACACAAATATTTTGCTTCTTAGAGCAGAAGATCAAAGGCGTACACCGATATCTTGCTACTTGAAGCATTTGAACAGGGGCGTACACCAATAGCTTGCTTCTTACAGCATGTGATCAAAGGCGTACACCAATATTTTGCTTCTTAGAGCAGAAGATCAAATGAGAACAAATGCGGACACAAAGATCTTGCTTCTTAAACATGAGATCAAAGGCGTACACCAATATCTTGCTACTTAGAGGATGAGATAAAAATCGTACACCAATATTTTGCTGGCATGAAAACAAAGGTGTACACAAAGATCTTGCTTCTTAAACATGAGATCAAAGGCGAACACCAATATCTTGCTACGTAGAGCATAAGATCAAGGGCGTACACCAATATCTTGCTACTTAGATGATGAGATAAAAATCGTACACCAATATTTTGCTGGCATGAAAACAAAGGTATACACAAAGATCTTGCTTCTTAAACATGAGATCAAAGGCGAACACCAATATCTTGCTACGTAGAGCATAAGATCAAGGGCGTACACCAATATGTTGCTTCTTAGAGCATTTGATTAAAGGCGAACACCAATATCTTTCTTCTTAGAGCATGAGATCAAAGGCGTACATCAATATCATGCTACTTAGAGCATGAGATCAAAGGCGAACTCAAATATCTTGCTTCTTAAACATGAGATCAAAGGCGTACACCAATATGTTGCTACGTCGAACATAAAATCAAGGGTGTACACCAATATCTTGTTTCTTAGAACATGAGATCAAAGGCGTACATCAATATCGTGCTACTTAGAGCATGAGATCAAGGGCGTACACCAATATGTTGCTACCTTCCAATATCTACTACCAATATCTGGCATTTTCCACATTTACAAAGAAATATCAGTGACAAGTCACCGTGACAGAAAATATCGATCTTCCCTTTAACCTAATAGCCTAACCAGGCTATTACTTGCGTAATTTTCCCACGGCTACTCCACAGGACATGGTTTCTCAATCTTTTTCAAAGATTGTACCCCTTAATAAAAAATTAAAATTTTTGTACCCATTTGTTGGGGAGGGGGTAGCGGTTAAATTAAAAACCCTTTCAACACAAAAACACAACGTATTTGGAAATATATTTGAAACGCATTACAAACAGTTAATGAGAAGGATGAGCTTGCTTCTTTTTACATAGTTCCTCAATGTTCGGCTCAAGTTTTTTTAAGTACAACCTAAAATTGTCCCCAACATTAAGCTTGTATCTGTGCGTACTTTTTAGTTAGGTTAAGCTGGGAAACCTTCTTCCACATAGGTATGTAGTTTGCAAACCCAATAAGAATCTTTACAGCAATGTTACGAAGTTCTTGGTACTCCTTTCCAAACGCCGATCAAAAAATCTAACTACGTAGCACTAAAATATATTTTTTTGACGTCGGGTCACATTTTAATCAGTTGTTCCTTCTGGAATGTTGTCCGGTTGCTCAAAGTTCAATCAAACGAAAAGAGGCCACGGATCCAGTACAAAACTCTGTCTGCGGGAGGGAAGTATTCTCCTACTGGTCTTCAATGTTGGTTCCAAGTAACTCGATCACACAAGTATCCAATTAGATTACATTATTAAATTATAACTTTACGTGAATACGAAACATTAAGAAATACAAATTGTTTATCCTTTTATAAACCTTCCCCGCGTATCACAGTTTGAGAACCTCAGGTGATTGAATCCATGATTTAAACATAATACCACCGTTAGGACTTGTCTGCCTTTAAGTAAGGTTAGCTTAGGGGTAATAAAGGTAACCCTTCGGATGGAAGTTCGTATCGCACAACATGATTAGACGAGATAACAAGCTTCTGTGTTTACTGGGAAAGTCGTGTTTAATGATTCCTGGAATCAGCCAACAGTTTCTTGTTTACTTGTAATGAAACACATTTCTATAAAAGTTCTTTGTAAATATAGACGGGGAGTATTTATTGTTAATCTTTAACTCTTTTCTAAAATACTTGTTATTTTAGAAGTGTCATTATATTTCTATTTATAAAAAATGGCGAAATGATTAGGTACATTTTCATTTCAAACATACCTATATTAAAAGCAATTGTTAGAAATTTATTTCAATTAAAAAATATTGTTAGTTTTAACTAAAACTATTATTAATATAATTTGACGCCATACAATTTTATTTCAGAAAGAAATAGAAATCTGAATATTAATTTAATGTTGCTTTTAAAAGGGTTGTGCTTTTACAAAAACGAAAAATGTTTTTCTGAAAAGAGGAAAGATATTTAGCTATTGTAGTAAGAAATCAAACCTACTATTAATCAAACTTATATAGTATTAGAAATATTTTGGACATGTTTAAAAGTAATTAATTTCGCTCGCAGTAAATATTTCTCAAGGTAAACTTGGTAATTTGGTATTAGGTGTAAAAGTACAGGCTGTCAGTCGTCCCTGTGCTTCGTCCAATCAGCGTAGTCGTGACTTCCTTCTCTTCTTTGTTTCTTTTGGCTTTAATTCACCACTTACTGGGTATTGCGGGTCCATCCGTCCTACATAGGTCAACATGCGCTCCGGATAAATCGAGACGGTCTAAAATTTTAGAGTTTTGTCCTGGAGTCTCGTAAAATATTATAACTTTCGCGATTTTAAGTGCATTTTGTATCTTCAATACGAGAATACAGTGAGCTGCTATTTATTTGCTCGTTGTCAAATTTAAAATTTGTTTAAATAAATTAGCCCAAACAGAGAATAATTCTTGGAAATATTTTTGAGAAACAGAAATAGATTATCTTGAGTATATTTATATTGTAATATATGATATGATACGATTATAATACATTTATTACATTTGTTCGTTCGAGGTTCCTTGTACTTTCTAGGGTTTAAGTGTTTCTTACATTTTACTGCTTCCAAAAGTAGGTTGTCTCGATTTGAACGAGTAAAAATGGTCACCCTAATTGTACATCTCCCATCCGATCTGATGTCTCATTTGCCGCCTTTTACAGCACAGCTCCCCAGGCTCAATATATCGTTGGCCAAATGATCTACAAAACTCCTTCCTTATTCATACCGCCATCAGCCTCTCTTCTGTTCACGAGAACCCGTCTGCTCTAAAACTGTTTAGGTTTAACTTTTAGGTTGTGATTTTTGGATTCCTTGAGACTTCAGTTCATGTAATAGTGTCAAACGTGAAAAGAGATTTCTTCTTCATCCAAGTGCAGTGGCTCTTCAAATTTTCTATAACCAGTGCGTGGTTAGAAGGTTGAAGAGAACCAAACCAATTGAGTTAGTCTAGTGTTGCGGTGGTTCTAATAGATGTAGTTGACAATGTCCAGACAAGAACTAAGGAGTAATTGGAGACTGCAGTTATATAAAGTGGGTATTTAGAGGTAGGTAATACAACAAACGTTAATGCAAATTTTAAAAATACTTAACTAAGTGAACACGTAATTGCTTACTTGCTGGCGCGTTTCAAAACATTCGTTCCTTTTACGAAGCTAACACTCTACTGACCTCATCGGTTAGGTGTAAAGGCTCTAACGGGAATGGATTTATGACTGTGGAATGGGGTGGATTGTTTGAGTTGTGTGTCATATAATAGAAACGGCTGTTGGCTTCAAAGTGTGTGTGATCATTTAATACGTTTTCTTTATCTGTTGCGTAGTGTTTGTAGATTTCATATTTTTCTAAGGTTGTTAGTTTTTTACTTTGTTTTAATGTGTGTAGAACATTTAAATTAGTGTGTATATCTGTGTGTGTGTGTGTGTGTGTGTTGGGTGTTTTGCGTAGCTGGATTTCGAAGCGTGTTCTTCGAAGCGTGTATAGAATGACCTGCCGGTTTGGCTGATGTACAGGGTCTATACACGCTATATATATATATATATATATATATATATATATATATATATATATATATATATCGCAATATGTATTAATAAAGAAATAAGTAAAAATACAAATACAAGAATTATTATTGAATTTACAATTCAAAGCTTTTCGTTGGCAAACAGTACCAACATCATCAGGAATATTAAACAATTAAAATTAATATATACAAATAAACAGCTTTGCCAAATCTATTACAGTGTTGTCAAACTTTTATTTTGCTGCCCTAAAATTACAAACACTGAATATAGAATCAAATTTAGATTTTACTTGTATTTGTTCATTTATCAACTCATTATTAGTATTTCTAAAGCCTCATAAATATTCATTCTTAGGCCTTTGTTAATATCTTTTACAAGTATCATATTATCTATATTAGGAAATATGTGATTATTATTAATACAATGACTAGTAAAATTTGATTTATAAATTTTCGGCTTTTTATATGCATTAAAATGCTCTTTATATCTATCTAAATGAAGTCCATATGACATTTTCATCATTATTTTTGTAAATTAGATTATTATTTTGTTTCTTTAAAATATTATAATTAAGTTTATCAACACTTTTCTTTTTATAGCCATTCTCAATTGCAATTTGATAGATAATGTTTTTCTCTCTTATTTTGTTTTCATTATTCATAGGTATTTTATGTAATATATAATAAATTGTATAAGGCATTCATTTTTGGATTATACGGACGGTTAGAATTATTAGGTATAATTTGGTTAGTTTGTGTCGGTTTACGATATATGTTAAATTCAAATTCATTATTATGTCTTATAATTGTTATATCTCGAAAGGTGATCTTATTATTTTTCTCCATTTCATAAGTAAAATTAATATTTTTATTTATTTCATAAATTGGAATATGACTGTTGTAATAAGGTTTATATAGGACAAACTAAGAAAAAACGTAAAGATAGATATAAAGAGCATTTTAATGCATATAAAAGCCGGAAATTTATAAATCAAATTTTACTAGTCATTGTATTAATAATAATCACATATTTCCTAATATAATAATATGATACTTGTAAAAGAAATTAACAAAGGCCTGAGGTTGAATATTTATGAGGCTTTAGAAATACATAAATATAATACTAATAATGAGTTGATAAATGAGCAAATACAAGTAAAATCT
>JBAIZL010000006.1:29359056-29549056 GCA_036971475.1 Prosapia bicincta | reverse complement strand
AACGGGGACTCTTACTATTATTTTAATAAAAACTACTTATTTTGGTCGTCTTTTAAAATTATTTACTGTCTTTGCTTAATTAGATCTATTTTTCATACTTATCATTTTTTTTTCAATGTTACTTACTCAGTAAATGTTCGTCCGTGACAGCTGTCAGTGAACGCAGTGTCACGCAGTAGAGTCTTCCCCGTCCCTGCAAGGTGGCTTCGTTGAAATGATCAAGGGTGTTACAGTTGGAACTTAATCTAACAGGCAGAGAGTAAAGGTGGAGGCGTCTTGATAAGAACGCCTTTCAAGTGTGCCATTTTTAGGTGATTAAAATGGAGTTTTGAATCATAGAACGTATGTAAATAGTATATTATGACGGTAGCATTGGCAATACACATAACAGATGATTAATCTTTTTGTGTGTTCAATAATTAAAGCCTGATTTGTTTAAAAATATTTTTTTAAACAAGTTTTAGTAAAAATATTGGAAACAAACATTTCTTCCAAAACCGTAAATAAAAGGCACCAAAAGATTTTGCAAGGTAGAATTTTAATTCGATACACATGAAAAATTTACTCTAAAACACATTGTACTAAAATAACCTGAAAGGAAATGACAGATCACTTTGTTCTTGGTAAATTGCTGAAACACCTGCTACTGGTTTAACTCATACTGCGCATTGCACTCGCCATACAGTAGTGGAACGACAGCCGGAGACACCTGTGCCCTGAGCAGCAGCATCCTACGCAAAGCCCGATAGCTGACGTCACACACAGTACTATTTGCATCGAGTCATCTCTGTGGTTTTGTATCGTTGGTCGCTTCAACCGCGTAAAACTTTCCATGATACAACTATCTCCAATGTTTTGTTCGCTCAGTTCATATCGAATATTCAACAGTAACTAGAAAATAAAGGAAATTTATTTAAAAGTTCTGGCAAAGATATCTGAGATAAAAGTTTTTAATGGTGAGCAAAAAATGCATTAATTGTTTTTGCTAGGCAATAAAATCGTTGTTAAGTGAAAACCTTTATAGCGATGACTACAAAAACTAATTGGATGCACATAAACAACCAGTTTCGCGTCAGTATAATTTCCGTCAGATTAATAGCGACATTCCATCAAGTTACGCTATGAGTAACCTCAAAGTGAATGATATGATCAATAGTTACGCTATGAGTCATCTCAAAGTGAATGATATGATCAATAGTTACGCTATGAGTAACCTCAAAGTGAATGATATGATCAATAGTTACGCTATGAGTAATCTCAAAGTGAATGATATGATCAATAGTTACGCTATGAGTAACCTCTAACTGAATGATATGATCAATAGTTACGCTATGAGTAACCTCTAACTGAATGATATGATCAATAGTTACGCTATGAGTAACCTCTAACTGAATGATATGATCAATAGTTACGCTATGAGTAATCTCAAAGTGAATGATATGATCAATAGTTACGCTATGAGTAACCTCTAACTGAATGATATGATCAATAGTTACGCTATGAGTAACCTCTAATTGAATGATATGATCAATAGTTACGCTATGAGTAACCTCAAAGTGAATGATATGATCAATAGTTACGCTATGAGTAATCTCAAAGTGAATGATGTGATCAATAGTTACGCTATGAGTAATCTCAAAGTGAATGATATGATCAATAGTTACGCTATGAGTAATCTCAAAGTGAATGATATGATCAATAGTTACGCTATGAGTAATCTCAAAGTGAATGATATGATCAATAGTTACGCTATGAGTAATCTCAAAGTGAATGATATGATCAATAGTTACGCTATGAGTAACCTCTAACTGAATGATATGATCAATAGTTACGCTATGAGTAACCTCAAAGTGAATGATATGATCAATAGTTACGCTATGCGTAATCTCAAAGTGAATGATATGATCAATAGTTACGCTATCAGTAACCTCAAAGGGAATAATATGATCAATAGTTACGCTATGAGTAATCTCAAAGTGAATGATATGATCAATAGTTACGCTATGAGTAACCTCTAACTGAATGATATGATCAATAGTTACGCTATGAGTAACCTCTAACTGAATGATATGATCAATAGTTACGCTATGAGTAACCTCTAACTGAATGATATGATCAATAGTTACGCTATGAGTAACCTCAAAGTGAATGATATGATCAATAGTTACGCTATGAGTAATCTCAAAGTGAATGATATGATCAATAGTTACGCTATGAGTAACCTCTAACTGAATGATATGATCAATAGTTACGCTATGAGTAACCTCTAATTGAATGATATGATCAATAGTTACGCTATGAGTAACCTCAAAGTGAATGATATGATCAATAGTTACGCTATGAGTAATCTCAAAGTGAATGATGTGATCAATAGTTACGCTATGAGTAATCTCAAAGTGAATGATATGATCAATAGTTACGCTATGAGTAATCTCAAAGTGAATGATATGATCAATAGTTACGCTATGAGTAATCTCAAAGTGAATGATATGATCAATAGTTACGCTATGAGTAATCTCAAAGTGAATGATATGATCAATAGTTACGCTATGAGTAACCTCTAACTGAATGATATGATCAATAGTTACGCTATGAGTAACCTCAAAGTGAATGATATGATCAATAGTTACGCTATGCGTAATCTCAAAGTGAATGATATGATCAATAGTTACGCTATCAGTAACCTCAAAGGGAATAATATGATCAATAGTTACGCTATGAGTAATCTCAAAGTGAATGATATGATCAATAGTTACGCTATGCGTAATCTCAAAGTGAATGATATGATCAATAGTTACGCTATCAGTAACCTCAAAGGGAATAATATGATCAATAGTTACGCTATGAGTAACCTCAAAGTGAATAATATGATCAATAGTTACGCTATGAGTAACCTTAAAGTGAATAATATGATCAATAGTTATGCTATCAGTAACCTCAAAGTGAATGATATGATCAATAGTTACGCTATCAGTAACCTCAAAGGGAATAATATGATCAATAGTTACGCTATGAGTAACCTCAAAGTGAATAATATGATCAATAGTTACGCTATGAGTAACCTCTAAGTTAATGATATGATCAATAGTTACGCTATGAGTAACCTCAAACTGAATGATATGATCAATAGTTACGCTATGAGTAACCTCTAAGTCAATAATATGATCAATAGTTACGCTATGAGTAACCTCAAAGTGAATGATATGATCAATAGTTACGCTATTAGTAATCTCAAAGTGAATAATATGATTAATAGTTACGCTATGAGTAACCTCAAAGTGAATGATATGATCAATAGTTACGCTATGAGTAATCTCAAAGTGAATGATATGATCAATAGTTACGCTATGAGTAACCTCAAAGTGAATGATATGATCAATAGTTACGCTATGAGTAATCTCAAAGTGAATGATATGATCAATAGTTACGCTATGAGTAACCTCAAAGGGGATAATAATGTGATCAATAGTTACGCTATGAGTAATCTCAAAGTGAATGATATGATCAATAGTTACGCTATGAGTAATCTCAAAGTGAATGATATGATCAATAGTTACGCTATGAGTAACCTCAAAGTGAATGATATGCTCAATATGATTTAATATATCTGTTGATTTTATGTTATTGGTAATGTTATGTTGTAAAACCACTGTTATAACACGAAACTTTATAGGTTATGTTGTAATACCCCTGTTTTAACACGAAGGTTTATACGTTATGTTGGAAAACCAGAGTTTTAACACGAAGGTTTACACTTTATGTTGTAAAACCACTGTTTTAACACGAAGCTTTATATGTTATGTTGTAAATCCACTGTTTTAACACGAAGGTTTATACCTTATGTTGTAAAACTACTATTTTAATCCGAAGGCTTATAGGTTATTTATAACACGAAAGTTTATAGGTTATGTTGTAATACCCCTGTTTTAACACGAAGGTTTATACGTTATGTTGGAAAACCAGCGTTTTAACACGAAGGTTTACACTTTATGTTGTAAAACCACTGTTTTAATACGAAGCTTTATATGTTATGTTGTAAACCCACTGTTTTAACACGAAGGTTTATACCTTATGTTGTAAAACTACTGTTTTAATCCGAAGGCTTATAGGTTATGTTGTAATACCACTGTTGTAACACGAAGGTTTATAGGTTATGTTGTAAAACCACTGTTATAACACGAAAGCTCATAGGTTATGTTGTAAAACAACTGTTTTAACACGATGGTTTATACGTTATGTTGGAAAACCAAAGTTTTAACGCGAAGGTTTACACTTTTTGTTGTAAAACCACTGTTTTAACACGAAGCTTTATATGTTGTGTTGTAAAACCACTGTTTTAACACTAAGGTTTACACCTTATGTTGTAAAACTACTGTTTCTACACGTATCAGTTCATATAGAATATTCAAGCGTAATTAAAAATATAAGAAATTATATATAAGTTCTGGCAAAGTTATCATAGATAATAGCTTTTGCCGGTGGTAAAAAAAGCATTAGTTTTTTGCCAAGCATTACAATTTTTTTGAAGTGAAAACTTTTACAGCGATACTACAAACCTTATTGGGTGCACATAAAGATACAGTTTCGCGTCAGTACAATTTCCGTCAGATTAATAGCGTCAATTTAAATTCCAACAGGTTACGCTATAAGTCACAGCAAAGTGAATCAAATGATCAATATGATATCATATATCAGCTGATTTTATGTCATGCGTTGTGTTGTGAAGCCACTGTTTTTACACGAAGGTTATGTTAAATTATTAATTGAACATTATTAAAGAAATATGTTATTAATAAATAGTTTCTTTCAACAAAATAAGTGTACACAACTCGCTATTATAAAACTTTAATTTCAAGTGAATTATGAGTTCAAATAATTTTGTGAGTTGTGTATATTTATTTTGTTTGTAACCTTAACTTACAAGCCAGCTCGAATATTATTTATAGTTTCAGTTAATAAGTATACTATGTATTGAAATTTTTAATAAATCTCAATATAAATAGTTCAATATAACGATAATATTAAGTTATGTATTTTTAATCAACTTTTTAAAAATGAAAACATTCTTATGCTCGTCTGATAATGTTTAGGTAATTCTCATATGTTTAAATGTTTTTTATTTATTTAAAATTACTGTAGACTTGGCTATAAAAGTTGCCACTTCTTTCGGGACTCAATCTTCTAATTTGTTTTATTGAAGCAAAACACTTTTGAGGTTCCAAAACATTGGTTCTCCAAAACTAATGAGGAATACATATTATACTTTTTAAACTAATACAACGTCTATAGTAGCTATGAGTAAACTTTACTCACTCATCAACTTATTGATTGTTAAGGTAATAAACACAAGAAATATATACAACTCACAGCAACAGTTAGAACCGGATCTGGGCATTGCCAAATTCACAACCACGGTTACTAATATATTTACAATGAACCACTACAAATATTCAATTTAGATAGAACTATAATATTAATAAAATGTAATATTAACAAAATTATTTATATAATTTAAATTAAAGTTAATATTCAAAACTAAATTAATTTACAATAATATGAAATTTTGAATTGATTCTACTCCATTATTAACAATTTTACTTATATATCTATTTATAAATAAACCTTCCCATGCATCTAATTAATTAAAATTTATCACATTCTTCAAAATGATTACATTTTTACTTTTAAATATACAGTTTTCGTCCAAACAATGCTTCACCCTAGCTGGCTTTTATAATTGAATTATAATTTTCTAATTAAGGGTTTATAATTGTGAGTTGTATATATTTCTTGTGTTTACAACCTTAATTCACAAACCCGCTCGAATATTGTTTATATGGTTAAGCTAGCTAAAAAATGTTCAGAGATGCTTTTTCGTGTTTGTTATGATTACAAAAATTACAAAAAAGTTAAAAATCACTTCCTGACTAGCCATATTTGCAGCTTTGCCTGTTGAAACTTACAGACAACATGGAAATGTGTCAAAATAAAATGTCTCATTAAAATTATGTTTAAATGTGTAGATGGTATTACGAATTTTATAACAAAAACTACATTGAAATTTCGTACCACAACAAACGTTCGAAATATTGTACATATTTATATATTTCTAATTACAGCACACAATATTAGATACTTTTGTTTATATTTCATTAACATACTTAATCCTCAACCAAATTAAATACAAATATGCATCTTTGAATCTACGCCTATGCCATCTTCGACCGTATGTCATAATAATGTGAGGCTTGCAACTGATTTTGTCAATACTGTAATTATCTTTCATCAAAGAGGCCAATAAATATGAGTAAAATATAATCATAAAAATTCTAACTAGTAAAGACATGAAAAATTTACGCAAACAGTGACTTGTAAAAATATAATTTACACAGAAAATTTTCTTCACAGGGTATCGATGAGTAATTTTGGTTCAGGAATACCTGGAAGAGTTGGAAAAGGTCCATTATCAGCATTTACACATCGGCTACATAGCCTTTACTGACGGCTACAGCTTTACTTTAAAGGGCTGTAATCTGTTAATAGAAGTCTGTTTGGTCAGAATTCTGAGATAATAACACTATTCAGTAAAAGTGACTGTCTTGGGTTAAGGCTCGAAGAGTAATGAAACTAAATAGAAATGAGTCAAAAGATGTAACGGAAATAAAGATGATACGAGATGGCTGTAAGCTAAATAATACAGCCTATGAGCAAAATTAAAGAAGATACGAGATGGCTGTAAGCTAAATAATGCAGGCTATGAACGGAATTGAAGAAGATACAAGATGGTTGTAAGCCAAATAGTGCAGCCTACGAACGGAATTAAAGAAGATAAAAGATGGCTGTAAGCTAAATAATGCAGCCTATGAACGGAATTAAAGAAGATGTAAGATGGCTTGAAGCTAAATAATGCAGCCTATGAACGGAATTAAAGAAGATAAAAGATAGCTATATGCTAAATAATGCAGCCTATTAACGGAATTAAAGAAGACACAAGATGGCTGTAAGGTTAAATATTGCAGCCTATGAACGGAATTAAAGAAGATACAAGATGGTTGTAAGCTAAATAGTGCAGCCTATGAACGGAATTAAAGGAAATGTAAGATGGCTTAAAGCTAAATAATGCAGCCTATGAACGGAATTAAAGAAGATAAAATATAGCTATATGCTAAATAATGCAGCCTATTAACGGAATTAAAGAAGATGTAAGATGGCTGTAAGCTAAATAATGCAGCCTATTAACGGAATTAAAGAAGATAAAAGATGGCTGTAAGCCAAATTATGCAGCCTATGAACGGAATTAAAGAAGATGTAAGATGGCTTAAAGCTAAATAATGCAGCCTATGAACGGAATTAAAGAAAATAAAATATAGCTATATGCTAAATAATGCAGCCTATTAACGGAATTAAAGAAGATACAAGATGGTTGTAAGGTTAAATATTGCAGCCTATGAACGGAAAAAGAAGATAAAAGAGGGCTTTAAGGTAAATAATACAGCCTATAAACGGAATTAATATACAATTATTCCAAACAGAATGGGAGATGAGTATATTAGGAATTTAAATTTCAAGCTTTATTTAATAAATATTCAATATAGGGGTTTTTCGTTACAAAGGTCATTTCTTTAAACCTTTCAGACCAGGTAAAGTTTCTTATTAACAAAGGTTAAATGTCCCGGTACGCTACGAAATTACATGAAAAGCATTTTCGATACTATAGTGTAGAAAAGTAATGAAAGGTTTGGGAAAGTACTAGCGCATTAACTTCGTAAGGGAAATAAGTGTAATGCAATGCATGTAAGTTCAGAGTCGGCCATAAGGCTATTGATTTATCTCGTCGAGTTGAGGCTGGTTTATAGGTTTGCGTAGCTGCTGTGAGAGTAAACAAGAGATAAAACTGGCTAAACACCTGTACATTGCAGGCTTTATTGATAGAGAGGTAGCGGCATTGTTGACGATACGCAGTAACCGTCTCTTATCCGCTGCGTGTAATTTTTATGCTGTCGTTATCATTGCCTGCGTTTGCGTTTAAACACTTGTAACGTAATGGCCATTAATGTAAGATGGTATCATTCTGTTCTATATTATTCTTTTCTAGAGGCAAGTAACGTTTCTGGAGGATCTATTTCTACTGTATGTTGTGCAGATTTTATGGCATTTCAGTAAATCAAAATCGTCAAGGTCTTGAGTTACCCCCTGGTAGAAATATTTAATACCTTTAGAACATTGCGCCTACCGACGTTTTTCCGTCGGTTGTGAATTTTTTTCATATCGAGCGGAATAACTTTGGAAAAGCTGAGTCGAGTCTTTTAGTAATGTTCACTCGAAAGGTTGGGAGTTCAGTTACAGCAATAGGCTACTATGTAAAGTACAATGTTATCACGAAATACGTTCATCTTAGGAATAGTCAACAAAATTAATAATTTATTTTATAATATTGTCGATAAACATTTGAGTACATTTTCTTGGCTTTTCTAACATAAGAATATTTTTCTTTGTCGAAGGGTTTCGGAATACAAAAACGCATTATAAAAGAAAAATATTGTGTAGTTAGAAAAGGGAGAAAAATATAATCCAATTTATAGAAAAGAACCTAAAAGAAGTGAAGATGAATGTATTAAGAGTTCCAATTAATTTTGGTATGAAAACTTCTTTGAGGGTGTATAAAACAGACGTTTACATACTACAGATGCTTATGCGTATAGCATTTGTTTTATGACGTTGGTTTTTTATAGAGCAGATATTTTAGGCTGTAGGTTATGTTGTAAAACAAATGTTTCAAGTTGTAGATTATGCTGTAGAACAGATGGTTTACGTTGGGAGCTATGTTGTAGAAAAAATGTTTTATGACGTTGCTTATTTTGTATAGCAAATATTTTAGGCTGTAGGTTGTGTTGTAGAACAAAGTTTCAAGTTGTAGATTATGCTGTAGAACAGATGGTTTAAGTTGTAAGCTATGTTGTAGAACATATATTTTATGACGTTGCTTATTTTGTATAGCAGATATTTTAGGCTGTAGGTTATGTTGTAGAACAAATGTTTCAAGTTGTAGATTATGCTGTAGAACAGATGGTTTACGTTGTAAGCTATGTTGTAGAACATATATTTTATGACGTTGGTTATTTTGTATAGCAGATATTTTAGGCTGTAGGTTATGTTAAAGAACAAATGTTTCAAGTTGTAGATTATGCTGTAGAACAGATGGTTTACGTTGTAAGCTATGTTGTAGAACATATATTTTATGACGTTGCTTATTTTGTATAGCAAATATTTTAGGCTGTAGGTTATGTTGTAGAACAAATGTTTCAAGTTGTAGATTATGCTGTAGAACAGATGGTTTACGTTGTAAGCTATGTTGTAGAACATATATTTTATGACGTTGGTTATTTTGTAGAGCAGATATTTTAGGCTGTAGGTTATGTTGTAGAACAAATGTTTCAAGTTGTAGATTATGCTGTAGAACAGATGGTTTACGTTGTAAGCTATGTTGTAGAACATATATTTTATGACGTTGGTTATTTTGTAGAGCAGATATTTTAGGCTGTAGGTTATGTTGTAGAACAAATGTTTCAAGTTGTAGATTATGCTGTAGAACAGATGGTTTACGTTGTAAGCTATGTTGTAGAACATATATTTTATGACGTTGGTTATTTTGTAGAGCAGATATTTTAGGCTGTAGGTTATGTTAAAGAACAAATGTATTAAGAGTTCCAATTAATTTTGATATGAAAACTTCTTTGAGTGTGTATAACACAGAAGTTTACATACTACAGGTGCTTATGCGTAAAGCATTTGTTTTATGACGTTGGTTTTTTGTAGAGCAGATATTTTAGGCTGTAGGTTATGTTGTAGAACAAATGTCTCAAGTTGTAGATTATGCTGTAGAGCAGATGGTTTACGTTGTAAGCTATGTTGTAGAACATATATTTTATGACGTTGGTTATTTTGTATAGCAGATATTTTAGGCTGTAGGTTATGTTGTAGAACAAATGTCTCAAGTTGTAGATTATGCTGTAGAGCAGATGGTTTACGTTGTAAGCTATGTTGTAGAACATATATTTTATGACGTTGGTTATTTTGTAGAGCAGATATTTTAGGCTGTAGGTTATGTTGTAGAACAATGTTTCAAGTTGTAGATTATGCTGTAGAACAGATGGTTTACGTTGTAAGCTATGTTGTAGAACATATATTTTATGACGTTGGTTATTTTGTAGAGCAGATATTTTAGGCTGTAGGTTATGTTGTAGAACAATGTTTCAAGTTGTAGATTATGCTGTAGAACAGATGGTTTAAGTTGTAAGCTATGTTGTAAAACATATATTTTATGACGTTGGTTATTTTGTATAGCAGATATTTTAGGCTGTAGGTTATGTTGTAGAACAATGTTTCAAGTTGTAGATTATGCTGTAGAACAGATGGTTTAAGTTGTAAGCTATGTTGTAAAACATATATTTTATGACGTTGGTTATTTTGTATAGCAGATATTTTAGGCTGTAGGTTATGTTGTAGAACAAATGTTTCAAGTTGTAGATTATGCTGTAGAACAGATGGTTTACGTTGTAAGCTATGTTGTAGAACATATATTTTATGACGTTGGTTATTTTGTATAGCAGATATTGTAGGCTGTAGGTTATGTTAAAGAACAAATGTTTCAAGTTGTAGATTATGCTGTAGAACAGATGGTTTACGTTGTAAGCTATGTTGTAGAACATATATTTTATGACGTTGCTTATTTTGTATAGCAAATATTTTAGGCTGTAGGTTATGTTGTAGAACAAATGTTTCAAGTTGTAGATTATGCTGTAGAACAGATGGTTTACGTTGTAAGCTATGTTGTAGAACATATATTTTATGACGTTGGTTATTTTGTAGAGCAGATATTTTAGGCTGTAGGTTATGTTGTAGAACAAATGTTTCAAGTTGTAGATTATGCTGTAGAACAGATGGTTTACGTTGTAAGCTATGTTGTAGAACATATATTTTATGACGTTGGTTATTTTGTAGAGCAGATATTTTAGGCTGTAGGTTATGTTGTAGAACAAATGTTTCAAGTTGTAGATTATGCTGTAGAACAGATGGTTTACGTTGTAAGCTATGTTGTAGAACATATATTTTATGACGTTGGTTATTTTGTAGAGCAGATATTTTAGGCTGTAGGTTATGTTAAAGAACAAATGTATTAAGAGTTCCAATTAATTTTGATATGAAAACTTCTTTGAGTGTGTATAACACAGAAGTTTACATACTACAGGTGCGTATGCGTAAAGCATTTGTTTTATGACGTTGGTTTTTTGTAGAGCAGATATTTTAGGCTGTAGGTTATGTTGTAGAACAAATGTCTCAAGTTGTAGATTATGCTGTAGAGCAGATGGTTTACGTTGTAAGCTATGTTGTAGAACATATATTTTATGACGTTGGTTATTTTGTATAGCAGATATTTTAGGCTGTAGGTTATGTTGTAGAACAAATGTCTCAAGTTGTAGATTATGCTGTAGAGCAGATGGTTTACGTTGTAAGCTATGTTGTAGAACATATATTTTATGACGTTGGTTATTTTGTAGAGCAGATATTTTAGGCTGTAGGTTATGTTGTAGAACAATGTTTCAAGTTGTAGATTATGCTGTAGAACAGATGGTTTACGTTGTAAGCTATGTTGTAGAACATATATTTTATGACGTTGGTTATTTTGTAGAGCAGATATTTTAGGCTGTAGGTTATGTTGTAGAACAATGTTTCAAGTTGTAGATTATGCTGTAGAACAGATGGTTTAAGTTGTAAGCTATGTTGTAAAACATATATTTTATGACGTTGGTTATTTTGTATAGCAGATATTTTAGGCTGTAGGTTATGTTGTAGAACAATGTTTCAAGTTGTAGATTATGCTGTAGAACAGATGGTTTAAGTTGTAAGCTATGTTGTAAAACATATATTTTATGACGTTGGTTATTTTGTATAGCAGATATTTTAGGCTGTAGGTTATGTTGTAGAACAAATGTTTCAAGTTGTAGATTATGCTGTAGAACAGATGGTTTACGTTGTAAGCTATGTTGTAGAACATATATTTTATGACGTTGGTTATTTTGTATAGCAGATATTGTAGGCTGTAGGTTATGTTAAAGAACAAATGTTTCAAGTTGTAGATTATGCTGTAGAACAGATGGTTTACGTTGTAAGCTATGTTGTAGAACATATATTTTATGACGTTGCTTATTTTGTATAGCAAATATTTTAGGCTGTAGGTTATGTTGTAGAACAAATGTTTCAAGTTGTAGATTATGCTGTAGAACAGATGGTTTACGTTGTAAGCTATGTTGTAGAACATATATTTTATGACGTTGGTTATTTTGTAGAGCAGATATTTTAGGCTGTAGGTTATGTTGTAGAACAAATGTTTCAAGTTGTAGATTATGCTGTAGAACAGATGGTTTACGTTGTAAGCTATGTTGTAGAACATATATTTTATGACGTTGGTTATTTTGTAGAGCAGATATTTTAGGCTGTAGGTTATGTTGTAGAACAAATGTTTCAAGTTGTAGATTATGCTGTAGAACAGATGGTTTACGTTGTAAGCTATGTTGTAGAACATATATTTTATGACGTTGGTTATTTTGTAGAGCAGATATTTTAGGCTGTAGGTTATGTTAAAGAACAAATGTATTAAGAGTTCCAATTAATTTTGATATGAAAACTTCTTTGAGTGTGTATAACACAGAAGTTTACATACTACAGGTGCGTATGCGTAAAGCATTTGTTTTATGACGTTGGTTTTTTGTAGAGCAGATATTTTAGGCTGTAGGTTATGTTGTAGAACAAATGTCTCAAGTTGTAGATTATGCTGTAGAGCAGATGGTTTACGTTGTAAGCTATGTTGTAGAACATATATTTTATGACGTTGGTTATTTTGTATAGCAGATATTTTAGGCTGTAGGTTATGTTGTAGAACAAATGTCTCAAGTTGTAGATTATGCTGTAGAGCAGATGGTTTACGTTGTAAGCTATGTTGTAGAACATATATTTTATGACGTTGGTTATTTTGTAGAGCAGATATTTTAGGCTGTAGGTTATGTTGTAGAACAATGTTTCAAGTTGTAGATTATGCTGTAGAACAGATGGTTTACGTTGTAAGCTATGTTGTAGAACATATATTTTATGACGTTGGTTATTTTGTAGAGCAGATATTTTAGGCTGTAGGTTATGTTGTAGAACAATGTTTCAAGTTGTAGATTATGCTGTAGAACAGATGGTTTAAGTTGTAAGCTATGTTGTAAAACATATATTTTATGACGTTGGTTATTTTGTATAGCAGATATTTTAGGCTGTAGGTTATGTTGTAGAACAATGTTTCAAGTTGTAGATTATGCTGTAGAACAGATGGTTTAAGTTGTAAGCTATGTTGTAAAACATATATTTTATGACGTTGGTTATTTTGTAGAGCAGATATTTTAGGCTGTAGGTTATGTTGTAGAACAAATGTATTAAGAGTTCCAATTAATTTTGATATGAAAACTTCTTTGAGCGTGTATAACACAGAAGTGTACATACTACGGGTGCTTATGCGTAAAGCATTTGTTTTATGACGTTGGCTTTTTGTAGAGCAGATGTTTTAGGCTGTAGGTTATGTTGTAGAACAAATGTCTCAAGTTGTAGATTATGCTGTAGAACAAATGGTTTAAGTTATAAGCTATGTTGTAGAAAATATGTTTTATGACGTTGGTTATATTGTATAGAAGATATTTTAAGTTGTAGGTTGTGTTGTAGAACAGATGTATTATGTTGTAGGTTATGTGTGGACCGAATGTTTTATGTTGAGGGTTAACTTGAAGAACACATGTTTTAAGTTGTAGCCTGTGGTACTGTATTTACTATACATTATTAAGATAAAGTATTATTTAGTATATTTTTATCAGTAATAAATATATTGAGTTTTATTTCAATAAATCTTACAGTAATGATATTGATATATATATATATATATATATATATATATATATATATATATATATTAATATTTTAAAAATGAAAACTTCCTTAGGCGTGTTTAACGCAACTTCCTTTTAAACTCGTTATCAAATTTTCATGCAGTAACTATTTTAATATGTTTAGGGGTTTTGAATTACATTTCTATTCATTTCGAAATGATGGTCATATTTTCCAACAGTTTTGTAATAACATTTAGTTTAGAAGATGATGTGGTGTGAGTAAGAGAAGAGAGAAGGCGGAGGGAAAAAAACTAAGACGCAATAATCTAATTTCCTGTTTGTGTCCTTTAACATAAAAAGTGTACAACGTAAAAATAATTAATTTTCCAGTAAATGGTATTTTTGTGTCACAGTTCTTAAAACGTTTTGCATGTAGTCATTTGGAACAATTACAAAATTAGGTCAGATATTATATGCCTAAACGTCTGTTATGTAGACATTCGTCCTGAGTATAAATTCGAATTAAGTGGCAGTAATTTTCATCCAGAAGTATTTGCAGCAAAAATGAAACGTAAAAAATGGTGTCTAGGAAAAGAGGTGTTTTTGGAGGTCAGTTCCGTGATTTGTTAATGAAGTTTGTGAAACAGTCAGTAGTGTTTTTCTAGTTTAAAAACTAGATTCCTTTTTTTAATTTGACTTAAATACAGTTTGGGTTACTGTTAAAAGCTTTTATTTAATGTAAGTTTTAAAATTTTGGTCACATTCTGAGGGGTTCTAGCTAGATGCTGCTGGCGTGGGTGTAAAATCTTGGCAAATTAACATTTATTTGCTTTTACACTTTTGACTAAAACTTGTAAATTATAAACTATTTTCTGATTTAGATAATTTTCCTGGTAAATATTTGAGTAACTATTAACAGAACACTGCGGTTGTTCAGGCGCATCGTCCTCATGTGCCGTGACCGTAGAGTCGGGAAAAGTCGTTGTCTACGTTAACCGAACGTACCCGTTCTTAGCGTGAAACACTTTTGCAATACACCCGTCTGTTATCTGCCAATAATTGGGTTATCGTGTGGCGGCGCCAATGGCAATGGGAGATTGATCTTTTGACAGCTGATATAGGCTGACGTCATTGTTCTCCCGCGCTTTTTGTAATAATTAGATGATTCAATCACGTCTGTGCATTTAATTTAAGTTAATAAATTCAATATTCAGTTTATTATGATTTGACATTAAGTTACATTTTTTTTCAAGGACGACACATCGCAGCATAAAAAGTATTAAATTTGACCTTTTGCACTGAAGATTCCATTTCTGTGAAAAACTATCGTATGAAAACTTATTCACTTCGATATTTAATAATTTTTTGTGACTCACTCATAGGTTTGCATAGTATTTCAAGTGATTTTTTTCTAGGCATCCCTATTGGCAGTTAAAGCACTTGACAAGTAGGCGGATGTCGCTATTTCCAAACCGGTTTACGTTATAATAAAATGACAAGTTAGGAAGAAAATTATGTCGAAATGTATTCCGCTTCACTGTGATGAGTTGAACATTTTTGATTATTCTGGAATCCAAAAAAGGTTGCAACCCTTGGAAACATGTTAAGGCTTGATCCATTCCAGAAAAATATCCATCACCTTAAGAACAATTTTAAGACTTTATGCATTGGAAGAGATTATGCAACCCTTAAGAACAATGTTAAGACTTCGTGCATTGGAAGAGATTATGCAACCCTTAAGAACAATGTTAACACTTCATGCATTGGAAGAGATTATGCAACCCTTAAGAATAATGTTAAGACTTCGTGCATTGGAAGAGATTATGCAACCCTTAAGAACAATGTTAACACTTCATGCATTGGAAGAGATTATGCAACCCTTAAGAACAATGTTAACACTTCATGCATTGGAAGAGATTATTCAACCCTTAAGAATAATGTTAACACTTCATGCACTGGAAGAGATTATGCAACCCTTAAGAACAATGTTAACACTTCATGCATTGGAAGAGATTATGCAACACTTAAGAATAATGTTAACACTTCCTGCATTGGAAGAGATTATGCAACCCTTAAGAACAATGTTAACACTTCATGCATTGGAAGAGATTATGCAACCCTTAAGAATAATGTTAACACTTCCTGCATTGGAAGAGATTATGCAACCCTTAAGAACAATGTTAACACTTCATGCATTGGAAGAGATTATGCAACCCTTAAGAATAATGTTAAGACTTCGTGCATTGGAAGAGATTATGCAACCCTTAAGAGCAATGTTAACACTTCATGCATTGGAAGAGATTATGCAACCCTTAAGAATAATGTTAAGACTTCGTGCATTGGAAGAGATTATGCAACCCCTTAAGAACAATGTTAACACTTCATGCATTGGAAGAGATTATGCAACCCTTAAGAACAATCTTAAGACTTCGTACATTGGAAGAGATTATGCAACCCCTAAGAACAATGTTAACACTTCATGCATTGGAAGAGATTATGCAACCCTTAAGAATAATGTTAACACTTCCTGCATTGGAAGAGATTATGCAACCCTTAAGAACAATGTTAACACTTCATGCATTGGAAGAGATTATGCAACCCTTAAGAATAATGTTAAGACTTCGTGCAATGGAAGAGATTATGCAACCCCTTAAGATTAATGTTAACACTTCATGCATTGGAAGAGATTATGCAACCCTTAAGAACAATGTTAAGACTTCGTACATTGGAAGAGATTATGCAACCCTAAGAACAATTTTAAGACTTTATGCATTGGAAGAGATTATGCAACCCTTAAGAATAATGTTAAGACTTCGTGCATTGGAAGAGATTATGCAACCCCTTAAGAACAATGTTATCACTTCATGCATTGGAAGAGATTATGCAACCCTTAAGAACAATCTTAAGACTTCGTACATTGGAAGAGATTATGCAACCCCTAAGAACAATGTTAACACTTCCTGCATTGGAAGAAATTATCCAACCCTTAAGAATAATGTTAACACTTCATGCATTGGAAGAGATTATGCAACCCTTAAGAATAATGTTAACACTTTATGCATTGGAAGAGATTATGCAGCCCTTAAGAACAATGTTAAGACTTCGTGCATTGGAAGAGATTATGCAACCCTTAAGAACAATGTTAACACTTCATGCATTGGAAGAGATTATGCAACCCTTAAGAATAATGTTAACACTTCATGCATTGGAAGAGATTATGCAACCCTTAAGAATAATGTTAAGACTTCGTGCATTGGAAGAGATTATGCAACCCTTAAGAACAATGTTAACACTTCATGCATTGGAAGAGATTATGCAACCCTTAAGAATAATGTTAAGACTTCGTGCATTTTAAGAGATTATGCAACCCTTAAGAATAATGTTAAGACTTCGTGCATTTTAAGAGATTATGCAACCCCTTAAGAACAATCTTAAGACTTCATGCATTGGAAGAGATTATGCAACCCTTAAGAACAATGTTAAGACTTCGTGCATTGGAAGAAATTATCCAACCCCTTAAAAACAATGTTAACACTTCATGCATTGGAGGAGATTATGCAACCCTTAATAACATGTTAAGACTTCGTGCATTGGAAGAGATTATGCAACCCTTAAGAACAATGTTAAGACTTCATGCATTGGAAGAAATTATCCAACCTCTTAAGAACAATGTTAACACTTCATGCATTGGAGGAGATTATGCAACTCTTAATAACATGGTAAGACTTCGTGCATTGGAAGAGATTATGCAACCCTTAAGAACAATGTTAAGACTTCATGCATTGGAAGAGATTATGTAACCCCTTAGGAACAATGTTAAGACTTCATGCATTGCAAGACATTATGCAACTCCTTAGGAACAATGCTAAGACTTCAGGCATTGCAAAAGATTATGTAAACCCTTTAGGAACAATGTTGATACATTCCAAAAAGATCCCTTAGAAACAATCGCTGCTAATCAGTCTTTTTAGGATAATAATTGAGCAATATCTTTAGTAGAATTTCTTTAATTTTTATCATATTCTTGTCCATGATTACTATCTGTGAGGTAACGCTGGGTGAATGAATGAGTAAATATTATGTAGTTTGTGCTTGTATTTTTTTAATTATATATTATTGTTTGCAACACATTGCGAGCCCTTTACGAATACGTGTACATTAATGAAATCATGCACATGCTTTGGATTTTATTTATAAACAGATGCCTTACGCTACCTCATTCTTTGAAATATTATGATTGGTAGATGCAAAGACGATAACATCTTGCCAGTGGAAGTCACCATTCCACCTTATAGCGTCTAGTTCCAGTTCACTGCATTACTGAATAGAATTACATAAGCTGTGCATTATGCAACTTATACAACCTGTAACTGGCATTGACGGGGTTCCGAAACGTTTACTGTGTAATGAGTAGTGTTCTCCCTCTTCAAATCCTTAGCCTCTTGAATAATGGCCCTGCTCTATACTCGCCTCCCAAGATTCGTCTACTTCCTGACACCTCTTATAAACACATCCCGTCTCAGTATCAGTTCATACCAGTCAAATCCTTGGCTTCTTGAATAAGAGCCCTGCTCTATACTCGCCTCCCAAGATTCGTCTACTTCCTGACACCTCTTATAAACACATCCCACTCAGTATCAGTTCATACCAGTCAAATCCTTGGCTTCTTGAATAAGAGCCCTGCTCTATACTCGCCTCCCAAGATTCGTCTACTTCCTGACACCTCTTATAAACACATCCCGTCTCAGTATCAGTTCATACCAGTCAAATCCTTGGCTTCTTGAATAAGAGCCCTGCTCTATACTCGCCTCCCAAGATTCGTCTACTTCCTGACACCTCTTATAAACACATCCCGTCTCAGTATCAGTTCATACCAGTCAAATCCTTGGCTTCTTGAATAAGAGCCCTGCTCTATACTCGCCTCCCAAGATTCGTCTACTTCCTGACACCTCTCATAAACACATCCCGTCTCAGTATCAGTTCATACCAGTCAAATCCTTGGCTTCTTGAATAAGAGCCCTGCTCTATACTCGCCTCCCAAGATTCGTCTACTTCCTGACACCTCTTATAAACACATCCCGTCTCAGTATCAGTTCATACCAGTCAAATCCTAGGCTTCTTGAATAATGGCCCTGCTCTATACTCGCCTCCCAAGATTCGTCTACTTCCTGACACCTTTTATAAACACATCCCGTCTCAGTATCAGTTCATACCAGTCAAATCCTTGGCTTCTTGAATAAGAGCCCTGCTCTATACTCTCCTCCCAAGATTCGTCTACTTCCTGACACCTCTTATAAACACATCCGGCCTCAGTATCAGTTCATACCAGTCAAATCCTTGGCTTCTTGAATAAGAGCCCTGCTCTATACTCGCCTCCCAAGATTCGTCTACTTCCTGACACCTCTTATAAACACATCCGGTCTTAGTATCAGTTCATACCAGTCAAATCCTTGGCTTCTTGAATAAGAGCCCTGCTCTATACTCGCCTCCCAAGATTCGTCTACTTCCTGACACCTCTTATAAACACATCCCGTCTCAGTATCAGTTCATACCAGTCAAATCCTTGGCTTCTTGAATAAGAGCCCTGCTCTATACTCGCCTCCCAAGATTCGTCTACTTTCTGACACCTCTTATAAACACATCCCGTCTCAGTATCAGTTCATACCAGTCAAATCCTTGGCTTCTTGAATAATGGCCCGGTTCTATACTCGACTCCCAAGATTCGTCTACTTCCTGACACCTCTTATAAACACATACGGCCTCAGTATCAGTTCATACCAGTCAAATCCTTGGCTTCTTGAATAAGAGCCCTGCTCTATACTCGCCTCCCAAGATTCGTCTACTTCCTGACACCTCTTATAAACACATCCCACTCAGTATCAGTTCATACCAGTCAAATCCTTGGCTTCTTGAATAAGAGCCCTGCTCTATACTCGCCTCCCAAGATTCGTCTACTTCCTGACACCTCTTATAAACACATCCCGTCTCAGTATCAGTTCATACCAGTCAAATCCTTGGCTTCTTGAATAAGAGCCCTGCTCTATACTCGCCTCCCAAGATTCGTCTACTTCCTGACACCTCTTATAAACATATCCCGTCTCAGTATCAGTTCATACCAGTCAAATCCTTGGCTTCTTGAATAAGAGCCCTGCTCTATACTCGCCTCCCAAGATTCGTCTACTTCCTGACACCACTTATAAACACATCCCGTCTCAGTATCAGTTCATACCAGTCAAATCCTTGGCTTCTTGAATAAGAGCCCTGCTCTATACTCGCCTCCCAATATTCGTCTACTTCCTGACACCTCTTATAAACACATCCGGCCTCAGTATCAGTTCATACCAGTCAAATCCTTGGCTTCTTGAATAAGAGCCCTGCTCTATACTCGCCTCCCAAGATTCGTCTACTTCCTGACACCTCTTATAAACACATCCCGTCTCAGTATCAGTTCATACCAGTCAAATCCTTGGCTTCTTGAATAATGGCCCGGTTCTATACTCGGCTCCCAAGATTCGTCTACGTCTTGACACCTCTTATAAACACATCCCTTCTCAGTATCAGTTCATACCAGTCAAATCCTTGGCTTCTTGAATAAGAGCCCTGCTCTATACTCGCCTCCCAAGATTCGTCTACTTCCTGACACCTCTTATAAACATATCCCGTCTCAGTATCAGTTCATACCAGTCAAATCCTTGGCTTCTTGAATAAGAGCCCTGCTCTATACTCGCCTCCCAAGATTCGTCTACTTCCTGACACTTCTTATAAACACATCCCGTCTCAGTATCAGTTCATACCAGTCAAATCCTTGGCTTCTTGAATAATGGCCCTGCTCTATACTCGCCTCCCAAGATTCGTCTACTTCCTGACACCTCTTATAAACACATCCCGTCTCAGTATCAGTTCATACCAGTCAAATCCTTAGCTTCTTGAATAATGGCCCGGTTCTATACTCGGCTCCCAAGATTCGTCTACGTCTTGACACCTCTTATAAACATATCCCGTCTCAGTATCAGTTCATACCAGTCAAATCCTTGGCTTCTTGAATAATGGCCCGGTTCTATACTCGCCTCCCAAGATTCGTCTACTTCCTGACACCTCTTATAAACACATCCCGTCTCAGTATCAGTTCATACCAGTCAAATCCTTGGCTTCTTGAATAATGGCCCGGTTCTATACTCGCCTCCCAAGATTCGTCTACTTCCTGACACTTCTTATAAACACATCCCGTCTCAGTATCAGTTCATACCAGTCAAATCCTTGGCTTCTTGAATAAGAGCCCTGCTCTATACTCGCCTCCCAAGATTCGTCTACTTCCTGACACCTCTTATAAACATATCCCGTCTCAGTATCAGTTCATACCAGTCAAATCCTTGGCTTCTTGAATAATGGCCCTGCTCTATACTCGCCTCCCAAGATTCGTCTACTTCCTGACACCTCTTATAAACACATCCCGTCTCAGTATCAGTTCATACCAGTCAAATCCTTGGCTTCTTGAATAATGGCCCGGTTCTATACTCGGCTCCCAAGATTCGTCTACTTCCTGACACCTCTTATAAACACATCCCGTCTCAGTATCAGTTCATACCAGTCAAATCCTTGGCTTCTTGAATAATGGCCCGGTTCTATACTCGGCTCCCAAGATTCGTCTACGTCTTGACACCTCTTATAAACACATCCCGTCTCAGTATCAGTTCATACCAGTCAAATCCTTGGCTTCTTGAATAAGAGCCCTGCTCTATACTCGCCTCCCAAGATTCGTCTACTTCCTGACACCTCTTATAAACATATCCCGTCTCAGTATCAGTTCATACCAGTCAAATCCTTGGCTTCTTGAATAAGAGCCCTGCTCTATACTCGCCTCCCAAGATTCGTCTACTTCCTGACACCTCTTATAAACACATCCCGTCTCAGTATCAGTTCATACCAGTCAAATCCTTGGCTTCTTGAATAATGGCCCTGCTCTATACTCGCCTCCCAAGATTCGTCTACTTCCTGACACCTCTTATAAACACATCCCGTCTCAGTATCAGTTCATACCAGTCAAATCCTTGGCTTCTTGAATAATGGCCCGGTTCTATACTCGGCTCCCAAGATTCGTCTACGTCTTGACACCTCTTATAAACACATCCCGTCTCAGTATCAGTTCATACCAGTCAAATCCTTGGCTTCTTGAATAAGAGCCCTGCTCTATACTCGCCTCCCAAGATTCGTCTACTTCCTGACACCTCTTATAAACATATCCCGTCTCAGTATCAGTTCATACCAGTCAAATCCTTGGCTTCTTGAATAAGAGCCCTGCTCTATACTCGCCTCCCAAGATTCGTCTACTTCCTGACACCTCTTATAAACACATCCCGTCTCAGTATCAGTTCATACCAGTCAAATCCTTGGCTTCTTGAATAATGGCCCGGTTCTATACTCGGCTCCCAAGATTCGTCTACGTCTTGACACCTCTTATAAACACATCCCGTCTCAGTATCAGTTCATACCAGTCAAATCCTTGGCCTCTTGAATAAGGGGCTTGCTCTATACTCGCCTCCCAAGATTCGTCTAGTTCCTGACACCTCTTAAAAACACACCCCGTCTCAGTATCAGTTCATACCAGTCAAATCCTTGGCCTCTTTAATAAGGGGATTGCTCTATACTCGCCTCCCAAGATTCGTCTAGTTCCTGACACCTTTTATAAACACATCCCGACTCAGTATCAGCTCATACCAGTCAAATCCTTAACCTCTTGAATAAGAGCCCTGCTCTATACTCGCCTCCCAAGATTCGTCTACTTCCTGACACCTCTTATAAACACATCCCGTCTCAGTATCAGTTCATACCAGTCAAATCCTTGGCCTCTTTAATAAGGGGATTGCTCTATACTCGCCTCCCAAGATTCGTCTAGTTCCTGACACCTTTTATAAACAGATCCCGTCTCAGTATCAGTTCATACCAGTCAAATCCTTGGCTTCTTGAATAAGAGCCCTGCTCTATACTCGCCTCCCAAGATTCGTCTACTTCCTGACACCTCTTATAAACACATCCCGTCTCAGTATCAGTTCATACCAGTCAAATCCTTGGCTTCTTGAATAATGGCCCGGTTCTATACTCGACTCCCAAGATTCGTCTACTTCCTGACACCTCTTATAAACACATCCGGCCTCAGTATCAGTTCATACCAGTCAAATCCTTGGCTTCTTGAATAAGAGCCCTGCTCTATACTCGCCTCCCAAGATTCGTCTACTTCCTGACACCTCTTATAAACACATCCCGTCTCAGTATCAGTTCATACCAGTCAAATCCTTGGCTTCTTGAATAAGAGCCCTGCTCTATACTCGCCTCCCAAGATTCGTCTACTTCCTGACACCTCTTATAAACACATCCCGTCTCAGTATCAGTTCATACCAGTCAAATCCTTGGCTTCTTGAATAAGAGCCCTGCTCTATACTCGCCTCCCAAGATTCGTCTACTTCCTGACACCTCTTATAAACATATCCCGTCTCAGTATCAGTTCATACCAGTCAAATCCTTGGCTTCTTGAATAATGGCCCTGCTCTATACTCGCCTCCCAAGATTCGTCTACTTCCTGACACCTCTTATAAACACATCCCGTCTCAGTATCAGTTCATACCAGTCAAATCCTTGGCTTCTTGAATAATGGCCCGGTTCTATACTCGGCTCCCAAGATTCGTCTACTTCCTGACACCTCTTATAAACACATCCCGTCTCAGTATCAGTTCATACCAGTCAAATCCTTGGCTTCTTGAATAATGGCCCGGTTCTATACTCGGCTCCCAAGATTCGTCTACGTCTTGACACCTCTTATAAACACATCCCGTCTCAGTATCAGTTCATACCAGTCAAATCCTTGGCTTCTTGAATAAGAGCCCTGCTCTATACTCGCCTCCCAAGATTCGTCTACTTCCTGACACCTCTTATAAACATATCCCGTCTCAGTATCAGTTCATACCAGTCAAATCCTTGGCTTCTTGAATAAGAGCCCTGCTCTATACTCGCTTCCCAAGATTCGTCTATTTCCTGACACCTCTTATAAACACATCCCGTCTCAGTATCAGTTCATACCAGTCAAATCCTTGGCTTCTTGAATAATGGCCCTGCTCTATACTCGCCTCCCAAGATTCGTCTACTTCCTGACACCTCTTATAAACACATCCCGTCTCAGTATCAGTTCATACCAGTCAAATCCTTGGCTTCTTGAATAATGGCCCGGTTCTATACTCGGCTCCCAAGATTCGTCTACGTCTTGACACCTCTTATAAACACATCCCGTCTCAGTATCAGTTCATACCAGTCAAATCCTTGGCTTCTTGAATAAGAGCCCTGCTCTATACTCGCCTCCCAAGATTCGTCTACTTCCTGACACCTCTTATAAACATATCCCGTCTCAGTATCAGTTCATACCAGTCAAATCCTTGGCTTCTTGAATAAGAGCCCTGCTCTATACTCGCCTCCCAAGATTCGTCTACTTCCTGACACCTCTTATAAACACATCCCGTCTCAGTATCAGTTCATACCAGTCAAATCCTTGGCTTCTTGAATAATGGCCCGGTTCTATACTCGGCTCCCAAGATTCGTCTACGTCTTGACACCTCTTATAAACACATCCCGTCTCAGTATCAGTTCATACCAGTCAAATCCTTGGCCTCTTTAATAAGGGGATTGCTCTATACTCGCCTCCCAAGATTCGTCTAGTTCCTGACACCTCTTAAAAACACACCCCGTCTCAGTATCAGTTCATACCAGTCAAATCCTTGGCCTCTTTAATAAGGGGATTGCTCTATACTCGCCTCCCAAGATTCGTCTAGTTCCTGACACCTTTTATAAACACATCCCGACTCAGTATCAGCTCATACCAGTCAAATCCTTGGCCTCTTGAATAAGAGCCCTGCTCTATACTCGCCTCCCAAGATTCGTCTACTTCCTGACACCTCTTATAAACACATCCCGTCTCAGTATCAGTTCATACCAGTCAAATCCTTGGCCTCTTTAATAAGGGGATTGCTCTATACTCGCCTCCCAAGATTCGTCTAGTTCCTGACACCTTTTATAAACAGATCCCGTCTCAGTATCAGTTCATACCAGTCAAATCCTTGGCTTCTTGAATAAGAGCCCTGCTCTATACTCGCCTCCCAAGATTCGTCTACTTCCTGACACCTCTTATAAACACATCCCGTCTCAGTATCAGTTCATACCAGTCAAATCCTTGGCTTCTTGAATAATGGCCCGGTTCTATACTCGACTCCCAAGATTCGTCTACTTCCTGACACCTCTTATAAACACATCCCGTCTCAGTATCAGTTCATACCAGTCAAATCCTTGGCTTCTTGAATAAGAGCCCTGCTCTATACTCGCCTCCCAAGATTCGTCTACTTCCTGACACCTCTTATAAACACATCCCGTCTCAGTATCAGAGTATCAGTTCATACCAGTCAAATCCTTGGCTTCTTGAATAAGAGCCCTGCTCTATACTCGCCTCCCAAGATTCGTCTACTTCCTGACACCTCTTATAAACATATCCCGTCTCAGTATCAGTTCATACCAGTCAAATCCTTGGCTTCTTGAATAAGAGCCCTGCTCTATACTCGCCTCCCAAGATTCGTCTACTTCCTGACACCTCTTATAAACACATCCCGTCTCAGTATCAGTTCATACCAGTCAAATGCTTGGCTTCTTGAATAATGGCCCGGTTCTATACTCGGCTCCCAAGATTCGTCTACGTCTTGACACCTCTTATAAACACATCCCGTCTCAGTATCAGTTCATACCAGTCAAATCCTTGGCCTCTTTAATAAGGGGATTGCTCTATACTCGCCTCCCAAGATTCGTCTAGTTCCTGACACCTTTTATAAACACATCCCGACTCAGTATCAGCTCATACCAGTCAAATCCTTGGCCTCTTGAATAAGAGCCCTGCTCTATACTCGCCTCCCAAGATTCGTCTACTTCCTGACACCTCTTATAAACACATCCCGTCTCAGTATCAGTTCATACCAGTCAAATCCTTGGCCTCTTTAATAAGGGGATTGCTCTATACTCGCCTCCCAAGATTCGTCTAGTTCCTGACACCTTTTATAAACAGATCCCGTCTCAGTATCAGTTCATACCAGTCAAATCCTTGGCTTCTTGAATAAGAGCCCTGCTCTATACTCGCCTCCCAAGATTCGTCTACTTCCTGACACCTCTTATAAACACATCCCGTCTCAGTATCAGTTCATACCAGTCAAATCCTTGGCTTCTTGAATAATGGCCCGGTTCTATACTCGACTCCCAAGATTCGTCTACTTCCTGACACCTCTTATAAACACATCCGGCCTCAGTATCAGTTCATACCAGTCAAATCCTTGGCTTCTTGAATAAGAGCCCTGCTCTATACTCGCCTCCCAAGATTCGTCTACTTCCT
This sequence comes from Prosapia bicincta, assembly GCA_036971475.1. Classification (NCBI taxonomy): domain Eukaryota; kingdom Metazoa; phylum Arthropoda; class Insecta; order Hemiptera; family Cercopidae; genus Prosapia; species Prosapia bicincta. The sequence goes on along the minus strand of JBAIZL010000006.1, from coordinate 29,522,731 downwards.
GACACCTCTTATAAACACATCCCGTCTCAGTATCAGTTCATACCAGTCAAATCCTTGGCTTCTTGAATAATGGCCCTGCTCTATACTCGCCTCCCAAGATTCGTCTACTTCCTGACACCTTTTATAAACACATCCCGTCTCAGTATCAGTTCATACCAGTCAAATCCTTGGCTTCTTGAATAATGGCCCTGCTCTATACTCGCCTAACAAGATTCGTGTACTTCCTGACACCTTTTATAAACACATCCCGTCTCAGTATCAGTTCATACCAGTCAAATCCTTGGCTTCTTGAATAAGAGCCCTGCTCTATACTCGCCTCCCAAGATTCGTCTACTTCCTGACACCTCTTATAAAGATATCCCGTCTCAGTATCAGTTCATACCAGTCAAATCCTTGGCTTCTTGAATAAGAGCCCTGCTCTATACTCGCCTCCCAAGATTCGTCTACTTCCTGACACCTCTTATAAACACATCCCGTCTCAGTATCAGTTCATACCAGTCAAATCCTTGGCTTCTTGAATAATGGCCCGGTTCTATACTCGGCTCCCAAGATTCGTCTACGTCTTGACACCTCTTATAAACACATCCCGTCTCAGTATCAGTTCATACCAGTCAAATCCTTGGCCTCTTTAATAAGGGGATTGCTCTATACTCGCCTCCCAAGATTCGTCTAGTTCCTGACACCTTTTATAAACACATCCCGACTCAGTATCAGCTCATACCAGTCAAATCCTTGGCCTCTTGAATAAGAGCCGTGCTCTATACTCGCCTCCCAAGATTCGTCTACTTCCTGACACCTTTTATAAACACATCCCGTCTCAGTATCAGTTCATACCAGTCAAATCCTTGGCCTCTTTAATAAGGGGATTGCTCTATACTCGCCTCCCAAGATTCGTCTAGTTCCTGACACCTTTTATAAACAGATCCCGTCTCAGTATCAGTTCATACCAGTCAAATCCTTGGCTTCTTGAATAAGAGCCCTGCTCTATACTCGCCTCCCAAGATTCGTCTACTTCCTGACACCTCTTATAAACACATCCCGTCTCAGTATCAGTTCATACCAGTCAAATCCTTGGCTTCTTGAATAATGGCCCGGTTCTAACTCGACTCCCAAGATTCGTCTACTTCCTGACACCTCTTATAAACACATCCGGCCTCAGTATCAGTTCATACCAGTCAAATCCTTGGCTTCTTGAATAAGAGCCCTGCTCTATACTCGCCTCCCAAGATTCGTCTACTTCCTGACACCTCTTATAAACACATCCCGTCTCAGTATCAGTTCATACCAGTCAAATCCTTGGCTTCTTGAATAATGGCCCTGCTCTATACTCGCCTCCCAAGATTCGTCTACTTCCTGACACCTTTTATAAACACATCCCGTCTCAGTATCAGTTCATACCAGTCAAATCCTTGGCTTCTTGAATAATGGCCCTGCTCTATACTCGCCTCCCAAGATTCGTGTACTTCCTGACACCTTTTATAAACACATCCCGTCTCAGTATCAGTTCATACCAGTCAAATCCTAGGCTTCTTGAATAATGGCCCTGCTCTATACTCGCCTCCCAAGATTCGTCTACTTCCTGACACCTTTTATAAACACATCCCGTCTCAGTATCAGTTCATACCAGTCAAATCCTTGGCTTCCTGAATAAGGGGCTTGCTCTATACTCGCCTCCCAAAATTCGTCTACTTCCTGACACCTCTTATAAACACACCCCGTTTCAGTATCAGTTCATACCAGTCAAATCCTTGGCCTCTTGAATAAGGGGCTTGCTCTATACTCGCCTCCCAAGATTCGTCTACTTCCTGACACCTCTTATAAACACACCCCGTCTCAGTATCAGCTCATACCAGTCAAATCCTTGGCCTCTTGAATAAGGGGCATGCTCTATACTCGCCTCCCAAGATTCGTCTAGTTCCTGACACCTTTTATAAACACATCCCGACTCAGTATCAGCTCATACCAGTCAAATCCTTGGCCTCTTAAATAAGGGGCTTGCTCTTACTCGACCCCCAAGACTCGTCTACGTCCTGACACCTGTTATAAACACACCCCGTTTCAGTATCAGTTCATACCAGTCAAATCCTTGGCCTCTTGAATAAGGGGATTGCTCTATACTCGCCTCCCAAGATTCGTCTACTTCCTGACACCACTTATAAACACACCCCGTCTCAGTATCAGCTCATACCACTCAAATCCTTGGCCTCTTGAATAAGGGGCTTGCTCTATACTCGCCTCCCAAGATTCCTCTACTTCCTGACACCTCTTATAAACACATCCCGTCTCAGTATCAGTTCATACCAGTCAAATCCTTGGCTTCTTGAATAAGAGCCCTGCTCTATACTCGCATCCCAAGATTCGTCTAGTTCCTGACTCCTCTTATAAACACATCCCGTCTCAGTATCAGTTCATACCAGTCAAATCCTTGGCTTCTTGAATAATGGCCCGGTTCTATACTCGACTCCCAAGATTCGTCTACTTCCTGACACCTCTTATAAACACATCCCGTCTCAGTATCAGTTCATACCAGTTAAATCCTTGGCTTCTTGAATAATGGCCCGGTTCTATACTCGACTCCCAAGATTCGTCTACTTTCTGACACCTCTTATAAACACATCCCGTCTCAGTATCAGTTCATACCAGTCAAATCCTTGGCCTCTTGAATAAGGGGCTTGCTCTATACTCGCCTCCCAAGATTCGTCTACTTCCTGACACCCCATATAAACACATCCCGTCTCAGTATCAGTTCATACCAGTCAAATCCTTGGCCTCTTGAATAAGGGGCTTGCTCTATACTCGCCTCCCAAGATTCGTCTACTTCCTGACTCCTCTTACAAACACATCCCGTCTCAGTATCAGTTCATACCAGTTAAATCCTTGGCTTCTTGAATAATGGCCCGGTTCTATACTCGACTCCCAAGATTCGTCTACTTCCTGACACCTCTTATAAACACATCCCGTCTCAGTATCAGTTCATACCAGTCAAATCCTTGGCCTCTTGAATAAGGGGCTTGCTCTATACTCGCCTCCCAAGATTCGTCTACTTCCTGACACCCCATATAAACACATCCCGTCTCAGTATCAGTTCATACCAGTCAAATCCTTGGCTTCTTGAATAATGGCCCGGCTCTATACTCGACCCCCAAGACTCGTCTACACGTCCTGACACCTCTAATAAACACACCCCGTTTCAGTATCAGTTCATTCCAGTCAAATCCTTGGCTTCTTGAATAAGGGGCTTGCTCTATACTCGCCTCCCAAGATTCGTCTACTTCCTGACACCTCATATAAAGACATCCCGTCTCAGTATCAGTTCATACCAGTCAAATCCTTGGCTTCTTGAATAAGGGGCTTGCTCTATACTCGCCTCCCAAGATTCGTCTACTTCCTGACACCTCTTATAAACACATCCCGTCTCAGTATCAGTTCATACCAGTCAAATCCTTGGCCTCTTGAATAAGGGGTTTGCTCTATACTCGCCTCCCAAGATTCGTCTACTTCCTGACACCTCATATAAACACATCTCGTCTCAGTATCAGTTCATACCAGTCAAATCCTTGGCTTCTTGAATAAGAGGCCTGCTCTATACTCGCCTCCCAAGATTCGTCTACTTCCTGACACCTCATATAAACACATCCCGTCTCAGTATCAGTTCATACCATTCAAATCCTTGGCCTCTTGAATAAGGGGCTTGCTCTATACTCGCCTCCCAAGATTCGTCTACTTCCTGACACCTCATATAAACACATCCCGTCTCAGTATCAGTTCATACCAGTCAAATCCTTGGCTTCTTGAATAAGGGGCTTGCTCTATACTCGCCTCCCAAGATTCGTCTACTTCCTGACACCTCTTATAAACACATCCCGTCTCAGTATCAGTTCATACCAGTCAAATCCTTGCCCTCTTGAATAAGGGGCTTGCTCTATACTCGCCTCCCAAGATTCGTCTACTTCCTGACACCCCATATAAACACATCCCGTCTCAGTATCAGTTCAAACCAGTCAAATCCTTGGCTTCTTGAATAATGGCGCGGCTCTATACTCGACCCCCAAGACTCGTCTACACGTCCTGACACCTCTTATAAACACACCCCGTTTCAGTATCAGTTCATACCAGTCAAATCCTTGGCTTCTTGAATAAGGGGTCTGATCTATACTCGCCTCCCAAGATTCGTCTACTTCCTGATACCTCTTATAAACACACCCCGTTTCAGTATCAGTTCATACCAGTCAAATCCTTGGCCTCTTAAATAAGGGGCTTGCTCTATACTCGCCTCCCAAGATTCGTCTACTTCCTGACACCTCTTATAAACACACCCCGTCTCAGTATCAGCTCATACCAGTCAAATCCTTGGCCTCTTGAATAAGGGGCATGCTCTATACTCGCCTCCCAAGATTCGTCTAGTTCCTGACACCTTTTATAAACACATCCCGACTCAGTATCAGCTCATACCAGTCAAATCCTTGGCCTCTTAAATAAGGTGCTTGCTCTTACTCGACCCCCAAGACTCGTCTACGTCCTGACACCTCTTATAAACACACCCCGTTTCAGTATCAGTTCATACCAGTCAAATCCTTGGCCTCTTGAATAAGGGGATTGCTCTATACTCGCCTCCCAAGATTCGTCTAGTTCTTGACACCTTTTATAAACACACCCCGACTCAGTATCAGCTCATACCAGTCAAATCCTTGGCCTCTTAAATAAGGGGCTTGCTCTTACTCGACCCCCAAGACTCGTCTACGTCCTGTCACCTCTTATAAACACACCCCGTTTCAGTATCAGTTCATACCAGTCAAATCCTTGACCTCTTGAATAAGGGGCTTGCTCTATACTCGCCTCCCAAGATTCATCTACTTCCTGACACCTCTTATAAACACACCCCGTCTCAGTATCAGCTCATACCAGTCAAATCCTTGGCCTCTTGAATAAGGGGCTTGCTCTATACTCGCCTCCCAAGATTCGTCTAGTTCCTGACACCTTTTATAAACACATCCCGACTCAGTATCAGTTCATACCAGTCAAATCCTTGGCCTCTTGAATAAGGGGCTTGCTCTATACTCGCCTCCCAAGATTCTTCTATTTCCTGACACCTCATATAAACACACCCCGTCTCAGTATCAGTTCATACCAGTCAAATCCTTGGCTTCTTGATTAAGGTGCTTGCTCTATACTCGCCTCCCAAGATTCGTCTATATCCTGACACCTCATATAAACACATCCCGTCTCAGAATCAGTTCATAACAGTCAAATACTTGGATTCCTGAATAATGGCCCGGTTCTATATTCGACCCCCAAGATTCGTCTAGTTCCTGACACCCCATATAAACACATCCCGTCTCAGTATCAGTTCATACCAGTCAAATCCTTGGCTTCTTGAATAATGGCCCGGCTCTATACTCGACCCCCAAGACTCGTCTACTTCCTGACACCTCTTATAAACACACCCCGTTTCAGTATCAGTTTATACCAGTCAAATCCTTGGCCTCTTAAATAAGGGGCTTGCTCTTACTCGCCTCCCAAGATTCGTCTAGTTCCTGACACCTTTTATAAACACACCCCGACTCAGTATCAGTTCATACCAGTCAAATCCTTGGCCTCTTGAATAAGGGGCTTGCTCTATACTCGCCTCCCAAGATTCGTCTACTTCCTGACACCTCATATAAACACATCCCGTCTCAGTATCAGTTCATACCAGTCAAATCCTTGGCCTCTTGAATAAGGGGCTTGCTCTATACTCGCCTCCCAAGATTCGTTTACTTCCTGACGGCTTTTATAAACAAACCCCGTCTCAGTATCAGTTCATACCAGTAAAATCCGGATCGATTCGTTTTGATTCAATGTGCTTTATAAATCGGGCTATTTATGAGTCAGCCGTCATGGAAACCCCAAAACACAGTGGATAAGAAGGTATGCACGCGTTATAGATATTGCTATGATGCAAGAAAATATGTAGCAAAGATAATTTTTTTCTTTAATGAGTCGAAAAATTGTGGAAGATTGTAGGATTTCAGGTTTATTTTAATTTTATTACGCTTTTGCTATTACTTACGACTAGACCTTTTTTTATTTAAAGGTCGTTAAATTGTTAACTTACACTTAGAGGAAACGGTTTTGTCTTTTAATTGGCTAGGTAAATTTTAGCTGATAAGAGGAAAATCTGTTAGTGAGGATGAACTTGCATTTATTTCACTTGCTGCCTATTTGAGATTGAGTTTTAGTAAGGGCATGTCGTAAGTAATTAGCAACATCAAGTTTGTTCCTATATTTTGTTTTCATTGCAACAAGTGCTGAAAATGCTTTTTCACACAAGTAGGTGCATGAAAAAGGCAAGTATAATTGAAGATCACTGCGATACTGTGGGACACACGTTTAAGTGTTTTATCCAAAATGAAAATGTTTCCATTTTGTCCGAATCATATTTGGCAAAGGAATCGTGTTTTCATATATTTCATTTAAATTTTCTAAACATCATGTCCAATAAGATTACCCGTTAAAAAAAAATCAGAGGTGTAAAATTAGTTTTAAATTTTAATAAATTTTGTACTTAAGATATAACTCAATGAGAATTTACTTATTATTTTCCAACTTATCTCGCGCCCCTTCACTTGTCTTCACGCCCCCCTCCAATGCTCTAAGGGAATGCCGTTATCTCTTTCCTACTAAAACGTTGCAAGTAAAGTCTAATCAAACCACACACAGACTCGTAAATCTGTGATGTGATACATCTGCTATTTATTGTAGGCAATGTCTCAGTGCAATCAAATAGCATTATATTGTAGGAAATTTCAATATTCTAGCGTAAGTAAAAGTAGTTGTTCGTTGAAAAGATTTCCGCACAGATGTAAACGCATTGAATACCGTAATGGCTGACATGTTGTCATAACAAATCGGAATTACGTTTTATCACATTTGTATGGTGCAATTATTTCTTATATATCTCACTTAATGTCGTGAGTAATTGGAAAACTGTTTTACTGTGGATAAAAACGGAAGCCATTTGGAGGCTTATTGCTTTTGACATACAGGTTATCAGCTTGAAAGTAAGTCAAGTGTCTTTCAAAACTATTAATATTGCAATATATTGATTAATTTAATCGAAACAAATCAATAACAAAATTAAATTGTATTACATTTGTATAATCGTGTCCGTTTCGTATAGATTGTTAAAAAGGAAACGTTTATAATCTGTTTAGACCTTCTACTGTAGAGCCATTGATATGGTGTAGGAGAGAGGGCATTCAGGTTGAACCCTGGAGCTGGTATTACTATCGGCTACTGAGACTCCCTTACTCGGATCCAGTTCGCATCTGACTCCGGTGGTACCGACCCGGTCTGATAAACTTACTATTCCAATGGTATTTTTGCTGCTTAAGAAAGGGTCACGGTTGAAGTGGTCGAACGGTTTGTAAGTAGGTAAGGGGTATCTTCCTATCGTACCAGTTCGACACCCCTACTTGCAGGATTAACACAGATCGGAGGAAGTCGACTTCACTCTGATTCTAATGAGTCACTTTGAGTGGTAAGACAAGAAAGAAACCCTGCCATGAAAAATCCCGCGACAGATCGTCCAGGAACCCTGGGGGCTTGGATCACCTTATGGAGGAGAGGTATTACCTTACAAACACCTTGTTAGTGAGTCTATGGCAGGAATGACATGCACCTCTTCTTCTGCTGCCTAATCGAAACTGAAAAGGCATGCAATCAAATTGGTACTTCCGTTAGGGCTAAGCTGCGACCATGGGGATGTGTCTCTGCGTCACCTGGAACATAACTGTGAAGCAGAATATATTAGTATGTATATATTAATTTTTTGCTTTGTGGTTGGAGCTAGGCGGTTAGTAGGGACAGCAGCCGTTTGTGTGTGTCATGAGTGGGGTCTTATCTTCCCAGTGAGGAAATGAGTGTGGATGTTTTATGTGCGTGAGCCTGTTTGTAGAACTGTTGTATGTTATTTGTAGCTGATAGATTTTAATTACATGAATTTTGTATCCTCGTCATTTAATATTTATATATTCTTGAGACACCAAAGAGGCAGTGGTACTAGCCATAGTGAAGGAGGGTAGCTGCTCAGTGTGCGAGTGAATGCTGCATGAAGTGTATTAAGTATTTAAGCATACTTGTATCAAGTACGCTATATTAATTTAAATACTTGAAAATAGCAATTAAGTGTTTTGTAAAGTGATAACTCTAGCATTAAATCCATAACGTTTCCATAATTTAAAAGTTCCATTTCAATTCAGCTAATGAGACACCAAGATATCTATACATGATTGTTTCTGGTCATAGACATATGTTCATTAGTTGATCGTTTGTAGAACTGTTGTGTGTTGCTAAGTGTCGGAGATGTTGTTTGATGAAAGGCACATTCAAGTCAGTGTGAAGCAGTGTTAATCTTGTACATCTAGGTGTCTTCGTGATTATTCGCAAAACCTTGTTTTGGAATAACTGGAGCCTGCGTAGAGTGTTACTTAGCAGTGGAGCGCTCTGCCGGCCATGTCGCCCAATTACTAGTACTAACCGTACTAGCAAATGATAAAATGTAAAAAAATTTAATGAGTTGTGTGTTTTAATTCAGAATTACACTGCCGGCTATATCCTGCGGCCGTACCGAGCGTATATGCAGTGCCTTATAGAATATGCCATTTGTAATGTGCTTGAAGAGATAATTTTTTGTTAAATTAATTTTTTAGGTTCACTCTTTTACCTTGATTGAGTCCTGTTTCAAGTACACGATAAAGGCGTGTATGTCCCTACAGTAATTCTATTTATAATCATAGTAGCTCTTTACCCTTCGTTGGTAATAATGGCCATACTGGCTTGTCTATATAGTCTGTACCCAGACCAGGTAACCCATAGTATTTGAAATCATCTAAAAGCAAGCCAATAAATGGCAGAAATATCACAAGCAGTCGTCATTGACAAAATGGAAGTAAATTAGTATTTTTTCGAATCTAAATGTGTATGAAGTTTTTAAAATAGTTAATCGGAGGGTTTTAAATTTATTTGTAGCTTATAGATTTTAATTACATCAATTTTGTATCCTCGTCATTTGATATTTATATATTCTTGACACACCAAAGAGGCAGTGGTACTAGCCATAGTGAAGGAGGGTAGCTGCTCAGTGTGCGAGTGAATGCTGCATGAAGTCTATTAAGCATTTAAGCATACTTGCATCAAGTACGCTATATTAATTTAAATAGTTGAAAATGGCAATTAAGTGTTTTGTAAAGTGATAACTCTAGCATTCAATCTATAACATTTCTATAATTTAAAAGTTCCATTTCAATTCAGCTAATGAGACACCAAGATATCTATACATGATTGTTTCGGGTCATAGACATATGTTCATTAGTTGGTCGTTCATGTTATTCCTAGGCCCAGATTGGTAAGTTTAAAAATTGTACATGAGGACGGGTCTTGATGAGAATGCTGGTGTCACGCTGTGGGTTACGTCACACGTCATGACAGGTTCTCAAACCATTGCTCTCTCTCTTGTAATTTCTGGTTTGTTTACATTTTATTCCTAATGTTTGTAGGATGCATCATACTTTTTTAGGATCTTTATGTCTTTTTCCTAACTTCGCCTACCAAACCGATGACTTGAGAGGCTTCAGCTTAGCGACCTAGTACCCGTGAGCTCTGTCCCAGACGTCTCAATAGCCTCTTTGTACATCCTGTATTTTTTTAATATTCTCCTGCACAATAATAACGCACTGTATTCCATAAAAAAATATTGATAATGTATTAGGATCGTGTAGCCGTGATGGCTAATATTTTTAAAATGTTGCAGCAGGGATAGGTTTTGCTATTTGGATGGTGTAGCAGTGATGGTAAAAACTTTTAGGATGGTGTAGTATGATAGCTATTGGTTTTAGGATGGTGTAGCAGTGATGGCTAATGTTTTAGGATGGTGTAGCAGTGATGTCTAATGTTTCAGGATGGTGTAGCAGTGATGGCTAATGTTTTAGGCTAGTGTAGCAGTGATGGCTAATATTTTAGGATGGTTTAGAAGTGATGCCAAACACTTTTAGGATGGTGTAGCAGTGATAGCTAATGGTTTAAGGATGGTGTAGCAGTGATAGCTAATGGTTTAAGGATGGAGTAACAGTGATGGCTAATGTTTTAGGATGGTGTAGCAGTGATGGCTAATGTTTTAGGATGGTCTAGCAGTAATGGATAATGTCTCAGGATGGTGTAGTAGTGATGGCTAATGTTTTAGGATGGTGTAGTAGTGATAGCTAATGGTTTAAGGATGGTGTAGCAGTAATGGCTAATGTTTTAGGATGGTGTAGCAGTGATGGCTAATGTTTTAGGATGGTGTAGCAGTAATGGATAATGTCTCAGGATGGTGTAGCAGTGATGGCTAATGTTTTAGGATGGTGTAGTAGTGATGGCTAATGTTTTAGGATGGTGTACGTTTTTCTTACCAACAGAATAAACGTGTTCATCGAAATTTAAGATAAACATTGAACGTAACTTGTATAATTAAACGGTTGTTCACCGTTAGGTTGCTGAGATAATATTTCAGCTCATGTTGGCATGATTGTATAATACATTTTCCTTGCAATCAAATTCAATAGGCATTATAAAACTAGCATATCGCTGAACGATGTCTGGCGGATTACACGTAGCTTTATCATCCGTGTTATGGGGTTACCTAACCATGCGTTTGTCCCGTGACGTGTAAAGTCGCCGTGTGCAATTTAGCTTTACTACAGAATGGTACAATAAATTTGCCTTCGGTTTAATTAACTGAATCCACAAATGACATTGGTATCGGAAAATGAGAACACCTCTATTAATAACGTGTTACTGGAAGTAGGTAATACCGCATGTGCCAAAATAATCAGTGCTCAAACGGTTGTAAGATTTTATCTTATTTAATTATCGTAGTTTTAAAAACACACAACTATAAAAAAACTTAAATCGGTTAGACTCTGGTATAAACATGTTCTATATTACCTCTGTTCGATTTGAGACAGTACTCGTACAGTTCTTGGAGGTTTTATGTCATGGGGTTGTTTCATGCTCGTTATACATGGTTATTTTTTCCTGTAGTTGAAACGATGGTGCTTGGTGGATCATCAGGGAAATTTTTCTCCATCATCATTTTCCAGACGTGTAAGATCAGGTGGTGTAAGATCGGGAGAGTGGGCTGGGCAAGGAAAGTTTGTTCTAAGGGGGAAGAGGGGTTGTTTCATGCTCGTTATACCATGGTTATTTTTTCCTGTAGTTGAAACGATGGTGCTTGGTGGATCATCAGGGAAATTTTTCTCCATCATCATTCTCCAGACGTGTAAGATCAGGTGGTGTAAGATCGGGAGAGTGGGCTGGGCAAGGAAAGTTTGTTCTAAGGGGGAAGAGGGGTTGTTTCATGCTCGTTATACCATGGTTATTTTTTCCTGTAGTTGGGACGATGGTGCTTGGTGCACAACAGCGCATGTATCGGGCACAACAAAATCTGAAGTCTTTTTTACAATGACATAGAACGATCCTATATCGGTCATTGTTTGTACTACAGCTGACCCAGTTTCAGTACCGTTTATTTTGGCGCATACGGTGTATGAGAGCTTAGTGATGAAGGTAAACAGATGCATATTTTGGTTCTAATACAATAGAAGTTTATTGTGGAAAAGATAAGCTATTTGATGAGAGTAGAAACATCAAACACTTTATTTTGGAAGCTCTCGATACCTTGCAGAATGCTGCTCTTGATGCATCCCCAGCGTAGCAACCCTTAGGTCCATACGGGCTTGAGCACTTGCTTGTACACTAGAAATTTGATTTAGAGACTCAACTTAGAATACCGACCTATGGGCCAAGCTAGTCTTCTGTACCCAAACCTCAGTTCATCTCTTTTTCTTCTCTTGGGACTTCCAATTCAGCTTAGCGTCTACGTCAGACCTCGGTATTTCACGTCTTTGCTATTTATTATGTTGCCCATTTCTAATAAGGTCACCTTTGCTCTCTGCTTTATCCGCCACGTTATGGAAAGGTGTTAACATGGTCAACATAGTCTTCAAGTACAAGAAAAGATACTTCCTGTTACCACGGGAAAGGTTAAGCGCACAGCTAAAGCCAAAAGTTTTGTGTGAAGGGTTTTGGTAATTATTTTCCGATGGAATTTATTTTCATCCGAGAATAAAATTTTGAAAACAAGTACTATTTACGCCACTCTTACTCTAAATAGTAATTATAGAGTTACTTTTCGTAACTCTAACAATTACACAATAGTGGAAAAAATTAGTGAATTTTTTATTCTTGATTCTAGTTGTATTCCATAAATAGGACATTAATTCAATTCCTTCTATTAATTCACCCTCTCTCCACACACACACACACACACACACACACACACACACACACACACACACACACACACACACACACACACACACACACACACACACACACACACACACACACACACACACACACACACACACACACACACACACACACACACACACGCACGCACGCACGCACGCACACACACGCACGCACGCACGCACGCACGCACGCACACGCACGCACACACACACACACACACACACACACACACACACACAACACACACAGACAGACAGACAGACACACACAGACAGACACACACACACAGACAGACACACACACACAGACAGACACACACACACACACACACACACAGACAGACACACACACACAGACAGACACACACACACACACAGACAGACACACACACACACACAGACAGACACACAGACAGACACACACACACAGACACACACACACACACACACACACACACACACACACACACACACACACACACACACACACACACTATACAGTTGAAATTTTTAATCTTTAATAAAATGTGTTTTATTCATCCACTCAGGTTCAAACAGGCTTTTTTAAACTTCTAGTCGATGACATTTGATATTATTACAGTTTTTTCAAATATGAATTAATTAATTAAATTTAATAATGGATTAATTTAAGTTTTATATAAAGACAAATTTTCACAAAAGGGGCAGAGTATGCAATTAAGTTATTTCGTCCCATTGCCTTAAAATAAGTGATAACATAGGATTTCATAAAACAGATTTTTAACTTATAGGTTATGTTACTTTATTTATATTATTGTAATTATTTAATAAAAAGTAACTAAAGTAAAATTTTTCTTTGTGGACCTAAGTAGAAATTGACTAAATAGGAATTGAGAGGTCCTAAATGCGGGCGATGAATAGGGAGTAGGAGGTCGCTAAAGAATAGATAAATCTTGGTGTTACTTTATTTATATTATTGTAATTATTTAATAAAAGGTAACTAAAGTAAAATTTTTCTTTCTGGGCCTAAGTAGAAATTGACTAAATAGGAATTGAGAGGTCCTAAATGCGGGCGATGAATAGGGAGTAGGAGGTCGCTAAAGAATAGATAAATCTTGGTGTTACTTTATTTATATTATTGTAATTATTTAATAAAAGGTAACTAAAGTAAAATTTTTCTTTCTAGGCCTAAGTAGAAATTGACTAAATAGGAATTGAGAGGTCCTGAATGCGGGCGAAGAATAGGGAGGAGAAGGTCGATCTTGGTGTTACTTTATTTATATTATTGTAATTATTTAATAAAAAAGATCAGGGAGCAGAAATAAAAGTGGATGAAATTCCGAGACATGGCGGAAAGAGAAACTGTAATTTTTGACAAAGTTAGGTTGAAGGTGTATTCGTTAAAGAATGTCAACGTGAATGAATACGTTTTCCCTTCAGCACAACGTACCTCCTGCGCGGTGTAGTATTCATGTGTTTATGTTTTCCCTTCAGCACAACGTACCTCCTGCGCGGTGTAGTATTCATGTGTTTACGTTATCCCTTCAGCACAACGTACCTCCTGCGCGGTGTAGTATTCATGTCATTACGTTTTCCCTTCAGCACAACGTACCTCCTGCGCGGTGTAGTATTCATGTGTTTACGTTTTTCCTTCAGCACAACGTACCTCCTGCGCGGTGTAGTATTCATGTGTTTACGTTTTCCCCTGACGTCCGTGGAATAGTGCAATACGTTCGTCTCGCCGACGTGAATCAACCTCGTAATGAAGCGAGCGTTCAAGTTTAGGGTCATACGATGACGTCGCTGCTCTAAAATTTGTTTACGCTTAGTTTTACTTGCTAAATAGTACCGTTGTTTTTACTATTGACTTGCATCAGCAGGTTCTTGTGAATGGGAGAGTAAATTACATAACGCGAGTCCTAGTTCTAAATTTCGTCACTTCAAGCAACATTATTCTCATGTAGGCCTACTTTAGAAGGCGATATTTTATTCTTCTATATAACAAGTAATATAAAACAAAATTAAATTTACAGTCAATTCTTTCTTGAATCAACAAAGAAAAATTTTATTTTAGTGTATTTTAGTTTATAATTACAATTAATATAAATATTTATAATAATAATAATATATAGTTATATATAATTATAGTTAAATAGTTACATAATATATAGTTATTAATATTTAATAATAATATTAAGTGCCAGAATAGGAAGGGAATTTCCTTGCAATTTTCCTTTCTGCGTGTGGTGTTGAACTATTTTTTTTTATTTGTTTCTATTCATACGCATGCTTTTTTGTCGCTTGCATTGTGTAGTAATTTCTTTTCATTATCCTTTCGCATTGTCTTGTGAAGCAAGGTTCGAAAGCGATGATCCCGTTCGTTATTTTATTCTTTTCATTCATTTTTAATCTTAGAGCATTATTTATGATATTGTGTGATAACCATAGAAACAATTTAAGGTTATATAATGTAGGTTTTTTAAATACCGTATATCTTTGAGAAACTGAATTTTAGCTACGGAAAGTTGGCTCAGTGCCAAAAAGCGCTATGTTCCGAACATGAAGAATCCGAACGGGACCCCTTAAATTTTTATAATGTAATCATTGATAAAATATTTGAAAAAAACTGTACAAACATCAATTGCCATCCACTATTGGATGAATAAAAAGTATTTAACGATCGAAAATTAGTACAAGATATATATATCAGGAGAGTGTGAGCTAATGGGAGGAATTTAATAAAACCTATAATCTATCATAATGAAACATCTTTAAATTTTACTTTAAAATTGTATTAGAAAGACGCTAATGTATTTACTATTTACTAAGAAATACAGCTTTTTGTCACTAGCTAATCTCCGATTTCGATAACCATTATTAACCGTTAATATAGGTTAGGAATAACCGCTTGTAATTGTATTTAGATTCCGATTCCAATTTCTACTGTCATACGTATATGCCTCTGCTAGGTTTCTTGCAGCCATTGCTTCGTCGATGCCATCACGCTAGTTTCAGCCACCTCCCTCCTGACATCCTCTTTACATATCCAAACCATGCCTATTGCCTTCTTTCTATCTCCTCCCTTACACTTTTATCAATTTCCATTTCGTTACTCATTTGTTCATTTCTGACCTTTTCGAGTCTCACTTCCCCCGTCATCGTAAATCTTCCATTTCCATCGTCATTAATTTTTTATTATTAGGTTTTGTAACATCCCATACCTCTGTACCCTGGAGTGTAATGCTCTGGAATATACTTTTATAAATTGTGTTTCTTTGTTTCTCTCACGATTGTCTTTTGCTAGAGAAGTGATTTTAAAGTTCGTGTTTTTGTTCTATCTTTGTTTATGTATTCCCTGATTATATCCTCAATATAGTCTTTCTTATAAAAGATCACCCCTAGATATTTGCTCATTTGTACCACCTTGATTTCACGGATTTTTAAGCGGTGGTCAAAAATCTCATCTTTGCCAACTATTAGATATTCACATTTTGGAAAATTCATTGTTAAACCTGCTGGCTCTCATTCCTAGGGTAGTCTACGGCGAAAGTGTTGTCTGTATTGAACCGTCCAGCTCTAAAAACTGCTTGTTCTTCTGGCTGTTTGTTGCTATGCCCATTTCTATCAAATTTCTCAATACTTTAGAGTCTAGAGTAAACCTACCTAGTACTAGTTATAAAAACAGTGCTGTATGAAATAAACGTTATTACGCATAAATAATATTCGAGCTGGCTTGTGAGTGAAAGTTATAATTAAATAATAAAAATATATACAACTCATATATACAACTATTCAAGATGCACGTTACTAAAAAATAGAGAAGAAAGAAAATGGATTAGATTAGCTTACCATCCACCTTTATCTAATTTGGCTAAAAAAGCTTTGGAGAACAGTAATGTAAAAGTAACGTTAGTTACAAGAACTAACCTAAAAAATCTATTAGGAAACCAAAAAGATATAATAAAAAATGAAAATAAATCAGGAATTTATAGTTTGCAGTGTGATATGTGCCAGATGAAATATATTGGACAAACAAAAAGAAACATACTAGTTAGAGCAAAAGAACATTTTTCCCATGTTAAATTTAATAGGCCTGAAAAATCAGCTATGGCAAAACATTGTTTGGACGAAAAACATGAATTTAAAAGTAAAAATGTTGTCCTTTTAAAAAATGTGATAAATTTTAATGAATTAGATGCATGGGAAACTTTATTTATAAATAGAAATAAAGATAAAATTGTTAATAATGAATTATTCAACCAATTCAAAATTCAATATTATTTTAAATTTATTAATTGGTAAATACTATCTTTTTTAAATTTTTTAAATTATTTAAATAATTTTGTTATTATTATGTTTTACCAGCTATATAGGCTCATCAAAATTAAATATTTATAATTAACATATGTTATTTTAATGTAATTATATTAGTAGCTGTGGCTATAAATTTGACAATGCCCAGATCTGATTTTCACTTTTGTTTTTACCTTTGCTAAAACTTTATAGGTTATGTTTAATATATATATATATATTTTTTAGTTAATTTCATTTGTGTATTTTCACTGAAGATGACGACAAAGTAGTCGTCGAAACGCGTTTGAAATAAAAAATTGTATATTTGTGAGTGTATATATTTTTATTATTTAGTTATTACGCATGTTAATAAAATACGCCGTTTCTGAATATGCGGAAAAATATTTTGGAAAATGGTTTAACACAA
Organism: Prosapia bicincta; assembly: GCA_036971475.1. Lineage (NCBI taxonomy): Eukaryota > Metazoa > Arthropoda > Insecta > Hemiptera > Cercopidae > Prosapia > Prosapia bicincta. The sequence continues at coordinate 29,505,703 of JBAIZL010000006.1, read as the reverse complement.
CCTCTAAATAACGTGTAAGTAAAAAAAATAACAGCTGTTATTATCCGCCATGTTTGACTTTCAGAAATCTTTAAGAAAATTGGTTCGTATAGATTTAAGTACATTTTTCTGCCATTCGTAACAAAAAAATATTTTTCTTTGTTGACGCGTTTCGGAATAACTCCATTCTCAAGTACTCCCTAAGTTTTGAGAATGGAGTTATTCCAAAAATCGTTCACAAAAAAAATTTCAATGCAACGAAATGCAATGGGTACAAATGTTTCCAACAGAAGTGGAGTATGTTGAGCATATAAATTCGTTTACCTCAAGTTCGTTTAATGGACGTTATGTTACTAAATATTCTCTACCATTAGAGAAGTCCAAGTCTCCTAAAAACACTTCAAAAATAAAAATATATTGTTTATAAATAGAAAACAGTTAAAGAAATAATTGTAATAAGTAAATAAGCTATGTATGCCAAGAGAGGGGTTGTTAAAAATTATATTATACATTACAGTAAAAGCTCTGATATCCGGCACCCACGAAGTGATCGGTAATTTTCGGATAATAGAACCTAACATACATAGCCTACATACAGTACGTACTGTGCATAATGTTATGCAACCTATCAAGGATAATTGAATGTACTGTTGACATGTTATTTTCCATGTTCTTTTGCATCCAATTACTGTATTTCCGTACATATTCGTAAAAGCATGCGCTCGTGCACACAAAATTTATAAGAAAAAATTGAAGAAAGAAATGAAGCAAATAAAAACATTCACACAACTCACAAATTATTTATTTTTTGACTGATACGTGTTTCAATTACAAAGTCATCATCATCAGTGGAGTGCTACTACTACAAACTCTAACTTACAACTGAGTTGAAAGTTAGAGTTTGTAGTAGTAACACTCACTGATGATGATGACTTTGTCATTGAAACTAGTATGAGTAAATAAATGATTAATTTGTGAGTTTTGTGTATGTTTTTATTTGTTTTAACATAACCTCACAAGCTAAGCTCAAACAATAGTTGTATAAAGGAATGAAATTTATTACTAAAAACCTTTTTCGTTCATACAACGTTAAAATAAATCATTCACCAGTAGGCTACACTCAATTATACAAAGAATAATGATTTTATAATGTTTTAATGATTTTTTAAAAAAAAGTTCCCAGTGCCTGAAATCCTGATATGCGATGACCAATTTTTCAACAAATGTTGAATGAAGCATATGCATTTGCAAAACTTTCTGAGCCGAGTAGCATTTCTCACCTTCAACAAATGCTGCGGCTGCAGCATTACCCCATGACACGTTTACTTTGTCTTAAACTATTTCTTTTTTAGGTCGGTTAATAGACATCGGTTTGTAGCCTATTCTATTTCCGAGAGTCACATCTTCTAACAACAAAAAACTTTAGCCAATGCCCGCACTTGGCTGTTAAACCATTCGGCGTCGAGCCTCCCAGTAACGACCGATTCAGGACAGCTGATCGTCCAGCTCAGGAAAGGTTGAAATGTGGTCCCCATTCATGACACCATCGAGACAGAGCGGGCACGTATCGGATTCTGCTAGGCCAAAACGGTAGAGGCGGCCTGGAGATAGTCGTGTCCCGTCAGGAGTCGAAAGTCAGCCACGGCAGTTGCCCTATCGCTTGTTGGCACCAAAGGACAGCGACTGCTAAGTGATGCCCACTGTTTCCCTCTTCTGGCTTCCTCATGCCCTTGTTTCAGGGTTGTATCGATAAGGTGTTTGTCAGAGGTGAGGATGGTTTCTGCGTAGGGTTGTTGCATCTGTGCTCCATTTCTTGCTAGGTCGTCTTCTCTTCCGTTGCCTGTGATACCGACATGACTTGGTATCCACTAAAGAGTGCACAAGGAAGGTTACTGTACTGGTTTGCTTTGCAAATGTGCCAGTTAATAGAATGTTCCGGATGATAGAATGCCGTATAAAAGAGCTTTTACTGTATATTATATTTTAAACCTGTAGACCTCAATAGTTCAGTTGTTTTTGAACACCTGTTCATGTTTTAAAGGCATTATTTGAAAACGTATTGACTTATTGTAATTTTTCTTAATGGAGTTTATATACATTTATTACGTAATGCAGTGTGTCATATTCACTACAGAGTGATTCTGCTAGAGCATATGAGTAATGTTATTGATAAGCCATTGATAATGTACTTAAAGGAATCGTGTTCACTAATCGATTTAAATACTAAATCTCTACATGTTTTGAGAGGCCTCTGAAATCATTTGGAAATATCGGTTTGTTAATCTTCTCAGTGGATTCATTCTAGTCTCAAAGAAGTTGTGGTATTGTGTGCGGGAAATGTTTTAATCTTCTCAGTGGATTCATTCTAGTCTCAAAGAAGTTGTGGTATTGTGTGCGGGAAATGTTTTAATCTTCTCAGTGGATTCATTCTAGTCTCAAAGAAGTTGTGGTAATTGTATGCGGGAAATGTTTTAATCTTCTCAGTGGATTCATTCCAGTCTCAAATAAGTTGTAGTATTGTGTGCGGGAAATGTTTTAATCTTCTCAGTGGATTCATTCCAGTCTCAAATAAGTTGTAGTATTGTGTGCGGGAAATGTTTTAATCTTCTCAGTGGATTCATTCCAGTCTCAAATAAGTTGTGGTATTGTGTGCGGGAAATGTTTTAATCTTCTCAGTAGATTCATTCTAGTCTCAAATAAGTTGTGGTATTGTGTGCGGGAAATGTTTTAATCTTCTCAGTAGATTCATTCTAGTCTCAAATAAGTTGTGGTATTGTGTGCGGGAAATGTTTTAATCTTCTCAGTGGATTCATTCCAGTCTCAAATAAGTTGTAGTATTGTGTGCGGGAAATGTTTTAATCTTCTCAGTGGATTCATTCCAGTCTCAAATAAGTTGTAGTATTGTGTGCGGGAAATGTTTTAATCTTCTCAGTGGATTCATTCTAGTCTCAAAGAAGTTGTGGTATTGTGTGCGGGAAATGTTTTAATCTTCTCAGTGGATTCATTCCAGTCTCAAATAAGTTGTAGTATTGTGTGCGGGAAATGTTTTAATCTTCTCAGTGGATTCATTCTAGTCTCAAATAAGTTGTAGTATTGTGTGCGGGAAATGTTTTAATCTTCTCAGTGGATTCATTCCCGTCTCAAATAAGTTGTAGTATTGTGTGCGGGAAATGTTTTAATCTTCTCAGTGGATTCATTCCAGTCTCAAATAAGTTGTAGTATTGTGTGCGGGAAATATTTTAATCTTCTCAGTGGATTCATTCCAGTCTCAAATAAGTTGTGGTATTGTGTGCGGGAAATGTTTTAATCTTCTCAGTGGATTCATTCCAGTCTCAAATAAGTTGTAGTATTTATGTGCGGGAAATGTTTTAATCTTCTGAGAAATGGCCTCAGAAAAATGAAATAGAAATCGCCCAGTGACTTACATGCATTAAGCTATATAAAGGACACAAGAACTTGGTAACCAGTATAAAAAACACCAGAGCCACATTAACAAAACCCCTAAAAGGGAAAGATATAGGAAGTGTTTTACGTTAGAAAACAACAAAGTACAACGAAATTTAATGAAGCCCTATTTTAAAATAAAACTAATAAATGTTCAGCAGTAGACCATTATTAATACACCTTAGGCACTTAATACTTGCCTCTTTCGTATTTATTAAAATAACAGTTAATTACGTAGTATGTTATTTAATATATTAATTGCCATTTCCCTCTTAGTTCCTTGGTTTTATGACTTTATTGTTGCCTTTGTAACTATTTTTATTTATTTTTTAACATCATTTATATTAATACATTCATTTTAATCTCTCTCTCTCTCTCTCTCTCTCTCTCTCTCTCTCTCTCTCCCCCTCTCTCTCTCTCTCTCTCTCTCTCTCTCCCTCTCTCTCTCTCTCTCTCTCTCTCTCTCTCTCTCTATATATATATATATATATATATATATATATAAAGAACTAAGTCAAAATACAAATACAAGAATTATAATTGAATTTATAATTCTTGTATTTTTATTTTGACTTAGTTTTTTATTAATACACAAGAATACATATTGCGATATATATAAATGTATGTATGAGTCTTATCCGTTACTAAACCACTGATTCAATCGCCATGAAACTTTGGGAAATTGTTGAGTACATTTCTGGAAAGGTTTTGGCGACATAACAATTTTTTTCAATATGAAATTTTTGTGCCAGACTAGCATAAAATATGACTTTCTATCTTATCTTAAGACATTTCATTGAATTCATTCTAAATTTTAGTTGCTAGGCAACACTCAACAATCTAGAATTACTTTGCAACACACTTCAATAAATAACATTAAATCAGAGCTTTTATTTTCACACTTTTCTCGATCGATTACTATAAGTTAGGCTATTATTATGTTAATAAAATACTAAACTAAGTTTAGCTAATGTTAAGGCGTCATTCATTGATTTTTAGGCGGTAAGGTTATATATTATATATATTATAATAATATATAATATTATTCTACCCAAGTTATTAAAAATGTTCTAACCAGTTAAAGATGGTCTATTTGCCTTTAAAAGTAGAAACAATTTTTAAATTAAAATATTTTCTCATTGCTACTGTCTTCTCTTCTTTGTAGCGCCTGCTTTAGTCCGTTGTTTTACCCGCAGTGCAAGAGAATTTTGCGTTCGGTATCAATGAAGGCGCTTGCAGGTGGTTATATTATGTTATCCTGTTTCGTTCAATTATCCACAACACACTTTGTTGTTAGCGTATAAAATGCAATTAGAAAAGAGATTTTCCAATGTTTCCGATTTAGTATGCTCAGTGATACCACTGTGATGGTTTCCTCTCTTGTTCTAAACCACAGATACACACTAATACACGAGTGAATAATCAACCACTTCAGCTGCCATTATCCAGGTTATACGGCTAAACATGAACTTAAATAAAGTCTTCATGTTAATATGCGAAACTATAGACGTTATTTAACAAAGTAAGCTAAACCAAAATTTGAAACGTTTAGAGAAACTGGTAAAGGTTAAAAAACCAGTATTTTGTTTGTGTAAAAAAAAACATTTTAATCGTGTGAACGTGGTTCTCCCATAGTCGCGTCACAATCCTAAATGAATTTGACGTGTCGTGGCATTATCTGTTTTATAGCATCATGACTGTAATAAGGAAAGTACCGTTTCGACTTTCGAAATATTTTTAAAATAGAACTGGAAAGCCTTCGTTTTAGTAGGATTTTTTTAAAATAAATAAAACAACTACACTGGTCCCACTATGTTAAATACATTGAGCAACTTGGCAATATTGTAATTAACAATAAACCTATGTGAACCATATTATGATAATAATAAAATATTGACAGAATTACAAAACTATTAAGATGCAACTCTTTCGTAGCTGGTCCCAAAGCCGGCCGAGAAACGGATAAAGCAAGAAAATGGCTGGTAAGGTAGAAGGATGCATTGGTGTCGATAAATGCATTCTACAACTACTACGAAAAATACCCTGACTGACGACTTGTTGGCTCTGCCAGCAAACTATGATTAGGGTGGTGTAAGAAAGTATCCAGCCCTTTCATAAGGTTTTCTCGACTAAGGGTAGAATGACCCCACAGAAATTTTCCTGGTTCTCCACGTTGGTGATTAGAGCAACGAGGTACTCATTCTCTAGGAAATTTTCAAATTTTGCAAAAAAATTCGAACTAACCTCGGATAGGCAAAACAAAACTGGCGTTCGAATGCGTTAAACGGCCAATAATGCTGTAATAAAGTCTCTCTCTCTCTCTCTCTCTCTCTCTCTCTCTCTCTATGTACACACACACATATATATATATATATATATATATATATATATATATATATATATATCGCAATATGTATTCTTGTGAATTAATAAAGAACTAAGTCAAAATACAAATACAAGAATTATAATTGAATTTACAATTCAAAGCTTTTCGTTGGCTAACAGTACCAACATCATCAGGAATATTAAACAATTACAAATTTATAAATATGTATATATATATATATATATATATATATATATATATATATATAAATTTATATTTATATACACAGACACGCACACACACACACACACACACAAACACACACACACGCGCGCGCGCGCACACACACACAAACAAACACACACACACACACACACACATATATATATATATATATATATATATATATATATATATATATATATATATATATATATATATATATATATATATATATATATATATATTAAGATGCACTCTCATTTGCATATCAGTGATCTAACTTTCTTCACACACCTTTCTGTGTGACCTTCAGTACATATTAGTGACTAACTATGGAGGTCACCACCGATTGGTGTAGTTAACTTGATGGGCGGGACTTCGGTCATCTCTACACAACTTTAATTATTAATTACTTTACTTTGTTTGTAGCTTTTTAGAGTTAGTGACTGAAGATGATAACTTAGTATATGCGTTTAATCTTTAGTAACTTTATAAATTACTTTTTACTTCACTTATTACTCTTTTGTGGTATTTTAAATAATAAACTCAAGGATTAATTGTCGGCCGTATTAAAGAATCTCTGACACCAGTTTAAGGGTTTTCAAAGTAATTGTAATATCTGAGTCTTGATTTTAAGTAATCTTTTTTTAGCATTTAATGTATTAAATACTATCAGCTGTGCCTGGCCAAGCGTTGATCCCAAACTAACTTTGTAATATGTAATATCAGGAAACCTATCTACGATTGGATAATACTCCGATTGAGTCTGAAATATTAAATATTTTGTTTCACGTATGGCGTGGATTATTTGGCAAAAGAATTTTTAGGCTACTTCTTCTTTTAAGGAATACATCCTAGAGAATGACACATATAGCACCCTGTGCATAAAAACGGAGCTTTTCAAAGTCGATACATCATAAAACGTTTGCCTCTGTGATTTATGCATTTTCATGGCAAATGCTGTTCTAACTGGGAATTGATGTATTTGTATAGTACATCCAAGTTGAATCTTGCTCGAGTCCAATGTAATTCTGGAAATATGAACTTTCGAAAATTTTCGACAACTGATGATGACGAATTTTAATACAAATTTTGACGTGACCACTCCTGAGGTTAAAAAACATCTTTATACCAATTTCAGTGAAAATCGTTAGAGTAGTTTTCTCGAAAAAATTACCTACGATGACGATTTTTCAGCAAACTTTGACTTAGTCCATTGGGTTCCTGAGGTTAAAAACCCTCTGTATACCTATTTTGGTGAAAATCGTTATAGTAGTTTTCGAGAAAAAATGTACACTTATACATATTTACATATATAGAATTATTAGTCGTTTAAGAATCTAATAGTACCTATTAGATATAGCCTACGATTATTAGTAAGAGCAATCGCCGTGTTTCCGCCTCTGACGTACGCCATCCGTATCACGATACCCATGAATATCCACACGTAATGCCTCTTCTGCGGTACCTAACAATAACCAACAAAGCTTCAAACCACTAATACCCTTACTGTTAAACAACTTACTGCAATACAATACCCCCACACATGACCCTTAGCCTTCAGGATGATTCCGAATGGCGTAGTGATTCTACCGTGCCGATGGGTACAGACCTACTCAAATTAAAGCCTCTCGCGGTACTAACCGAATATTGCTAGCACTAATAAACTCCAGAAGTAGCTGCAGCTTTCTAAGCAAAAAAGATCCGCACCCCTTGAGAGGCCCGCACTAATCTCCAGTTACGGTTTCTGGACTTTCAACAGTTACCACGATAACAAGTCGGTCAATGCAAGTTGACAGTAAAACCCTAATGGGTCGCACGATCGCCTTTAAACGAATCCTTGTTTATCGTTGACCAAATAGCTGCTGATATGCCCCAAGTAAATGCACCCAGTTAGTGACGCTCTCCGTTCGAAAATTTCGTTTTTGCCGACCCAGCATTCGTCAATAATGAACCTGTCTATTAAATATAGACCTCTAGGCGCACCTCTGTTTCAGTTGTTGCTGATTAACGACCAAGGATCCTTAGGTCATAAACTTCCGGTGGCCATCTGTACTCACTTTGAATTGTTGCTCATGGAACCGATCAACGTTTATTAGCATATCATTTATATAAAATATAAGTTAAAATGTAATTCAATTAATATACTTCATTCAACAATTAGCACCCACAATATAACATTTACAGAAATCCATAGAAACATCTAATTCTATTGTTGTATTCCATTTAATATCTGTTGTGATTAACCCTCTGTGGAGCCAACATCGGTTAGTTTTATTTAATGGGTGCGGGCCGTCTAAGTAAGTCGTGAGTAACCCTCCCTTGTGGAGCCGACACGGGTAGGCGTGGTGACTCCTACTGTAACCTGACTGGGGTTGTATGGGGGTCCTTCAGTTATACGTTGAAGGCTCAAGTTATTCATTCTGCAATATGATTCTACCATAGAATACGTCTTTTTTCTTTGGTACAATCATTATACCTTGTGAATTCTTGACTCTTCTTGTCTCTGCCGCACTCCTGCTCAGTGCCATTCAGTTTACAGTTGGAGTCTCCCAAATAAGCATCAATGTATACATGTGATGTAATGAACAAAATAAAATATAAAACACTGCAATAAAACAAAATAAAATATATATCAGTATGTAACTTAATTACAGATAATAAAATTTATATTCAAGGCAAACTTAGAATAACCATTAATGGTATAGAAACCGTCCAGCAATAAGTTTTATATTTACTGAAGTTTTATATACAAGTTATATAAGTAAACCTATCTGCGATCGTATTATACTCTGAGTCCGAAATTTCAAACCTGTTTCGCGTATGACGTGTATTATCATTTGTCAAAAGAATTTTTTTAGCTACTCCTTTTAATCCTAATGAATGGCACATACAACGTCCTGTGCATAAAAATGGAGGTTTTTAAGTCGATAAATAATCAAAAGTGTGACTGATGGATTGTCATGGTGAACACCGTTCTAACTGGGAATTGATGTATTTGCATGATACATCCAAGTTGATTCTTGCTTGAGTTCAATGTAATTCTGAAATATAAACTTCTTAAAAATTTCGAAAACTTGATATCGATTTTTCAGAAAAATTTCATTTAGCCCATTGAATTACTTACGTTAAACGCAATATAACAATTTTGGTGAAAATTCTTAAAGTATCATTAGATGTTTAAAGATTTTAAAAAACTTGATGATTTATCAAACAAATTTCACCCTACCTATTAGATCGTGCTAAGATTAAAAATCCCCTTATATAAGAATTTTAGTTAAAATCTGTAGAATAGTTTCCAATGTTTAACAATTTTCGTTGACGATTTTACAATAAATTTTACATAGCCCATGGAATAAAAAATATCACCAAATTAACATATAAAGAACGTTTGAATGCTTATAAAAATCCAGAAATATATAAATCATATTTTGAAAATCATTGTATTAATAATAAGCACCAATTTCCAAATATTGACAATATGAAACTTATAAAAGAAATTGATAAAGGATTAAGAATAAATATATATGCAGCATTTGAAATATATAAATACAGTAATAATAACAAATTAATAAAGGAACAAATACAAATACATTAAGTTGTATACTATATTCAATGTCTATAAAGTTACAGCAACAAAATAATCTTGACAATTTTTATAAATTTAGCAACAATATTATTTCTAATTTAACATATGATTTAGGCCTATAGCTTACATTATCGTATATTCATTCCTAATGATGTTGGTACTGTTTACCAACGAAAAGCTTTGAATATAAATAAATATTCTGGCATTTGAATAACCTTAGTTGTTTTTAATTACTATACAAGAAACACACACACACACAACACACACACACACACACACACACACACACACACACACACATATATATATATATATATATATATATATATATATGTTTAATTTTTCAAAACAAGTTGACGATTTTTCAGAAAATTATGAAAGCCTATTGACTTTCTGAAGTTAGAAATTACCTTATACCAATTTTGGTGAAAAACCTTGAAAGCAGTTTCCGATAAAAAAAATTACAAATACATATACGAGAGATGATCAGAAAATACGGTGAATGAATTTTTATAGCGGCAACTACTGACGCCATATCCATATTATGTAATTTGCGTAGTAGCTTGATCTGTTAAAACAGGCATAAAGAAGTTTCTAGACCCTGGAGGATCTCAGTGGACTGCCGGAGCCGCTAGAGTGAGGTCGTGTGCTATCGTGTCTGTCGCGCATCCTGGATATCGAACAACGCATTAACATTAAGTTTTTGTTTTAAGGTGCAAAAGAATGCCAAAGAAGCTCACGAAATGTTAAAATCTGTTTATAACGATATTGTGGTAACTCTGAAGACTGTGTACAGGTGGTATGACCGATTTAAGAGCGGAAGTGAGTAGGTTGAAGATAAGCAGCGTTCGGGACGTCCATTAACCTCAAAAACAGTCGTCAATGTCACAAAAGTAGTAACAATTGTTTGTTCAAACAAGTGAAAGACTACCCGAGAGCTATCGGAAAATCTCGTACTGTTCCGTTCAAAGCATTTTAACCGATAACTTACAAATGAGACGAGTGAGTGCAAAACGTTTAAGTGATCATCCTTCCTCCTTCCTAGAAGGAAAATCGTGCGTCATTTTGCACAGAGTTGAAGGATCATCTTCAAGCAGATCCGGACTTCATTCCCAAAATTCTAACTAGAGATGGAAGTTGGGTCTACGGATATGACCCTGAAACCAAAATACAGAGTTCCCCCATGGAAAACCAGCGCATCTCTTCACCCTAAAAAGGCACGTCAGTCAAAATCGAACATCAAGGTCATGCTCATTCTCTTTTTCGATAGTGCAGGCATAGTGTAATCAGTTTGTTCCAAGGGGGAAAACTGTTTGAATTTTATAAGGTGTACTGCAATGTTTATGAAACGACATACAAAAAAAAGAGACCAGAAAAATGTATGAATGGCTTTCTTCTTCATCACGACAATGCCCCACGACACACCTCGGTTCTCATTCGCGAGTTTTTGGCCGAAAAATGTGTTCCTGTCTGTCTACATCCACCATCTCATCCTAATTAGCACCATGCGGCTTCTGGCTCTTAACAACAATTAAAACTGTGCTTAAAGGAAATCGTGTTGACACCATTCCTGACATTGAGAGGGCCACGACCGAGCAGCTAAACGCCTTCCGAAAGAAACTTTACAGAAATGTTTCCGGTCATGGATTCAACGTTGGGATAAGTGCATTGCCAGCCAAGGTCAGTACTTTGTAGGAAATGAAATTGAATTCTATGTATGTTTATTACTTTTTGAAATACTAAACTATTCACTGTATTTTTTGAACAGAGTAGTATAAATAATTTTTCGAAATCTGATAATTACGATCTTTCAGAAAATTTTACTTAGCCCATTGGATTCCGAGGTTATGAACCTCAATTTTAGGGAAAATAGTCATAGTAGTTTCGGAGAAAAAATCTACAAATATATATATATTTTAAAATAACATAGGTTATTCAAATACAAGAGTATTATTTATTTATATTCAAATCTTTTCGTTGGTAAACATCTGTTTTATTCCTATATATTGCATTATTGTATTTTTCATTCCTGATGATGTTGGTACTGTTTACCAACGAAAAGCTTTGAATATAAATAAATAATATTCTTGTATTTGAATAACCTATGTTGTTTTAAATTATTAAACAAGAAAACATATTATATATATATATATATATATATATATATATATATATATATATACAGTAAACTCCCGATTATCCGTGGGCGGATTAACCGGTTTGCGGATTATCCGGGGTCTGCCATTGTTTTACAAATATCCAATTTTTATTCCAATCAGATTCATCTGTTTAAATTTCCAAACGGTGAATTACGGCGTAAATACATATAAGGCTTAATAGGAGGTAATATGAAGGGAATAGATATGTAAATATGTACTTACTAATTTTTACATTGAAAGGGAAGCATCCCGACGTGGCCAGCGAAATAAAAGAGACAATGATAAAATGCTTGGGCCCCCGAAAACCTAATATGTATCATAAGATTGTAAACAAATGTCAGCTAATCTCGGCTATAAATAGTATAGGACGTGACATATGCATTATCCATGTCTGTCATATACATTATCGATCTTTATGGCTTTGTGACACACGTGACACAAGTAAACACTGTGCGACAAAATGGTTCTCAAGAAACTTAGATCGCACATTAAAGCTAAATCAATGCTCACAAAAAAAATCAGACGAAAGTGACAGATTTTTTTGTTAAAAAGTGAAAGTATTATATGTAAAGGAAATTACATATGTACATACATACTTACTTTTGACATATACTTATGTACGAATTGTAAATAGTTAGACATATGAATGTACATGTTATAATCCGTCAAATACATCGACATTTTAAATTATTTTTCGTATTTATTTTGTCCTCAAGATTATTTGTGAATTGCATTAACCGGGGTCATTATATGTATAACTTATGGTATAATAATCGATTATCGATCGTTTTGCGTATTCTTTCTTCATAGCGGATTATCCGGGGAATTAGTTATCCAGCGTTGCCGGGCCACCCTATTCCACGGATAATCGGGAGTTTACTGTATATATATACATACAAGATTTTGAGTACTGACGATGGCAATGTTTTAACAAATTTCGATTTATCCCATTGGATTCCTTAGATCAAAAAACCCTTTATATTCTAATGTTGGTGAACATCCTTAGAGTAGTGTCGAAGAAAAAATTTACAAATATACAATTTTTAGTCGTTTAAGAATATTAGATAAAAGTATTCCTACTAGGTCAACGAAGAAAAATATTATTAGTTACTTTTTATTAAATAATTACAATTAATATAAATCACAGTTATGACAGAATTTACATATTAAGTGAGAAAATGTGTTGTCCACATGATGCATACAATGGTAATCATTATTATAATTTGTATCCCATCGTAGGCAATCCCGGAAATATATTGGTTAAAATAGTACTAATCATAAACTATACCTCTCTAAGAAAAATATTTACAGCTATTAACAAGTTGGCTTAGCACCAACATGTAGTCATACTGTTCGAATCCAAACAAATGACATATTTTTTTAATTTTAAAAATAATGCATTAATATTGAGAAAACATCAAGTGTAATATACTGCAAGTTTTAAAAAAATTGTACTTGAACTTGAGTGGATGAATAAAAGATATTTTACTAACCAAATTAAATTTGAGCAAGGTATACATATACAGTATATAGAGTACTGGATTTATAACATGTAGTCATAGAGTTCGAATACACAACTTGAAAACATCAAATTTTGAAATTTTATTAATGAATAAATAATTGAAAAGATTATATTAACATGAATTGTTACTACAGATTTTGATAAAAGCTATTTGAACCTGAGTGTTCCTATTTGAACCTGAGTGTTCCTATTTGAATCTGAGTGTTCCTATTTGAACCTGAATGTTCCTATTTGAACCTGAGTGTTCCTATTTGAACCTGAGTGTTCCTATTTGAACCTAAAAGTATTTTATTATCGACTGAAATTTGAAGGTGTGTGTGTGTGTGTCCAACGAACATTTATCGATATAGGTGACGAACTATTAGTCCAAGCTAGTTTTAACAATTTAAAAACTCTGCGCTACCATTATACTAATGTCCTGCTCCATTAGGATTATTCAGGCCCTGCACGTGGAACATAAGTCGAAACGCAAGAACGCCTAATGACTTTCCACGACACAAGCGTCAACATGTTTTTCCGAATAAATATAACGTCTTCCCAAAATACGGCTTTACAGCGAACCGAGCGGAGAAAGGTTGAAGGGTCGTCTCCCACGCGGTGTGCATTTTCCTTTTGACTGTACTAGTAATAAACTAGTTAACGATTCGAAAATTTTGAATCCGCGGTTAAGATTTTTATCTCGGCAACTCCTAGCATTAAGCAGCGGATTTACTGCACAATAAAGCCTTTCCTTGCATGCACAGCGTAATGGGAGTTTAGAGGGATTTATGTACCTCTTCGCATTCAGTATGTTTTGTACAAAATTTGATTAAAATTCGTCACGCTTTTACAATTTACTGTTCAAGCGATACGGTTAATTTATTGTATAAATCTTGCTATTCTTGTAAAAGATAAAACATTTTTAAAGTGTTAACTTCTTTACGTGTGGTGAACAAAGCATGAGATTAAAGTATTGCTTTTGCGTCACGCTATTTATGAAACCCATACCTTTCAGCAAATGTCTTGTAACATATGTCCATTTAACAGCTGATTTTGTGTTTTAGGTTATGTTGTAGAACAGTCGTTTTATACGTAGATTATTATTAAATAATTTTGATCAGTTAATAAATATATTATTTGAATTTTGATAAATCGCAATATTAATAATGGAATATAACGATAATAATTAGTTATGTTGTTCATTATTAAAAAAGAAATATATTTAACCCGTTTTATAATTGTTTAGGAACTGATTTGCAATGTTATTAATAAACATTTTTATTCAGTGAACATTTAATAGACTCTATATCTTGTACAAATTTTTAATCGTTCATAAAATACGTTTTTATTCATCCAATCAAGTTTAAATACATTTTTTTAAAACTTGTAGTGAATGACAATTTATGTTTTTATAGATTTTTCAAATATTCATTTAATAATTAAATTATAAAAATAAACAACATATTTTTAAAGTAAATTCAAACTTAGGCCAACAGAGAAAAAAAATTATTTTTTTTACTTTTTATTAAATAATCGCAATTAATATAAATGAAGTGACATAACCTATGCGTTAAAACAACTGTTCCATCACGTAACCTATAACATAAAATCAGCTGTTTTATGAAATCATATGTTATCAATTATTTTAAAGAAAACGGGACGAAATAACTACATTGCATACATTGCCCCTTTTGTTAAAAGTTTCTCTCCTATATAAAAACATAATTAATTCATTAATAAATGTAATTAGTGAAATAATATTTGAAAAAAACTGTATTAACATCAAGTACCATACACAAACATTAAAAAAAAATTTTATTTGAACTAGCGTGGATGAATGAAAACATCTTTTATTAACAATTGAAAATTTGAACAAGATATACGTAAACATATAAAAGGAGAGTTTGAACTAATAGTGAAAAAGTATAATACTATAATAGTAATATAATAAAAGTAAATGTAAAGTAAAAATAAACAAGTTATCATAAATACACAACAGCCAAAAATACTTTTTGTTTTTATATTTCTAGAAATATTTTGACTTAATTGGTGGTGCAGCCATTGTTTTTACGTTTCATTTAAATAAGGGTATTAGTATGTTTTACAACTAAAAGAGGATAAATAAAATCAGAGTTTATAACGTTGAAAATATTTGCGTAACACTTTACAGTTTTCGCAATCTGATACCTTGTTTAAATAGAAACGCCGTATATCATGCAGCAATGTATTCCGCTTTTGCGTGCTTTTTATTTAACTGTAATATAATTGTTTCCACCCGTGAAACGTGACACAAGCAAAGGGAGAAACCGATAAGAACTGGATTAGGGTTTGTGAGATTATTCGTATGACGTCATTGGCGAGTGGTGCGTGCTGATAAATATGCATGCATGCACGATGAAGGGGTGAAGTGCATCAATGCCACAGGGTTGCTAGGTCAGGGTCTAGCTGATCCGCATATTAATTAGGCTCGTTATGACGGCATTTAGTCTTGGATATAGGGTGTGAAATTTAACCTGTTTTATAAATTATTTTTTCTCTGTTTAATGTTTTAAATGCGCATTCTTAAAAACAAATCTGTAACAAATGTTGGTTTTAAAATTTTATATGACAGTAATCCAGTACGTGCTTAAACATTTTATGGGCAATCACGTCTGCGCAAATAGCGTGATGAAAGCATTTTAGTAAAGTACTAAGCATTTCTTATTAAAAAAATATTTTGTAATCATTGGATTACGTGTGTCAAGGGAGCGATCGACGATACTCGACTCTACATCGATTAAAGTGCCGACTCCCATTCTTGCTTTTATAACAGTTAAAATACTTGTGCGGTGTAATTTGCGATGCAAGCAAATGCCAATTTGAGCCAACGAAAGTATTATTATATATGACTCAACAACAAAGACGATCTGAAGCATTTTTGGTCCGTTTGTTTGCCACTGCTCTTTTCGATCTGCCGCCTCACTCTAACTCGGGGAGGGGTGTCGACTATCTCCCCCTTTCTTATGTCTACGCCACCACTTAATAGATTTTAAAACAAAATACAGTACAACGTAAAATCGTTCCAATTTCTCCAGTTACATAAACTAAAAGGGCTTAATAAAGTTATTACTGAAGTTATTGTAATTGTGAACAATATAGTTGCTGAAGTCTTATCGTTAAAAACAAGGAAATACAGTAATCTTAGAAAACACAGTTGGCCCTTGTCAGTTTAAATTTGCGTTTTGATAATACTTGGGAGAAGTGTTTTGAACAACATTCAAATAAATTGCTTGGCTCGGTTCTTTATAAGCTTTGTAAAATAAAATTGTCATTTTTAGTTCAATTTATTTATAATTGCTTAAATAACTCAATATTTCCATAGATATTACATTACCTTTTTCAATTCCTTCTTATTTGTTCAGGGGTTCCCAAACTTTTTGGTACCACGCCCCCTACACTTTATACTCGTACTATAAATGGTAAGGGCATATGAAAACATTACAAATATTATATATATATATATATATATATATATATATATATATATATATATATATATATATATATATATATATATATATATATATTAAAAACAATTTTTATTTTTTCATACATACTTTCAGAAGAAACATGATATAACATTTAAAATTTTAATTTTCAAGGTAAATTCTAACAGATAAGAGGAAAATCTAAGTGTTAGTGAGATGGATGAGCTTGCACGTTTTCACTGGTACACATATTTGAGGTTCTATTTTAGTTAGGGTACAACTCAATCATTAGCAACATCAAGTATGTTGCTATATTTTGCTTCTATTGCAACAAGGGTTGAAATTTTTTTTTACTTGTAGGGCTTGAAAGAGGCAAGCATAAACGAAGAACCCTGTGATACACTTTTAAGTGTTTTATCCAAAATGAAGAATTGTCCATTGTGGCGCTGTTGCCACATTGAACGGCAAACATTCGTTTCGCGACACTTTTGTACTCTTATTCTTTTCAACCTGTTATGCTGATTTAATTTCAAGTTTACAAAATTTGCACAACCTTTACTTATATTTCTTTTATAAATGCATATATTTCATTAAAATTTTCTGAATATCATGGTCAATCAATTTACCTATGTAAAAAAAATCTGAGGTATAAATTAAAATGTGTTCTTAAATTTTATTTAAATAAGAATTTATCTTACTATTCTGAATCTATCTTACTATTCGGGTGGGAGGCCTGGCGCCTCGCCTGATTTGGCTTCACGCCCCCGCCCAAGGCCCCCGCTCTCCAGTTTGGGAACCCATGTATTAGTTCATACTCTGCTTACATTTCTTGTTCAAATTTTCAATCCTTACTAAAATACTTTTTATCTATCCTCTAAAGTTTAAATACATTTTTTTAAAACTTGTGATGGATGACACCGGATGTTAATAGGTTTTTTCAAATGTAACTAACAAAATGTTTTTTTTTTTTGTTGAAGTAAGTGTAGAAATATATATATATATATATGTATGTATGTATGTATGTATAACTTGTTTAGTTTGTGAACAAACGCATAGCCAGGCACAGGTGATAGTATTAATACATTAAAAGAATAAAAAGCACTTAAATCCACATAGTTAGTTTGAAAACCCCTAAACTAGTATCAGAGATTCTTTAATACTATCAACAATAAACCCTTGGGTTTATTATTCAAAATACACAATAGAGTAATAAGTGAAATAATACATAATTCATAAAGTTGCTTAAGATTAAACACATGCACTAAGTTATCATCTCCACTCTATAAATATAAAGAACTTACAAAAGACACTGAAGTTTTTCCTTTGCAACTTTATTAACGGGTTTTTAAATGAATTTAATATTTTTATATAAATATTACAATGCCTTTTCCCTCTGTTATTTTACTAACGGGTTTTAAATGACCTCAATATTTCTATTAGTTGTTTTGTTATTATATTATTATTAGATATTTGTATCACATAACATTCCGATAACTTTACTTTTTAAGGCTGTAATGTAAGAGTACATCATGTTTTCGATTCCTTTGTGGACTGAGCGGGCAGGTGAGTGGACAGTCTGTGTCGTCGCGCTGCCTTTTAAATTATTCACGTTTCACGTAGGCTACACGTCGCGTGTAAACAACACCACTGCCTTCTATTTCTGGACGTACGTTCTATTATTACCGCAAATTGTGCAATTTAATAGCTTTGTACGACAACAATGTGTATATTATGCATTTATAACCGCGTTTATTTTTACCTACGTAAATGTCGGCGAATGTAACGATTAATTAGAGATTAGATATCTATGAACCACTGGATGAAGGTCACGGTGAAAACCTTTGGAATAACCAAACCATGAAGATAAGGCAACAACAAATTTGATAGGTTTCGGCAATATTGTGATCGTCTTCAGCGTGCAACATTAGGTGTGAAATTTTATTGTAATAATGCTACGATTTAATATCACTTGTATTAAATATTCGTCTTATATGTTTTTGTAAAATAGTTTTACGTTAGGTTCATTTGTCAATTAAATTCTACTTCAAAATTAATAAATGCTTCAATTAAACTACAATTAAATAATACCTAACTGAGTGAATACTTGAGCGGTTACTTGTTGACGCGTTTCGAAAGAATCGTTTCTTTTACGAAGCCAAGGTTCTACTCTTTGTAAAAGGAACGCGTCAGCAAGTAAGCGCTTCAGTATTCACTTAGTTAAGTGGTATTTTGCCATAGTTTAATTCAGTGAATTGAAGATGACACGCAACTTTACTTTAATTAAGTTTCAGTAATAGTTTTATGGTTTTGTTACGGTAAATTATGTTCCAGTACCAGGATTTAAAATCATATATTGGTCCAAGTTACTTAGTAATATTTTAGAAGTTTTTCCTAACATTTACAAATTCATATAATAAAGGTTACCGTACTCCACCTCCACTCACTGATTTGTTGTTGCACATGTCATTCTAAAATTCATTGTATACAAATAATAAAGTTGTTACTATCGCACATATAACAGCTGTTTAAAATAATTGTTTTTACTATAAATATGTAAAACAACTTAACCACAATAAGGTTTTATTTATAAGCTGATGGAATCGAAATGTACATCAGAACGGTTTTGAAGATTTTTCATTTATTTTTAATAAAATATTAAGCCTATACCACAGTTGTTCCAAGTTAACACTTTTTCCTCTTGTGTAGAATTGATTCGTGAGTAATATATGTAAAAACGTACAAACAAAAAAATTGAAAATGGTGACTTAATGGTAAACGTTTTTCATTTCTTGAAATGAACAGATGCAATTATCCTGTTCTCGAATTCTTATCCCAAACTTGGGACACAGCTGACTTAAGGCAAAGTAAATGGCATTTCTTCACAGCTGATTGTTGGAATCGTCCTTCCCAGACGAAGTTAGTTATCCATTCACAGATGCAGCTGTTCTAATACTCAGCTACTGCTTACATTTTCAGCGTTCTGTGATCTTGTAAGTAAGAGGCGATGAACTGTCGAATTTTTGTCTACGCCGATCAGCCTGTACGCGTGTGTTTTTAAACCGTAAATTCCTTCAGGAGCCCCTAGCGCTTTTTCCGTTTGACGGTGGAATTGATAATATGGGGTCACATAAGTCGTCAGATAAACAAATTTCCCTAAAGACGTCCTGTACCTTACGTAATGCTAACAGCGGATTTAGTTGTCTATTAGAGGTTATTTGGAGGTTATGTTGTAATCATTTTTGGGTGCGGTTTTTTTATTTATTCAGAAATATTGTCTATGAATAATTTGTATGATAACATATGATTTGATAACACAGCGGTTTTACCTTCAAGTTATACTTCCTGTGCTGTATATAAGCAGTAAAATTATGTTAACGGGATATAATGTTATCTAATGTTCTGAATTGTTAATGACTTACAATTTATTACTTTAAATAATTTATTAGCAGCTTTTAATCAATTTTCAAGAATTTTCATTAGAAATATAATTTATTATCTTTTATGTTGAAGATTTATAAATATAAGTCGTAAAATTCAAATAAAAAATCTGGATATTATAATTATGATTGTGAAGTGGATGTGTTGAATCCACTTATCTATTTCTATAGATATTAGAAAATAGTCGATCTATCAAAGACTTTATATTAGGTACGTAACGCCTTATTTCTTGTCATAAGAAGTTGACATATCGTTCCCGACTAACGTTCAGTATTTCTTTTGTCATTTTCATGGCTATGTTCTGATTTGTATGAGCTTTGCCTTGAATAAGCCAAGCTCCTGTAGCTTGAAAATTAAAACACTTTATGTAATTTAATGCGTAAGTAATGCAGATCCAAGTAACGTTCATTCGGAAAGTTGCCTAGCCCTGCCATTTGACTCATAGACATTCTAGTTGGGGATGCATTTAAGTAGGAAATGTTATTGGTTTGTCAAAAAATGTAATAAATACATTCAAACGTACATACAAAAATATATTTGAACTATATATATACATATTCACTTTCACTATATGTACTTAAACAAGAATCTTACATGGTATTTATGCGAGTTAATTTTCAAAGATTGATAGTATCGCCATTGTCGAGCATCAACTGACCGGAGTGTTTTAGTAGACTGCCAGGTGTGTGGAATTTCCGTTTGTCACGTGGTACACGTTATTGTTCAATTTTCGGATTCACAGCACTGTGGAAGTCTTTTAAGTTTGTCTTGGGGTTAATTTTGTCTATTGGGTTGAATAATTTATCGTTTTTTTAATTTGATTTGTATTTGTTCGTTTATGATATTATTTTTATGTTTATAAATATGTGGTTTTTCCCAGATTGCAATTTTGAGGCCTATTTGACCTTTTTTTATTAGGTGTATGTTTTCTAATGAGTGTGGTTGTTTTTGATGACGTGTGTAGCTAAGTTTGAATGGAAATGTGAGGTTTGATGTATGTATTGATCAATTGTTTTTTTATTAAATCAAAATTGCTTTAATTCAAAAATAGTTTTTACGATTAAATTAGGGAAATTACGTTTAGTTTTGAGTATTTTTCACATCAGCTTCCTTAATTGTTCCATAATCTATCATACTTGGACAGTTATCCCCTACATAAGCTGCTAGGTTCATGTAATTGAAATATTATAAATAAGTTTGAAAATATTACTTTTTATAAGTAGATAAATTTAAAAAAATCCTAAAGCCTATGAACTACTGATCTGTAGTAGTACAATGACGTTATGAACTATGAATTCTTTTAAGCAAAACTATAACGGTAGTTCCAAGAGTTTCGGGAACCGGAGGAAAGACTTGGATGGAACGAGTATGTTTCACTTTAGGATACACACGAATGCGATGCTCCTATTTGTACGGGTTGAATAAAAACATCAGAGTAGGTTCTAACTGATGATCGAAAGTACTGACAAAAGGAGGGGGAATTAGAGGAAATGAAAGAGTAAACTAGACGGGACACGAGAACCATATAGAGAGCGAGGATGTGCTTGGGGAAAGTGAAAGTGTTAAACCAATGAGCCTGTTATAGTGAACTCATTTTATAGCTTTTAGTGGTTCGGGATTCAATTGTTTCCTAAAAGGCAATCCATCAAAAGTAGATTTGGTTTTTATAGGCCCTTTTGTATAGAAATAATATACAAACTACTGGGGTAACATGTATTTTAGATCTATTTAGGCAGCTTTTAACTATTTGGTGGTGTAAGTTGTTGTTAACGAAGTGATAATGTGGGATAATTTTTCCGTTCCTTCTCTTAGCTCACAATTTCCCTATATATATTTTGTTGAAACTTTTTAGTTTTGTATGGGAACACATCTTTCAGAAAGGGGCAAGGTATGCAATATGAATAATTCGTCCCATTTGGCTAAATATAAGTGATACCGTAACATATGATTTTATATATCATATGATTTTATGTTGTAGGGTTATGTTATAGAAAAGCAATAAAAACCAAACTTAGCAATAAGTTGTGTTATTTGTTTCAAATATCTTGAATCATTAATGTTAATGTCTTAAGTACGCCTAAACAGGTAAAGTGAAAATGGCTCAACATTGTTTTATTTGATAATACTGGCAAAGGATCAATTTTTTCGTTTTTTCTTATGCTACTTGATAATAAGTATTAAACAAGTAAACAATTATGTATAAAGTAGCAAACCATAAAGAGTGGACTTGCATTAACTGTCGTCATACAAACACAACTCTACTTTGCAACATAGCATTAACTGACGTCATACAAACACAACTCTACTTTGCAACATAGCATTAACTGTCGTCATACAAACACAACTCTACTTTGCAACATAGCATTAACTGTCGTCATACAAACACAACTCTACTTTGCAACATAGCATTAACTGTCGTCATACAAACACAACTCTACTTTGCAACATAGCATTAACTGTCGTCATACAAACACAACTCTACTTTGCAACATAGCATTAACTGTCGTCATACAAACAACTCTACTTTGCAACATAGCATTAACTGTCGTCATACAAACACAACTCTACTTTGCAACATAGCATTAACTGTCGTCATACAAACACAACTCTACTTTGCAACATAGCATTAACTGTCGTCATACAAACACAACTCTACTTTGCAACATAGCATTAACTGTCGTCATACAAACACAACTCTACTTTGCAACATAGCATTAACTGTCGTCATACAAACACAACTCTACTTTGCAACATAGCATTAACTGTCGTCATACAAACACAACTCTACTTTGCAACATAGCATTAACTGTCGTCATACAAACACAACTCTACTTTGCAACATAGCATTAACTGTCGTCATACAAACACAACTCTACTTTGCAACATAGCATTAACTGTCGTCATACAAACACAACTCTACTTTGCAACATAGCATTAACTGTCGTCATACAAACACAACTCTACTTTGCAACATAGCATTAACTGTCGTCATACAAACACAACTCTACTTTGCAACATAGCATTAACTGTCGTCATACAAACACAACTCTACTTTGCAACATAGCATTAACTGTCGTCATACAAACACAACTCTACTTTGCAACATAGCATTAACTGTCGTCATACAAACACAACTCTACTTTGCAACATAGCATTAACTGTCGTCATACAAACACAACTCTACTTTGCAACATAGCATTAACTGTCGTCATACAAACACAACTCTACTTTGCAACATAGCATTAACTGTCGTCATACAAACACAACTCTACTTTGCAACATAGCATTAACTGTCGTCATACAAACACAACTCTACTTTGCAACATAGCATTAACTGTCGTCATACAAACACAACTCTACTTTGCAACATAGCATTAACTGTCGTCATACAAACACAACTCTACTTTGCAACATAGCATTAACTGTCGTCATACAAACACAACTCTACTTTGCAACATAGCATTAACTGTCGTCATACAAACACAACTCTACTTTGCAACATAGCATTAACTGTCGTCATACAAACACAACTCTACTTTGCAACATAGCATTAACTGTCGTCATACAAACACAACTCTACTTTGCAACATAGCATTAACTGTCGTCATACAAACACAACTCCACTTTGCAACATAGCATTAACTGTCGTCATACAAACACAACTCCACTTTGCAACATAGCATTAACTGTCGTCATACAAACACAACTCTACTTTGCAACATAGCATTAACTGTCGTCATACAAACACAACTCCACTTTGCAACATAGCATTAACTGTCGTCATACAAACACAACTCCACTTTGCAACATAGCATTAACTGTCGTCATACAAACACAACTCCACTTTGCAACATAGCATTAACTGTCGTCATACAAACACAACTCTACTTTGCAACATAGCATTAACTGTCGTCATACAAACACAACTCTACTTTGCAACATAGCATTAACTGTCGTCATACAAACACAACTCTACTTTGCAACATAGCATTAACTGTCGTCATACAAACACAACTCTACTTTGCAACATAGCATTAACTGTCGTCATACAAACACAACTCTACTTTGCAACATAGCATTAACTGTCGTCATACAAACACAACTCTACTTTGCAACATAGCATTAACTGTCGTCATACAAACACAACTCTACTTTGCAACATAGCATTAACTGTCGTCATACAAACACAACTCTACTTTGCAACATAGCATTAACTGTCGTCATACAAACACAACTCTACTTTGCAACATAGCATTAACTGTCGTCATACAAACACAACTCTACTTTGCAACATAGCATTAACTGTCGTCATACAAACACAACTCTACTTTGCAACATAGCATTAACTGTCGTCATACAAACACAACTCTACTTTGCAACATAGCATTAACTGTCGTCATACAAACACAACTCTACTTTGCAACATAGCATTAACTGTCGTCATACAAACACAACTCTACTTTGCAACATAGCATTAACTGTCGTCATACAAACACAACTCTACTTTGCAACATAGCATTAACTGTCGTCATACAAACACAACTCTACTTTGCAACATAGCATTAACTGTCGTCATACAAACACAACTCTACTTTGCAACATAGCATTAACTGTCGTCATACAAACACAACTCTACTTTGCAACATAGCATTAACTGTCGTCATACAAACACAACTCCACTTTGCAACATAGCATTAACTGTCGTCATACAAACACAACTCCACTTTGCAACATAGCATTAACTGTCGTCATACAAACACAACTCCACTTTGCAACATAGCATTAACTGTCGTCATACAAACACAACTCTACTTTGCAACATAGCATTAACTGTCGTCATACAAACACAACTCTACTTTGCAACATAGCATTAACTGTCGTCATACAAACACAACTCTACTTTGCAACATAGCATTAACTGTCGTCATACAAACACAACTCTACTTTGCAACATAGCATTAACTGTCGTCATACAAACACAACTCTACTTTGCAACATAGCATTAACTGTCGTCATACAAACACAACTCTACTTTGCAACATAGAATTAACTGTCGTCATACAAACACAACTCTACTTTGCAACATAGCATTAACTGTCGTCATACAAACACAACTCTACTTTGCAACATAGCATTAACTGTCGTCATACAAACACAACTCTACTTTGCAACATAGCATTAACTGTCGTCATACAAACACAACTCTACTTTGCAACATAGCATTAACTGTCGTCATACAAACACAACTCTACTTTGCAACATAGCATTAACTGTCGTCATACAAACACAACTCTACTTTGCAACATAGCATTAACTGTCGTCATACAAACACAACTCTACTTTGCAACATAGCATTAACTGTCGTCATACAAACACAACTCTACTTTGCAACATAGCATTAACTGTCGTCATACAAACACAACTCTACTTTGCAACATAGCATTAACTGTCGTCATACAAACACAACTCTACTTTGCAACATAGCATTAACTGTCGTCATACAAACACAACTCTACTTTGCAACATAGCATTAACTGTCGTCATACAAACACAACTCTACTTTGCAACATAGCATTAACTGTCGTCATACAAACACAACTCTACTTTGCAACATAGCATTAACTGTCGTCATACAAACACAACTCTACTTTGCAACATAGCATTAACTGTCGTCATACAAACACAACTCTACTTTGCAACATAGCATTAACTGTCGTCATACAAACACAACTCTACTTTGCAACATAGCATTAACTGTCGTCATACAAACACAACTCTACTTTGCAACATAGCATTAACTGTCGTCATACAAACACAACTCTACTTTGCAACATAGCATTAACTGTCGTCATACAAACACAACTCTACTTTGCAACATAGCATTAACTGTCGTCATACAAACACAACTCTACTTTGCAACATAGCATTAACTGTCGTCATACAAACACAACTCTACTTTGCAACATAGCATTAACTGTCGTCATACAAACACAACTCTACTTTGCAACATAGCATTAACTGTCGTCATACAAACACAACTCCACTTTGCAACATAGCATTAACTGTCGTCATACAAACACAACTCCACTTTGCAACATAGCATTAACTGTCGTCATACAAACACAACTCTACTTTGCAACATAGCATTAACTGTCGTCATACAAACACAACTCCACTTTGCAACATAGCATTAACTGTCGTCATACAAACACAACTCCACTTTGCAACATAGCATTAACTGTCGTCATACAAACACAACTCTACTTTGCAACATAGCATTAACTGTCGTCATACAAACACAACTCTACTTTGCAACATAGCATTAACTGTCGTCATACAAACACAACTCTACTTTGCAACATAGCATTAACTGTCGTCATACAAACACAACTCTACTTTGCAACATAGCATTAACTGTCGTCATACAAACACAACTCTACTTTGCAACATAGCATTAACTGTCGTCATACAAACACAACTCTACTTTGCAACATAGCATTAACTGTCGTCATACAAACACAACTCTACTTTGCAACATAGCATTAACTGTCGTCATACAAACACAACTCTACTTTGCAACATAGCATTAACTGTCGTCATACAAACACAACTCTACTTTGCAACATAGCATTAACTGTCGTCATACAAACACAACTCTACTTTGCAACATAGCATTAACTGTCGTCATACAAACACAACTCTACTTTGCAACATAGCATTAACTGTCGTGATACAAACACAACTCTACTTTGCAACATAGCATTAACTGTCGTGATACAAACACAACTCTACTTTGCAACATAGCATTAACTGTCGTCATACAAACACAACTCTACTTTGCAACATAGCATTAACTGTCGTCATACAAACACAACTCTACTTTGCAACATAGCATTAACTGTCGTCATACAAACACAACCCTACTTTGCAACATAGCATTAACTGTCGTCATACAAACACAACTCTACTTTGACAACATACTCAAAATTACGCAATACTTCACACAAATTGTATGATGTAATTACTATAATTACTATACTAAAATAACCATAAAATGTAATTATATTGTATTACACCGTTAAATTAGATTTTGTGATAAATAAAAATTAACCCCGAACCGAACAAGTAGCCTCCATTGAAACAACACAGGGCTTATGACTTTGGGACCAGCTTCTATTGGTAAAGCTAATTGTTTTTTAGAAAAATGTTAATTCTATTGTAGCTATATTTTAACACCCTTGTATGGTGTAGGACATTTAAAATAACGTTTTTGTCGTTTAGGATATATATTTAAGTAACTCGTAGGTAAATACGAAAACCAGTTGGGGCATTTCTGAGTATTACCCTATATTCTAAAATCTATTGTACATTTTTATTGACAAGCTGAATTACCAATTATAAAAGCGATAATTGTTTTTTATTAATTTCTTTCTATCAGTTCACACTCTAATGGAATATATCTTGGACAAATTTTTAATCGTTAATAAAATACATTTCTTTTATATAATAAAGTTCAAATACGTTTTCTTAAAACCTATAGTGGATGGCAATTAATGTTAATAGAGTTTTTTTCAAATATTCATTCAATAAATAAATTTAAACAACTTGGGGTGTTTAGCTCGGATTGTTTTAATATTCAGAGTCTTGTGCTTTTATTGAGTTTCTTAAAGATCTATATGAAAAACCTCCATTGTACAACCTTAAATTGTTGCCATGGTTACCACACAATATCATACACAATGCTCTGGGACTAAAAATAAATGAAAAGAATAAAATAAACAAACATTTTGCATTAACGTTATCGAACCTTGCTTCACAAACGGACAATGTGAAAGGAAAGCGAAAAGAAGCTACAACAAAATGCTTCCGTCGAAAAAAAGCGTATAAATAGTACAAATAAGAATAATAGTCCAACACCAGTCGTAAGGAAGGGAAGTGGAAAATTGCAAAGAAATTTGCTTTCTATTTTGCCACTTAGTTATGTTATTCTGACACATGTATATAGCCTAGATATTTATATAAATTGTATTTATAAAATAATAAGAAACATAATAATAAGAAATAAAAGTTGTCTTTGTTGATTTAAGCAGGAGTTGACTTTAAAAAACAAATTTTATATTACATGTTTTTGCAATACGTAAATATATTTGTATAACTACAATGCGTATAGTAAATTAATGCAAAAATACGCTAAATGCACCCAACAAACTCCTTGGCCAAGGCAGCTTCAAAAGTCATGACTTCATCGCTTCGCATTGTTACATTGGATTTTTCAGCGTTAGTTTCCAACATAGATGAGCTTTATTACGTAACCATGATAAAACTAAATACGACAACTGTTGCGTAATATTACAGCTTGGTTTAAGCCAGAACAGACTCAGCCACTGTAACACGCGCGTGCGCACACACACAAACACACACACACACACACACACACAGACACACACATATACACACACACACACACACTCACACTCACACACACACACACACTCACACTCACACACTTTAGATTGTTTTTATAATATCCAGTATGAAAAATGAAATTAAATATAGACTGAAAATATTAATAGGTTTGGAACTATTCAACCCAATATTAAAAATGCACTACATATTATTACATAAGAATTTTATCACAACACAGGTTTATTAATATGTGTTTTTAATAATAAATACACTGTTATTGAGGTTATAAGTTATTTTTTGTAAATTTTTGGGTATCGTAACATTTTTAATTTTTTTAGTTTTCTTTTATATTTATTATCTTTTTTCTAAGATTAGATTTACTATGCTTTGTATTTGTATTGAGATATATATTTTAGACATCTGGTTTTTTATTCAATTCGTTCTAATTAGTTCATACCCTTCAAACGTATATCTTGTTCAAATTTCCAATCGTTAATAAAATACTTGTAATTCATTCACTCAAGTTTAATACTTCATGGCCTACTTTTAAACTTGTATTTTATGACACTTGATGGTAATACAGCTTTCTTAAATAATAAGATATTTTAATTTCATATATATATATATATATATATATATATATATATATATATATATATATATATTAAATATGGTGATATGTTTTCTTGTAATATAGTTAATAAATTAAATATATTTCAAAATCAAGAATACTTTGAATAAATATTAAATATTCATTAAAAGTATTCTTGTTTATCAAATATTTTTAATTTATTAATTTTATATAGGCTATATATTCTTGTATTTGAATATTCTTGTATATTGAATATTGAATATTCTTGTATTTGAATAGCCTATGTTGTTTTAATATATATATATATATATATATATATATATATATATATATATAAACATGATGTTGGTACTGTTAGCCAACGAAAAGCTTTGAATTGTAAATTAAATTATAATTCTTGTATTTGTATTTTGACCCTTTTCTTTATTAATGCACAAGAAAACATATTGCGATATATCATTATATATATATATATATATATATATATATATATATATATATATATATATATATATATACCCTAAATATAGAGGCAAGGTATGCAATTTAGTTATTTCTACACATTTAGCTTAAAATAAGTTTTAACATATGGTTTTCATAAAACATCGCTTTTTATAGTGTAGGTTATGTGGTACAACAGCTGCTTCAACGCATAGGTTATGTTACTTTATTTATAATAATTGTATTTATTTAATAAAAAGAAACTAAAATAAAGTTTTTTTGTTAGCCAAACAGCCTAACTTTGTTAGGATTGGACTTTAAAAATTTTTGTTAATATTGCTTATATAATTAATAAAATTTGGTACATTTTCAATAACGAAAGAAAAGAGTAACAATGTGGCATTGTGGGTAACATTTGTAAGATATGCGAATAATTTTCTAGAAGAGTTTGGTAAATCTGTTGCGGCAAAATTAATTTACACACAAGTTCGCGGAGTACTAAGACAGGACAGCAGAGTTTAGAAGTATAACTAAGGGAATAATCTGTGCATGCAACATTCTAAGAGTGAATAAAGTGTAATAAATATGACTTAGAGGTTATGTTTGTGTTTCAGGAAGCGGAGTGGCGGGTTGGACTGTATCATGATTCTGCACGCGTGAGGTAACACGCATCTTTACGTTTATGTCATATTTTAAAGACTTGTTTGAATTACATGTTCAATGTTTTCTTGATAATGCAAAAACGTCAGAATAACCTTCAGTGGAGAACTTATTGCTAAACAGGTTATCGTTCAAGGGTTGCGGGAAGTAGGGAGGGAATTTGTAGGGAACGGCGTAATTAAATATATGTGGGTTTAAAAATCTAATTTTCAGCGGCACGGTTAGCTTAGAACTAAATGCAATTTATAACTATTGGAACCCTCTCTTTTCTTTTCCTCTTGCCCTCTTCTTTCTCCTTCTTTCTTTTTATTTTCAACATCGATTTGCTCTATGTAACCAATGCGATTGAAGATGTAAGTTTTTTTACAAGTTACCTCCTTTTTAAGCTCGTGCAAGGACGTTCGTACATGGTTTCCATCTTGTGAATAAATTTGAATGTTTGCAATAATTTTGGTATAACGGTACGTATTTTAACAAAACTTCGAAACCGTCACTAATAAATAAACGGAAATGGATGGCGCAAATAAAAGAAAAACAAAATAAAGTGGCAGTTTATCTTGTATAGTGATACTTCCATATTGCTAATTTACTTTATCCAGTCACGGATATAGCAAGGGACATTCAAACTATAGCAGTATGAACAGGCCAAGATCTATAACAATTCTGGGTTAATCAATTTAATCTGTTCTTTTCTATATTTACAATATATATATATATATATATATATATATATATATATATATATTAAACCAATTATATATATATATATATATATATATATATATATATATATATATATATATATATATATATATATATATATATATAAAGAACATTAGTCAAAATACAATTACAAGAATTATAATTGAATTTACAATTCAAAGCTTTTCGTTGGCTAACAGTACCAACATCATCAGGAATATTAAACCAAAATGTTTAATATTCCTGATGATGTTGGTACTGTTAGCCAACGAAAAGCTTTGAATTGTAAATTCAATTATAATTCTTGTATTTGTGTTTTGACATGTTCTTTATTAATACACAAGAATACATATTGCGATATAGCGTTGGCAAACCGACATTTACTTTATGTTATCGTATTTACGCTTCACGAACACCGTTTAGTTATTGTAAAAGTTTGCTCGTGTAAAATTCGGGTATGTCTACATTAAAGTAAGAAATACTTGGAAGTTAGAAAGCTGCGACGAAAGGGCAACCACCAAGGCTTAAGTCTTGGCGTGCTGACAGAAATGTGGGTCAGAACATAGTGCACGGTGCCATGTGACAAGGATTGACGGGCTGAAACGAGTTCAACGCACCCCCAACCCTTGCCACCGTTACTTTAGAAATTCGCGGACATTCTTAAGCCTCTACAAATCCCAATATCGGAAGTTCTAAATAGGTTAGCTGTTCATGCTTTCGTGCTTTCTGTTTGCTTTCACATATGCAGTTGTGTAGAAAGCTCGCAGGGCAAAACGATAGCAGTTAGCATTCGCAGGGGGTTTGCTCCT
Source organism: Prosapia bicincta (assembly GCA_036971475.1). Taxonomy (NCBI): domain Eukaryota; kingdom Metazoa; phylum Arthropoda; class Insecta; order Hemiptera; family Cercopidae; genus Prosapia; species Prosapia bicincta. The sequence continues at coordinate 29,473,968 of JBAIZL010000006.1, read as the reverse complement.
CATGGTTGAACATTTAAAGATTTAATTTACTGCATTAAATATTTACGGCTGTAAAAGGATTCGATATAGTTGGGACTAAACTAAACGAATTTAAATTTTCATTGAAATTTATAAAAGGATGTAGAGCTGGATGCATTAAGACACACACTAAATGAACTCTATCAATATGTAGAACTTTTATTTCTCACTAAATGAACTCCATTACAATATAGCTCTTTTCTTTCACACTAAATGAACTCCATCACAATGTAGCACTTTTCTTTCACACTAAATGAACTGCCATGACAATGTAGAATTTTTATTTCACACTAAATAAACTCCATCACAATGTAGTACTTTTCTATCATACTAAATGAACTGCCATGACAATGTAGAATTTTTATTTCACACTAAATAAACTCCATCACAATGTAGTACTTTTCTATCATACTAAATGAACTGCCATGACAATGTAGAATTTTTATTTCACACTAAATAAACTCCATCACAATGTAGCACTTTTCTATCATACTAAATGAACTGCCACGACAATGTAGAATTTTTATTTCACACTAAATAAACTCCATCACAATGTAGTACTTTTCTATCATACTAAATGAACTGCCATGACAATGTAGAATTTTTATTTCACACTAAATAAACTCGATAACAATGTAGTACTTTTCTATCATACTAAATGAACTGCCATGACAATGTAGAATTTTTATTTCACACTAAATAAACTCCATCACAATGTAGTACTTTTCTATCATACTAAATGAACTGCCATGACAATGTAGAATTTTTATTTCACACTAAATAAACTCCATCACAATGTAGTACTTTTCTATCATACTAAATGAACTGCCATGACAATGTAGAATTTTTATTTCACACTAAATAAACTCCATCACAATGTAGTACTTTTCTATCATACTAAATGAACTGCCATGACAATGTAGAATTTTTATTTCACACTAAATAAACTCCATCACAATGTAGTACTTTTCTATCATACTAAATGAACTGCCATGACAATGTAGAATTTTTATTTCACACTAAATAAACTCCATCACAATGTAGTACTTTTCTATCATACTAAATGAACTGCCATGACAATGTAGAATTTTTATTTCACACTAAATAAACTCCATCACAATGTAGTACTTTTCTATCATACTAAATGAACTGCCATGACAATGTAGAATTTTTATTTCACACTAAATAAACTCCATCACAATGTAGTACTTTTCTATCATACTAAATGAACTGCCATGACAATGTAGAATTTTTATTTCACACTAAATAAACTCCATCACAATGTAGTACTTTTCTATCATACTAAATGAACTGCCATGACAATGTAGAATTTTTATTTCACACTAAATAAACTCCATCACAATGTAGTACTTTTCTATCATACTAAATGAACTGCCATGACAATGTAGAACCTTAAATCGTCCCCAACATTAGCCTTGTTTCTGTACTTACGTTTTAGATATGTTAAGCTCGAAAACCCTCTTTCACATAGGTATGTAGTTGAAAACCTAATAAGAATCTTTGCAGCATTATTTGAAAGTTTTTGGTACTCGTTTCAAAAATCGATAAAAAAATGTAACAACGTAGCACTGAAATATTTTTTAACATCGGATCACATCATAGTACGAAACAGAAAGAAATAAAAAATGTTTAATTTTTCATTACCTGCAAATTTTTGCACACCCCCAAGGGGTACGGGTGCTACAGTTTGAGAATCCATGCTTCAGATATTGTTGGATGCTAAAGCCCGCGAAGGGCCAAAATGTCTGATGTATCTTAAAATTTGTTTCACACGGGGTAGAACATCCTTTAAGGCTTTAAAATACTAAAGCTCTTTACCAAGAATGTTTTAATGGCAGGTTCAAGTATGTCGGGGAAATGGTATCAATACACCCCCATATTTAATTATATTAAATTTAAACTAGATTAATAATTATATTAATTAAAACAACCTCTCACCACAAATTCAACAAATTTTATTTTAACCTTATGTACATTTCGACTACAAAGTAATCATCTTCAGAGGTATTTTTACAAATAACTCTTATTTGTAAAAATACCTCTGAAGATGATTACTATGTAGTCGAAATGTACATAAGGTTAAAATAAAATTTGTTGAATTTGTGGTGAGAGGTTGTTTTCATTAATATAAACATTTACGCCACAGTTGCTTTAAGTTGTTGTTAGATTAATAATTAATTTCAACAGCATTCCAATGCAGTGTTTAATATAATGTAGCACTTACACATTTTAAAGGTATTGTAAATAATTATAAATGTCGAAATCTTGTTGCTGTTCATGACGAGCTGGTTGTTAATTACGTTTGACACTTTTGCTATTACTTACGACCAGACTTTTTGTTAACTAAAAGTTACACTTGAAGGAAACGTTTTCGTCTTACGACTTGGAGGCTGAAGAAGTCGTAAGACGAAAACCAAGTGTAAGTTAATTTAACAACTTTTAGTTAACAAAAAGTCTGGTCGCAAGTAATAGCAAAAGTGTAATAAGTAATTCATAAGTGGTTTACTGTTTAATTGTCTGCACGTTTTCATGCCGACATTGCATTTATAAAATTAAGGAAGTCGTCACTCCTGACCTAGTTCATAACGTTACACCTGAAACACAAATGAACACTGTGAGCTGTGTAGTACAATTAAAATTATAAAGGTATTTGTAAATCAGAATTATAAGTGGACAGCTGGCGCAGCGTTCCTAGTTCATCAATAAGTAACTGATTGTATATGTGGGAAAGGTTTTAAACTGTATTCAAAATATTGGATTAAATAATTCAAAGTAGGAGAAATGTGTTCATGTGAATTGTAAATTTTAAAATAGTTTTGTTTTGTTTTGATCGTTTCGTTCACTTAAAATAGCAGCCGGTAGAGATTTTCTAAAATCTCGCTGCAATACCCTTCGGATTCTTCGAATTCATCTCACCACACGTGCAGCGGCTTTATAGAGCCAGTACGCTTCCTGTAGGATAGATACTTCCGCACAGATGTGTGGAGCTGTTGTATATGTCACTTGGCAACCGACATTCCTTGCTCATTGTGATCTCTTAATTACTTTGTAGCCAGTCTAATAGTAGTTAACCTAATTATGTCAACATAACATTGCGTTATAGCCTAGTAAAAGCAGTGAGAGATTGCTTGTCTTTAGGAAGCCGATCTGTGAAAAGGCCACGACTACAGTGGAACGGCACCTTACGCGGGACATTGAAAAACACTAACTGTAATGCTTATATAAATGAAGAAGAAATTGTGTAACATTGAATATTTAAAAGAAAATAACATTTAACTCGTAGACTGGGGTACGTTAGTTACATTATAACATACTAATAAAATTATTAGTAAATTATTTTTCTAAACATTTTTCTGGTATTGACTGCTTTAAATAATATAATGCAATATCTTTCGTATATTTAATATTTGTCGCTAATTGTACTCCTACCAGGGGCAAAGTTATGAACGGACATAAATTAATCTTTCCTCTCCGGAACTACTACGCAGGAGTATTTCAAATGGTCCCTTCCTATGACATGCAAGTAAGCATACATCAGGTTAGGGAATGTTCCATCGCAGGATGTTTTCCTTTTACCTGATAATTCATTCCAAATAATGAGAACATGTTCACTAGCATGTATTAGAACCTTGGATAGATAATTTGGCCACACTTGCGGTGACTTTGTCACCATTTACGTTCTTTTCACAACCTCTGACACTCTCCCCTCACTTGGCGTGACTTTGTCACCAGTTAGGTTCTTTTCACAACCTCAGATACCGTACCCTCACTTGCGGTGACTTTGTCACCATTTACGTTCTTTTCACAACCTCTGACACTCTCCCCTCACTTGGCGTGACTTTGTCACCAGTTAGGTTAGGTCCTTTTCACAACCTCAGATACCGTACCCTCACTTGCCGTGACTTTGTCACCAGTTACGTTCTTTCCACAACCTCTGATACTCTGGCCTCACTTGCCTTGACTTTGTCACCAGTTACGTTTTTTCCACAACCTCAGATACCGTACCCTCACTAGGTGTGACTTTGTCACCAGTTAGGTTCTTTTCACAACCTCAGATACTCTGCTCACACTTGCCGTGACTTTGTCACCAGTTAGGTTAGGTTCTTTTCACAACCTCAGATACCGTACCCTCACTTGCTGTGACTCTGTCACCAGTTACGTTTTTTCCACAACCTCAGATACCGTACCCTCACTTGCCGTGACTTTGTCACCAGTTACGTTCTTTCAACAACCTCTGATACTCTGGCCTCACTTGCCTTGACTTTGTCACCAGTTACGTTTTTTCCACAACCTCAGATACCCTACCCTCACTAGGTGTGACTTTGTCACCAGTTAGGTTCTTTTCACAACCTCAGATACTCTGCTCACACTTGCCGTGACTTTGTCACCAGTTAGGTTAGGTTCTTTTCACAACCTCAGATACCGTACCCTCACTTGCCGTGACTTTGTCACCAGTTACGTTCTTTCCACAACCTCATACCTCCTATATTATTCACCACTTTCCATCCTGCATTGAGAATAGGCGATTTCAGTTCCATGAATTTTTTCCCCTGAAGCACAAACACAAGGATTGATTAGAAGAGTAAGTAGCGACTTTAGATACAGTCATCCGGACTTGCGATGGTACTATGAATCAGGGCGTAGAATGGAATTTCAAAATTATTCAAATTATCTATAACAAATGTCGCAGATATGGTTTCTGGCAACTCTTGTTAACCTGAGTTCACAATTACACCTTCAGTAATAGCCTTTTCAATTTTTATAAATGGAGAAATTGGAACTTTTTTTGTGTTTTGTTTTGACATCTTGGAAGCGGTGGCAGCCAGATACCGGGGGGATGGGTTTGAGTCGAGCCCGCTCGATGAGAGTGACACCATAGCGAGAAGAGTGATGACTAACAAACGGACCGGAAATGCTTCCGATCGTCTTGTTGTTGCGTCATAAATAATAATAATATTTTCGTTATCTCAAATCGGCATTTGCTTTAATCGTTTAATTCATTTAAATGCAAATAATACATAAATAAGACATCGTTGATAATTTATTGAATTTGTAATCAATTACACCTCACACGTATTGTAACAGTTTAAAACAAGATTTGGAATCGGCACTATAACCAATAGACAATCGACGAATATTCGATACAATTAGAATCGACGATTACTGGAATCGAGAATAGAAATCTATCTCTATTTGTAATTATCTAATAAAAAGCAATTAAAAAAATTTTGTCTTTGTTCACATGGAATTGATTTGAAATTTTTTTTATTTCTCTTACTTGTTTTTATTTTTGTTATACTGGAGGTGGAGGCAGTTAAAAACTTTCCGCGATAATATTACGGTATAATGGAAGGTGAAATAATTGGATGACGTCATCGGCAAACGCCGCCTACGGCTGGATGTAATGTTTTGATTTTAGTAGACTGGTACTGTGACTGAACGGATGTAACAGATAGTTCAGTTTCACAAAGTGGAAACGTCGGTTACTAATTATATTATCCTGTCGGTGTTTTATCAGTGCGCGTTATCATAATACCTTTGCCACGAACTTATTTAGTTAATTAATTATTAAATTGCTGTTCAAGTGATAGTCACAGAAAGCCCAGATTCCCTTAACTTCCCTCTTTCGTTTTCTTTTTTCCAAATTTTCGTATCTTAGTTTCGTCACAAACGTAGATATTCGTTTATATTTCAAATATTCAAAAGATTTAATGGCATTTACGCTACTCTAGAGCGAAAATAAATATAAATTAACAAAATAATGTAATTATACTTTTGTTCCTAATTTAAATAAACTTTAAATGTTTTCAGTACTCTATTAGCATTAGTTTTAAGTACGTGTACAGTGTGATATTTATTTAGAAAATCAATTTAAAGACTTGCAAATATAACGTGTTTTTAAAAGCTAATTTTCATTTTTTATTTTATAAACTAAAATGTTTTTTTTTAATTGTTTTTTGTACTGCAAAGTGAAAACGTTTATAGTCACGTCTACAGAAATTTCAAATTAAGAAAACATTTAATCTTGCTTAGTGAGAAATTATTTAAACAGTTAAGTTGTTGTAATTTAAGAAACAATAAAAAAAAGAATTTTTATATTTAATACCAACATCTCAAGTACAAATAACAAACTTGATCTAATAGTAGTTTGCCAATTTTCTAATTAAAATCGCCAGAAATACGAATTTATACAAATCGGAATAAAAATACATAACTTATTATTACCGTTATATTGAATTATTTGTATTGAGATTTTTTTAGATTTAAATTAATTAATATATATATATATAAATTTATCATAACTACAGTAAACTCCCGATTGTCCGTCGGCGGATTAACCGGTTTGCGGATTATCCGGGGTCTGCCATTGTTTTACAAATATCCAATTTTTATTACAATCAGATTCATGTGTTTAAATTTCCAAACGGTGAATTAGGACGTAAATACATATAAGGCTTAATAGAAGTTAAGATGAAGGGAATAGATATGTAAATATGTACGTACTAATTTTTACATTGAAAGGGAAGCATCCCGACGCGGGCCAGCGAAATAAAAGGAGCGAGCTACTGTATATAAGAGACAATGACAAAATGCTTGGACGTCCGAAAACCTAATGTGTATCATAAGATTGTAAACAAATATGTCAGCTAATCTCGGCTATAAGTAGTCTAGGACGTGACATATGCATTATCCATGTCTGTCATATACATTATCGATATTTATGGCTTTGTGACACAACTAGACACTGTGCGACAAAATGGTTCTCAAGAAACTTAGATCGCACTTTAAAGTTAAATCAATGCTCACAAAAAAACAGACGAAAGTGAAAGATTTTTTTCTTAAAAAGTGAAAATATTATGTGTAAAGGAAATTACATATGTACATACATACTTACTTTTGACATATACTTATGTACGTATTGTAAATAGTTAGATATATAAATGTACATGTTATAATCCGTCAAATACATCGACATTTTAAATTATTTTCTATATTTATTTTGTCCTCTGAAGATTATTTGTGAGTTGCATTAACCGGGGTCATTATTTGTGTAAACTTATGGCATAATAATCGATTATCGATAGTTTTGCGTTTTCTTTGTTCATAGCGGATTATCCGGGGAATTCGTTATCCGGCGTTGCCGGGCCACCCTATTCCACGGATAATCGGGAGTTTACTGTATTTAATAATGACATTTTTCTTTAACAATGATTAATAAATAACGTGACATAACCTACGTGTAAAACAGCTGTTCTACAACATAACCTATAACGCAAGTCAGCTGTTGCATGAAATCATATGTTATAGTTTAATTCACATTGATGTAAGTTATACTCTCGAGAAATTTTATGTTTATGTCCATCAAATAAGTATTTTTAGGGGTCGTTATAAAAGTTTTCACTTGAAAAATATTGATTCTACGAGTCCTCTAAAAGTTCGATAAAAACTTCATCCCCCTTTTGCAGGGATTTTCTAATTGCAATGACCATAGGTAGCTTATTTAAACGTATGCATGCTCAATCGTCAAACGAACCTACGCGCATTTCGTATATTGTGTATGCTTATTTATCACTCACTCTGCTTTCAACTCGATTTATACAACGTGTTAACACTATGAAATTTTATTTTCATAATAAGAGTTTGAAATAATTAAGAAGACATGTGTCATAAAAGTGGGTAATGTAAAGTCTGTTGCTGATCTCTGGTCAGTGAAGGAAATTTGGATAATTTAAGTTTCTTCAGACAATTTGTCTCAGTATAAAAAACCTGGGCTTGAAAGTAAATGAAATAATTTTATCCTAGTTAATTCCGTTCTCAGCTTATAGGTTAGCAAAATATATAAAAAGGTTTTTAACGACAATTTTCTTTAATTTTTAGTCAAAAGTTTGTCTATTTTGTTTTGTTATTGTTATTGATACAGACGGCTAAGATGTTACTAGAACAGTCTTATCTTGCGGTTTATAGAAGATTCTTTAATCTGGTAGATATGGGTTGAGTTCTATTTCCTGAATAAAAAACATGTTTACGCAATCCTAAACTACTGTCCTTCATTCTTTTCATAGATTTTCCTATTCCTTGTATTAGCTCACACTCTCCCTATATAATATCTTCTTCAAATTTTCAATGGTTAATAAAATACTTTTTGTTCTTCCACTCAGTTCAAATACGTTTTCCTAAACCTGTAGTGGTTGACACTTGATGTTAATACAGTTTTGTCAAATATTAATTCATTAATTAAATTTAATTAAATAATTTTAGTTTTATACTTGAGAAAATTTTCCACAAATGGGGCGAGGTATACAATGTAGTTATTTCGTCCCATTTTGCTTCAAATAAGTGATAACATATGATTATATAAAACAGCTTTTATGGTATAGGTTATGTGATAGAGCAGCTGTTTTAAGACATAGGTTATGTTACTGCATTTATATTAATTGGTAATTATTTAATTAGTACATCAAATAGATTTTTTGACCTAAGTAGGAATTGATTTGAATTTTTTAAATGTATTTCTGGTAAAGTCGTCCTTTGCTACTTGTAGCAGTTTATCTTTTTGTTAATGCTTTTATGAAAACCATCATTTTATTTTCAAGTGCTTTTTGTTTTTATCTTTGTTGTGAACAAAAGACCCATTGTCTTCTAACGCATTAATTAGTCTGTTTTGCTTTATTCATGTTATCAAATAAATCATATTGTCTTTCAACTTAGGTATGTTTTCAGTACTTATTGTACCTTATGTAATCGATAATCTCCTTCACCGGGCCGTGGGCTTATCGGTTGTATTTTTCCACTTATTTATACTGAAACTTCTATTCATTATGAAACATTCAGCAGGAACAGTTGTTTAATAATGAGAACGAATAATTATTTATTATATTAATGATTGTAAATTATGTTTAAGAAAATCAACGGTGTCTAGGAACAGGGTCGAATCAGGAGACGCTGTTATTCTATTAGTGACGGACTTTTAAAGTGTAAACGTCTATAGCGACGCCTAGAAAAACTTATTGGTTGTACATAAACGTACAATTTCTTGATATTATAAATTCCATCAGGTTACGTGAAGTCACCTCTAAGTGAATTAAATTATAACATATGATTTCATGGAACAACTGATTTTGTGTTATATGTTATGTTGTAGAACAGCTGTTTTACACGTAGGTTATGTTACATTATTTATTGCATATTAACTAATCCCAGCAGGCGAAGCAATGTAAAGCAAATACTGCCTTTTGATTGGTCGTGTAGAACTTCCCACTCCACCTACAACATTGTGAATCATTGAAACATTGTGAACCTGGCACTCCAGGTTTTGGGTTGAATTAAAATACAAAACCCCTTAGTGTTTATCTTTAATAAATCTAGAGGATTTTTTATAAAGTTTTAGCTACCTATATACGAGTATTATATTCTATATATGTATATATATATATATATATATATATATATATATATATATATATATATATATATATATATATATATATTTCATTAAATTTTTTATTGTAATGGGGTGGAGTCAAGTTTTATTATTTTAGAGAAAAGTGGTAATTTTGGTATTTCTTAATGTAAGACATATCATATGTTGTACATTATATTATAATATATCTTAGGTACCTATATTATAGGTGTGACAGTTATTGTTTAATTACTTAGTTCAATTTCCGAGTAAAGTAGGTAAGTAAGCCTACTTATTTGACTTGGAAATCTTAATTACCAAAGTAATTTATAAAATACCTACCCTGTCAGCTAAATATTAATAATTCTACCAAATGATATAGTTGAACTCATAATCATTTGATGTTTACGTACAAGTACATATTATAATATTTTGGCGTGAATTAAATCCTCCAATTTTCAACTATAATAATATAAACATTTGATTTATTTGAGGCCCATGTAATTTATTTTGAGGCTTGCATATCTGAGGCCGAAATAATTTTTTCTAAAGGCTCTATGAATTTGACGGTTGTTGTTGGTGGAGTGAGAGGAGCTACAGACCAATCAAAAGGCAGTATTTGCCTTACACTGCTTCGCCTTCTGGGATCAGTTATTATGCTTATTTATTGAACATTGTTAAGGGAGAAGGTTATAAATAATTAAATTTTCTTAAATCTCAATACAAGTAATTCAAATTATGAACAAATACAAATATGTATTTTTAATCCAATTTTTGATATGAAAACATTTTTAACAGTGAGTCCAATAACAAGTGTTTCGGTAATTTATAATTTCTCCTTACTCAAATTGAATGCTTTTCTCAATTCTAAATAACTGCAAACGTCACTATAAACCTTTTCACTTCTGTCGTCACTCCTCTGACGTAAGCATTCTTCTTAGCCTTTTTATTTTTTTATTATTTTTTTTATAAAGACTTAATTTGAATTGAGGTAAAGCGTTCTTTTCCAATGTGAAATTCGTTGATCACATCAGAACTGCTATAATGCCATATCCAGATTCAGTTGGCTCCATTATTTTAACGGCTATTGAATAAGGGTGCTGGCTACTGCCATAAAGGTCCTTGGTTCTATCTTATAATTGGTCCCCATAAAATTCCCTATAACTCCATAAAAGTCCCCATAATTATTAGGCGCTTTTCCACGCATAAAACCGACTCTAGACTGTGGAAATCAGGACTGTAAAATCAGTGGGGCTAAGGGGGGGTTGAAGAGTAAAGCTTTGTGTTACACATTGTATATTAAACTAGCCATACTCTGCCGCACTTTGTTGTGGCACATCGTGGTTACATGGATGAGAAATGCATGAAACAAAACAAAGCATACGTTTCATACAAGTTTAATTTTACAATACTTCAGAGGCTAAGGAAATGTAGAGCTAAGGCCCGGTGTACATGAGCTTGAAAGTAATCGGGACGCCGAGATAGTTTTCTATCTGATACCTATCGGAGTTTCAGCGCACATGAGCTAGAATGTAAGCGCGCGTCATTTCAAGCTTATCTTTTTGATAGTTATTTTCCATGTTGGGGACTGGCTTCACTCTTATGTTGTTTCTAATAATATCATATTATGATAGGCCTCAGATATTTTTGAAAAACTCTATAGCTATTTGTCTTGCCACAAAACTTGCCAGCTGAAATTTGGCCTAAATCCGTTTCAGCATCACAAATGAGGATAAGATTAAAATTAATGTGATTTTTCTGTTTAACAAACTCTATTTAACTCCTCCTTTAAATTTTCTAAAGTGTTTAGATATAAAAATTTAATTTTTATATATAATAAATAAAATATGGTGATATGTTTTAAAATGAAATGCCTATTGAGATTTGTAAATTACATTTAAAACTAGCTATTGTTATGAATAAAACAAAATGGGAATTAAACTTAATAATATTAATATCCTTTTGTTTAAATATAGACAGCGAATTAAAACATCACATGAAATAATAAAGTTAATTAACAATAACAAACCTAATCATACACACATAAAACAATACTCGCAAATTTATCAAATTCAACAAAAATTACAAAGTAATGATCTTATTATAACAAAACTATAGATAAATTAATTAATAACATAATAAGAAAACAGAAAATTGACAATAGGTTTGTAAATAATACAAGATACATAGATTTAATTACTGAAAATATATAAATAAATATAAATATGATATTAAATAAAATGATTAGTAACTATTGCAGATTAATATTTAAAACTATAAATCATCATTGATATTAATAACAAACCTAATGAATATTAATGTTACACATTGATGTTAATTGGTTATTCAATCATATTTAAAGTTAAACATATAAATAATATGAAATTAGTCATTATATTATCGAAAACTTACCTGATAAAATAGCACAGATAGAAAGTAAGCTGCGGTGCATGTGCGCTGTCTCATTAGCCACTGTGTACTTGTGGAACGCTGGCGATAGAATTGACGCAAAGATAGGAGGAGAAACATGCGTCAGTCCTGTACCTATCGAGATAGGCCGAGGCTACCCAATAGCTATATGCGTCCCATGTGCATTGCCCCATTATTCCCAATGTACTTCTGCCTATCCAGCTTGAAAACTATCTCTGCGTCCCGATTACTTTCAAGCTCATCTGCACCGGGCCTAAGGCTGTGTCATTTGTTGGTCGATCCGTTGCCAGAATCAATTTACGAAATATTTTTCCAGTTCCTCAGGGCGCATCCAAGAAGAAGCTCCCCCCAATTCCGCCATTTATCATTTACATTATGCTATTATAATGCCCTTATGTTCACACGTTAATTTGATAATGCTTCATTGGACATATGACTGGATATCACCTGTGGTGTAACTCTGATCACGCTACAAATCCACAGCAAATGAGGCAGACGCAGCTCGGTTGGTGCTGGCATTACCAAATAACGACTACTTAGGATTTGGAGATCAGGGCACCTCGATCACGACATGATCACACAAAAGTGCCTCGATTATGGTGAATATTTAATTCAGATTGTATAATAATCTGAATGGGATGCAAGTGGATATGTTTGTTTTTCTTTAATAAACAATGTAATTGGGAGCAGTTTTTAATTTGGACTACGGTTATCGTTGCTCTCTCGTGATCTCTCAAGTGATCCCCTCGCTTGAAGCAGACGGCGAGGTTGCTGATACATAGCTGACCAATATAAACACTGTTTTCTCGTGGTGGCAGCTGTGTTACAAAGGTGGAAAATATATATAAACAATCTCTGCAACGGGTTGTATAAAGTGTCAAAATTTGAGCAGAATCGGTGCATAAGGTTTTAAGTTTTTGAAGCGTACACAAACCAACTTAACATTTAGATATATAAAGATGAAAGGTTTTCTCTTGTCTAAATGGAATTGGAATATGGAAATTACTTTGGCAAAAATCTGTGGTTGAAGGGTAAATAATGAATCTTATAAAGGTTGAAAGTAAATTGGTAAGATTGAGCGAGATTTTCTGGTGAATGTATGCACCTAAATAACGTAAAATCAGGGGAGAAAAGGCAAATAATTATGGTTAAATTATAGCAAAGGATGAAGGGATGATTGAACAATTTTAAGCCGGCTTTAGTTACATTGTTATTACTTCAATGAATTGAAGGGATAGAACTGAGGACAGCTCCTATCGGCGTATCTGTTGTTACAGTTTGGGAATAAGAGATTAATGGAAGCGGACTAAATATGAGAGGGAATCCAATAAAGGGATTATCGTATCCCATGCCAGGATAGCTGTATCGTTCGGAACAGCCGGCGGGAGAATTGAAGGGACAGAACTGAGGACAGCTCCTAGTCGGCGTATCTGTTGTTACAGTTTGGGAATAAGAGATTAATGGAAGCAGACTAAATATGAGAGGGAATCCAATAGAGGGATTAACGTATCCCATGCCAGGATAGCTGTATCGTTCGGAACAGCCGGCGGGAGAATTGAAGGGATAGAACTGAGGACAGCTCCTAGTCGGCGTATCTGTTGTTACAGTTGGGAATAAGAGATTAATGGAAGCAGACTAAATATGAGAGGGAATCCAATAGAGGGATTAACGTATCCCATGCCAGGATAGCTGTATCGTTCGGAACAGCCGGCGGGAGAATTGAAGGGATAGAACTGAGGACAGCTCCTAGTCGGCGTATCTGTTGTTACAGTTTGGGAATAAGAGATTAATGGAAGCGGACTAAATATGAGAGGGAATCCAATAGAGGGATTAACGTATCCCATGCCAGGATAGCTGTATCGTTCGGAACAGCCGGCGGGAGAATTGAAGGGATAGAACTGAGGACAGCTCCTAGTCGGCGTATCTGTTGTTACAGTTTGGGAATAAGAGATTAATGGAAGCAGACTAAATATGAGAGGGAATCCAATAGAGGGATTAACGTATCCCATGCCAGGATAGCTGTATCGTTCGGAACAGCCGGCGGGAGAATTGAAGGGATAGAACTGAGGACAGCTCCTAGTCGGCGTATCTGTTGTTACAGTTTGGGAATAAGAGATTAATGGAAGCGGACTAAATATGAGAGGGAATCCAATAGAGGGATTAACGTATCCCATGCCAGGATAGCTGTATCGTTCGGAACAGCCGGCGGGAGAATTGAAGAGATAGAACTGAGGACAGCTCCTAGTCGGCGTATCTGTTGTTACAGTTTGGGAATAAGAGATTAATGGAAGCAGACTAAATATGAGAGGGAATCCAATAGAGGGATTAACGTATCCCATGCCAGGATAGCTGTATCGTTCGGAACAGCCGGCGGGAGAATTGAAGGGATAGAACTGAGGACAGCTCCTAGTCGGCGTATCTGTTGTTACAGTTTGGGAATAAGAGATTAATGGAAGCAGACTAAATATGAGAGGGAATCCAATAGAGGGATTAACGTATCCCATGCCAGGATAGCTGTATCGTTCGGAACAGCCGGCGGGAGAATTGAAGGGATAGAACTGAGGACAGCTCCTAGTCGGCGTATCTGTTGTTACAGTTTGGGAATAAGAGATTAATGGAAGCAGACTAAATATGAGAGGGAATCCAATAGAGGGATTAACGTATCCCATGCCAGGATAGCTGTATCGTTCGGAACAGCCGGCGGGAGAATTGAAGGGATAGAACTGAGGACAGCTCCTAGTCGGCGTATCTGTTGTTACAGTTTGGGAATAAGAGATTAATGGAAGCGGACTAAATATGAGAGGGAATCCAATAGAGGGATTAACGTATCCCATGCCAGGATAGCTGTATCGTTCGGAACAGCCGGCGGGAGAATTGAAGGGATAGAACTGAGGACAGCTCCTAGTCGGCGTATCTGTTGTTACAGTTTGGGAATAAGAGATTAATGGAAGCGGAATAAATATGAGAGGGAATCCAATAAAGGGATTAACGTATCCCATGCCAGGATAGCTGTATCGTTCGGAACAGCCGGCGGGAGAATTGAAGGGATAGAACTGAGGACAGCTCCTAGTCGGCGTATCTGTTGTTACAGTTTGGGAATAAGAGATTAATGGAAGCGGACTAAATATGAGAGGGAATCCAATAAAGGGATTATCGTATCCCATAGTAGGATAGCTGTATCGTTCGGAACAGCCGGCGGGAGAATTGAAGGGATAGAACTGAGGACAGCTCCTAGTCGGCGTATCTGTTGTTACAGTTGGGAATAAGAGATTAATGGAAGCGGACTAAATATGAGAGGGAATCCAATAAAGGGATTATCGTATCCCATAGTAGGATAGCTGTATCGTTCGGAACAGCCGGCGGGAGAATTGAAGGGATAGAACTGAGGACAGCTCCTAGTCGGCGTATCTGTTGTTACAGTTTGGGAAAAAGAGATTAATGGAAGCGGACTAAATATGAGAGGGAATCCAATAAAGGGATTATCGTATCCCATAGTAGGATAGCTGTATCGTTCGGAACAGCCGGCGGGAGAATTGAAGGGATAGAACTGAGGACAGCTCCTAGTCGGCGTATCTGTTGTTACAGTTGGGAATAAGAGATTAATGGAAGCGGACTAAATATGAGAGGGAATCCAATAAAGGGATTATCGTATCCCATAGTAGGATAGCTGTATCGTTCGGAACAGCCGGCGGGAGAATTGAAGGGATAGAACTGAGGACAGCTCCTAGTCGGCGTATCTGTTGTTACAGTTGGGAATAAGAGATTAATGGAAGCGGACTAAATATGAGAGGGAATCCAATAAAGGGATTATCGTATCCCATAGTAGGATAGCTGTATCGTTCGGAACAGCCGGCGGGAGAATTGAAGGGATAGAACTGAGGACAGCTCCTAGTCGGCGTATCTGTTGTTACAGTTGGGAATAAGAGATTAATGGAAGCGGACTAAATATGAGAGGGAATCCAATAAAGGGATTATCGTATCCCATAGTAGGATAGCTGTATCGTTCGGAACAGCCGGCGGGAGAATTGAAGGGATAGAACTGAGGACAGCTCCTAGTCGGCGTATCTGTTGTTACAGTTGGGAATAAGAGATTAATGGAAGCGGACTAAATATGAGAGGGAATCCAATAAAGGGATTATCGTATCCCATGCCAGGATAGCTGTATCGTTCGGAACAGCCGGCGGGAGAATTGAAGGGATAGAACTGAGGATAGCTCCTAGTCGGCGTATCTGTTGTTACAGTTGGGAATAAGAGATTAATGGAAGCGGACTAAATATGAGAGGGAATCCAATAAAGGGATTATCGTATCCCATAGTAGGATAGCTGTATCGTTCGGAACAGCCGGCGGGAGAATTGAAGGGATAGAACTGAGGACAGCTCCTAGTCGGCGTATCTGTTGTTACAGTTTGGGAATAAGAGATTAATGGAAGCGGACTAAATATGAGAGGGAATCCAATAAAGGGATTATCGTATCCCATAGTAGGATAGCTGTATCGTTCGGAACAGCCGGCGGGAGAATTGAAGGGATAGAACTGAGGACAGCTCCTAGTCGGCGTATCTGTTGTTACAGTTTGGGAATAAGAGATTAATGGAAGCGGACTAAATATGAAAGGGAATCCAATAAAGGGATTATCGTATCCTATAGTAGGATAGCTGTATCGTTCGGAACAGCCGGCGGGAGAATTGAAGGGATAGAACTGAGGACAGCTCCTAGTCGGCGTATCTGTTGTTACAGTTTGGGAATAAGAGATTAATGGAAGCGGACTAAATATGAGAGGGAATCCAATAAAGGGATTATCGTATCCCATAGTAGGATAGCTGTATCGTTCGGAACAGCCGGCGGGAGAATTGAAGGGATAGAACTGAGGACAGCTCCTAGTCGGCGTATCTGTTGTTACAGTTGGGAATAAGAGATTAATGGAAGCGGACTAAATATGAGAGGGAATCCAATAAAGGGATTATCGTATCCCATAGTAGGATAGCTGTATCGTTCGGAACAGCCGGCGGGAGAATTGAAGGGATAGAACTGAGGACAGCTCCTAGTCGGCGTATCTGTTGTTACAGTTTGGGAATAAGAGATTAATGGAAGCGGACTAAATATGAGAGGGAATCCAACAAAGGGATTATCGTATCCCATAGTAGGATAGCTGTATCGTTCGGAACAGCCGGCGGGAGAATTGAAGGGATAGAACTGAGGACAGCTCCTAGTCGGCGTATCTGTTGTTACAGTTGGGAATAAGAGATTAATGGAAGCGGACTAAATATGAGAGGGAATCCAATAAAGGGATTATCGTATCCCATAGTAGGATAGCTGTATCGTTCGGAACAGCCGGCGGGAGAATTGAAGGGATAGAACTGAGGACAGCTCCTAGTCGGCGTATCTGTTGTTACAGTTGGGAATAAGAGATTAATGGAAGCGGACTAAATATGAGAGGGAATCCAATAAAGGGATTATCGTATCCCATGGTAGGATAGCTCTATCGTTCGGAACAGCCGGCGGGAGAATTGAAGGGATAGAACTGAGGACAGCTCCTAGTCGGCGTATCTGTTGTTACAGTTGGGAATAAGAGATTAATGGAAGCGGACTAAATATGAGAGGGAATCCAATAAAGGGATTATCGTATCCCATAGTAGGATAGCTGTATCGTTCGGAACAGCCGGCGGGAGAATTGAAGGGATAGAACTGAGGACAGCTCCTAGTCGGCGTATCTGTTGTTACAGTTTGGGAATAAGAGATTAATGGAAGCGGACTAAATATGAGAGGGAATCCAATAAAGGGATTATCGTATCCCATAGTAGGATAGCTGTATCGTTCGGAACAGCCGGCGGGAGAATTGAAGGGATAGAACTGAGGACAGCTCCTAGTCGGCGTATCTGTTGTTACAGTTGGGAATAAGAGATTAATGGAAGCGGACTAAATATGAGAGGGAATTCAATAAAGGGATTATCGTATTCCATAGTAGGATAGCTGTATCGTTCGGAACAGACGGCGGAAGAACAGTCAGTGGTTTGAGTATTAATGCGACGTGTGTTAACATAATGTTGCTTTGCTGCTCTTAAGGTGAAAACGTTTTAATCTAACGACTTGACCACTTGGTTTGAAGTACTTTTTTTTAAACAAATGTCCTGAGTCAAAGTTTTCTATTGTTATAGCCATCATCTACCACGTTATCCGGTTTATAATTAGGTAGTACAATAAAAAATTGCTCACCAAATTCAGATTCTTTTAAAAATTCCATCTAATAGTTCACACTCTCATATATATATATATATATATATATATATATATATATATATATATATATATATATATATAATATGTTTTCTTATTTAATAATTTAAAACAACATAGGTTATTCAAATACAAGAATATTATTTATTTATATTCAAAGCTTTTCGTTGGTAAACAATGCCAACATCATCAGGAATCATTGTATTAATAAGCACCAATTTCCAAACATTGAAAATATGAAACTTATAAAAGAAATCAATAAAGGATTAAGAATGAATATATATGTAAAGCATTTTAAATATATAAATACAGTAATAATAACAAATTAATAAAAGAACATATACAAATACATTCTAAATTTGATACTATTTTCAATTGTCTATAATGTTACAGCAACAAAATAAACTTGACAATTTGTATAAATTTAGCAACAATTCTATTTATAATTTAACAGATCTTTTAGGGCTATATCTTGCATTATTGTATTTTTCATTCCTGATGATGTTGGTACTGTTTACCAACGAAAATAAATAATATTCTTGTATTTGAATAACCTATGTTGTTTTAAATTATTAAACAAGAAAACATATTATATATATATATATATATATATATATATATATATATATATATATATCTTGTTCAAATTTTCAATCGTTATTAAAATACTTTTTATCTATCCACTCAAGTTCAAATACATTTTTTTTAAAACTGATTGTATGTTATAGGATATGTAGTATGACAGCTGTTTAAGCGCGTAGGGTGTGTTTCTTTATTTATATTAGTTGTAATTATTATTTAAAACATATTACAATGAAATTCTTGGGAAGAACCCCAATACTACAAAAATAATCAAAAATAAATAATACAAGTTACTTGAGATCAATGACCATGTCATCATCATCAGAGGGTCTTATTACAAAATTACAATCTAGCAAAGAAGAAGTTACAAACTAGAGTTAACAGTTTGTAATTTGTAGTTTGTGATTAGTCACTATAGTTTGTAACTTCTTGTTTGCTAAATTGTAATTTTGTAATACGACCCTCTGATGATGACATGGTCATCGAAATGTGCATAAGGATTTAGTCTTAAGTAACTTGTTTATTTGTTATTTTTGATTATTTTTGTGGTATTGGGGTTCTTTCCAATATTTTCCTTGTAATATATTGTATCACTGTGCTCTGGATATTCTATAGTAAAAAGTAACTAAAATCAAATTTTCCTTTGTAGACATAAGTAGGAATTGACTTTTAAATGTTTTTGTTTATATTGCTTGTTTTATATCGCAGTTGGAATGTTCAAGGGTCATCTGACTTTGGTCACGTCTTATATATAGGTGGACTTTGACGGAGAAATTCAGGGGCGTTGTAGATTCGGCCACAGAATATTAACGGTTACGTGGACCGATTTGTGACGGTTAAAGAAATTCTTCATAGATTAGGAAGGAACTGATATGTTATTGGAACGGTGAAGTAGCGAAAAACTGCATTTTTCCGATATGTTATGCGAGTTAAAACCACAGAGCTCTTATTATAAATAGAGATGACACGGCGAAAGGTCCTGTGAAGCAGGCTCACCCGACCAAGATGGCGCCCCCCTCCACTTTCCGACACAGTACCTCGAAGTCCCCTCGAGTACCCCGAGCGTCAAGTCAAGCTCACATAAGTGCTCTGTGGTCAAGCTCCGTTTTTTTCCTATGTTCAATGCGTGTTTTGTTGTGCTGTACGTGTTTGAAGCAATGTGTACGATGTGGTTGTAGCGTATTTTATAATTGTCGTGTTATTTTGGCTTGTTGATAATGGCTTGGTCAGTTGGGAATATATACGCTCCTAAATGAAAATCAGGAAAAAGAAGGGCTACACTTTGGCAATAAGCTTTCTAAGACCCATGTGCAATACCGAAGGCAGCAAATGAAAGTCGTCTTAGCCGCCCAAGTATTTAGCAATTTAGTAGCTGATTCAATATCATATTTAATACTGAATAATGCTGATGGGTGTCAGGGTTGTTCGCCAACAATTAATTTTCTAATGGTATTTAATGATTTATTTGATATTTTGAATAGCAAGAGTGTAATGGCAAAGGGGTTCAAGAAAGCTTTATGCCCATTAAATATAGAAACCAACATCGCTTGCATGATGGAAGCCAAAGACTACACAACGAATCTGAAAGATCTTAAGGGCCTTCCAATTTTAAATTCACGTCGAAAGACAAGGTTTATTGGATTTTCAGTATGCATAGATAGCTCTACGTTATTACTCCAAGATTACGTAAGCGGGAACTCCACTATGCCCCTCCTGAAATACCTTCCTTTATACACATTGAGTCAAGACCACATTGAGAGACTATTTGGCTACATCAGGAGTCGTGGAGGATGTAACAATAATCCCACTGCTTAACAGTTCACCGAAACTATTAAAAGAATTTTGTTACACGCTGAAATTTGTATTAAGTGTTCTGTGGTTAAAACTTCTCCGGCCAACGTTACCGGACAGGGCATTAAAGGAAAGAAGTGCGAGGTGAATCTTATAAACTTGTCAGCAGGTTCTCCAGTAATTCCACACAAGCATGACAGTTAACGCGATTATCATGACAATATGGTTGCCTATAAGCAAAGCGAGAGGAGCGTATTGTATTAATGGTTGAACTTTACTACAAACAACCGTCAATGAGCTATCGTTAATTGTTCTCCTGTGTCTGTAGACCACACATAGTAAAACAATAATGAATTGCAGCCAGTTAGTTATTAGCACGTTGGGACTATTTAATGGACAGCCCCCTCTTTCGTTAAACGTTTCTATCACTAAGTACGTACGTATTGAAAAGATGCATTCCTTTTTGGTACAATGGTTACTAAACTACACCTACAGTACAGCATTTTATATTCCAGCTTGCTAGATTAAGTATTAGGATTGGTAACTACTTACAAGGTTTTATTGCTTTTGTTACATTTTTAGCTTTTGGGCCTTTGTTATTATTTATTTTTAGGTATTGCGCTTTTAATAAGAGACGTACGAATTTATTATTTTCTATATTTATTATTTTTATAACTAGTATTTTATTATTATTGCTATTTTGATTAAATTTGCAATATTTATTTTTTATATTTCTTATATTTATTTTCACGAGCCTTTAGTTGAAGATTTGACTGTTGGATAGTAGTTAAATTTTTATCTAATAGGTCCTACTTAAAAAATTTAAATTATTTTACTTTCTTAAGAAAACCTTCAACCTAAGACCATGCAATTTAATTGATAGGTTTTGCTCGTAATGTTATAAAAAATAACTGCTTTCTTAAGTGACTATCTTATCTGGAGTCACTTCACCTGAATTCCCTCTTTTCCCACAATCCTGGTTACCTGCCTGTCCTTTAAAGAATTTTAATCGCTGTTGAAGTCCTGAAATTTATAAGAAAAATTATTACAAAGCTATTCAAATTAGTTATTAAAAATTGGGAGAAAATAATGATCCAAGTGTTTAACATAGCGGTTCAAGCCCTGAAAACGTGTGTATCAATTGTTCGAAACAATATAGTCGATTAAATTTGTGACCTCAGTTTGACTAATTTTGTTTCTCATTGACTTTAAACTAAAAATAAAAGCACAAATTCTCCGTGTCTTACAACTGTGTACATAAAGAACAAAACATTCACAGGCGTTAAAATCTGCTGGACGAACGTCTAGACGTTGTAATCAACACGCTATTTTAAATATGAACATTAGAAAGTTCGTATGATTTCTATGCTCAGACTCGAGTGTGATCCGGAATAGCATAACATTTTCATAGCTTACACCTGTTAGCGGAAGGGTTACATATACGTACAAAGGTGCTAGGTTCTGTAAAGGGAAATTGGTTGACGGTTTGAAGAAATAAGAAAGTTCAACTTAACCCCTTCCCCACACTCAGTCCGTTTTCCTTTTCACTTAGATTTAGTAGTAAACCCTTATAAGCGTCCAGTTATTTGATTCTATGTAGTCAGTCAGAGAGTCAGTGCTAGAAACCATAGTGGAAGATAAAATGCCTTAATAGAAGACAATAGGAGTAATGTGTTGAAACGACATTGCTAAGGATTTTATGTAGACTACCGTATAATGTCATAAGCCAAGGCCATTTCACTGCATAATATGTTTGGTTTTGCAATTTAGAGAATCTGTGTTGTGGAATGCCAATAAGTAGCACGAAATTTGGGGACCTATTTTATGTTTAGGTCATGGACTCCACCTAGTTAACAGAATTATGCTTGTAAGCACTATTGTTCATCTGCGGAGAAAAGAGTTATAAGTTATAATGTAGCTAAAGACTATACAATAATAATTTTTTTCATATTTTATATGTTACTTAAAAATAAATTTTAGGAATTCAAGATATTAAAAATGCCGAATATTGCGATCTAAATGTAGTTAACTGCAAAACCATGTTGAATAAAAGAAAGTGTCAAGTCAATTCCTACTTAGATTAACAATAACAACAAAAATGTTATATTAAACAATAACAATAAATATAAATAAAGTAGCATAACCTGTGCTTTATCAAATTATATGTTGTCCCTTATATAAGCCAAAATGGACAAGTGCCCCTTTTAAGAAAAGTTTTTCTCTCATATAAAACTAAAATTAATTCATTAAATTAAATCATGAATTAATATTTAAAAAAAAAACTAATAATATCAAGTGACAACAATTTCCAAAATATGAAAACTTGAGTGAACGAATTAAAAGTATTATATTAACTATTTAATATATATATATATATATATATATATATATATATATATATATATATATATATATATACATATATATATAAATATATATATATATATATATATATATATATATATATATATATATATATATATATATATATAAGAGGAGTGTGAACTAATAAAAGTAATTGAATAATAAAAATAACTTCCTTCTTTAAACGCACATAAACTGAGTGTTTCCTTATGGTTCAGAACACTATATAACCATTTACTATATAGCTACTTTATAATTTAACTAATAACTATAAGGTTAAGAAAAATATCAAAACTAATTAATGCAACCACGTACATTGATTTCTGGTATATCGTTAGGGTGGGGTGAATAAACTGTATAATTGTCGACTTTAGGGGTAATTATTGTGTGTCATGGCTTGGTGCGAATTGTGTGGAGTTTGGAGTTGTGTGTGGGAGTGTAATTTGATATTTTATATTGCTCGATTATTAGAAGTCAGATAATCGTATTTAACTTATGTAAAATTTGAGTTAATATGTTTTGGGAGTTATGGTTTGTGCGTGGTTTAATGTATTCATGGTATCGTGGGTAAAATGTTAATATTTTTCGCAATGTAGAAGCTAAAGCATGAATTAGAATTTAAAATATAGACTATACGCTAGGGGCGTTTTATGAATTATATGTTTTTTATACTAGTTTTGAATTGTTTACTGATTGTTTGGGTGTAACAGGTTATTTTGTAATCTGTTTATTGTATTTGTTTGATAGGTGATGCTGTGTATTTTACATGTTTATTGTGCGACCTATTAAGGTGACGGTTTTATTGCCATTAGCTTGGGCCGTACGTTTGGTATATTTTGTCGCTTACGTGAAAAAAGTAACGGAGTCGCTGTATTGCCTCTAGATTGAGTTAAGTTAAGTCTTATTTGCAAAATTATTGTTTTTTTACAAGTTGTAAGTCTGCAGTTGCTGTGACATATAACTTTATGCATTACTGAGGGCTAAACATCGGGGTTTAATCCGATCTAGATTGGATGTTGTAATCGGAATCTATCTGGGCACACGGATAGGCAGTTGATCTTGATTGAATGTTGTAAAAGGAATCTGTCTGAGCACACGGATAGGCAGTAGATCTTAATTGAATGTTGTAAAAGGAATCTATCTGGGAACATGGATAGGCAGTCGATCTTGATTAAATGTTGTAAAAGGAATTTATCTGAGCACACGGATAGGCAATCCATCTTGATAGAATGTTGTAATAGGAATCTATCTGTGCACACGAATAGGCAGTCGATCTTGAGTGAATGTTGTAACAGGAATCTATCTTGGCACACAGATATGCAGTCGATTTTAATTCAATTTTGTAAAAGGAATCTATGTGGGCACACGGATTGGCAGTCGATCTTGATTGAATGTTGTAAAAGGAATCTATCTGGGCATACGGATAGGCAGTCGATCTTGATTGAATGTTGTAAAAGGAATCTATCTGGGCACACGGATTGGTAGTCGATCTTGATTGAATGTTGTTAAAAAAATCTATCTGGGCACACGGATAGGCAGTCGATCTTGATTGAATGTTGTAAAAGGAATCTATCTGGGCACATGCATAAGAAGTCGATCTTGATTGACTGTTGTAAAAGGAATATATGTGGGCACACTAATTGGCAATCGATCTTGACTGAATGTTGTAAAAGGAATCTATGAGGGCACACGGATTGGCAGTCGATCTTGATTGAATGTTGTAACAAGAATCTATCTGGGAACATGGATAGGCAGTCGATCTTGATTGAATGATGTAAAAGGAATTTATCTGAGCACACGGATAGACAGTAGATTTTTATTGAATGTTGTAAAAGGAATCTATCTGGGAACATGGATAGGCAGTCGATCATGATTGAATGTTGTAAAAGGAATCTATCTGAGCACACGGATAGGCAATCCATCTTGATAGAATGTTGTAATAGGAATCTATCTGTGCACACGAATAGGCAGTCGATCTTGATTGAATGTTGTAACAGGAATCTATCTGGGAACACGGATAAGCAGTCTATCTTGATTGAATGTTGTAAAAGGAATCTATCTGGGCACACGCATAGGAAGTCGATCTTGATTGACTGTTGTAAAAGGAATATATGTGGGCACACTAATTGGCAATCGAATTTGACTGAATGTTGTAAAAGGAATCTATGAGGGCACACGGATTGGCAGTCGATCTTGACTGAATGTTGTAACAGGAATCTATCTAGGAACACGGATAAGCAGTCGATCTTGATTGAATGTTGTAAAATTAATCTATCTGGGCACACGGATAAGCAGACGATCTTGATTGAATGTTGTAAAAGAAATTTATGTGGGCACACGGATAGTCAGTCGATCTTGATTGAATGTTGTAAAAGGAATCTATCTTTGCACACGGATAGGCAGTCGATCTTGATTGAATGTTGTAAAAGAAATCTATCTGCGCACACGGATAGGCAGTCGATCTTGATTGAATGTTGTAAAAGGAATATATGTGGGCACACGGATTGGCAATCGATCTTGACTGAATGTTGTAAAAGGAATCTATGTTGGCACACGGATTGGCAGTCGATCTTGATTGAATGTTGTAACAGGAATGTATCTAGGAACACGGATAAGCAGACGATCTTGATTGAATGTTGTAAAAGAAATTTATGTGGGCACACGGATTGGCAGTCGATCTTGATTGAATGTTGTAAAAGGAATCTATTTTGGCACACGGATGGTCAGTCTTGCATTACCTCTGCGACTTCCCCACATCGCCAGTTTACAGTAAACCAATAGGAAACACAATAACGCTGCTCCGTTGCGCAACGAGAATTCAGTTGGGAAATATAGTGGGCACCAATGAATTTCTCATTAAATCATTGTTTCAACTAAACTATTAGGTGGACATGTGTAACATTATTTCAATCAATACAATAATTTTATTATTTACCAACATTAATGTGCAGAGGGATGCCCGGAAGGTTAATCGTTGCCGTGTAACTATAATTATTCCTCACCTCACCCTGATTAGTCCCAGCGAGAAAATAAGTTTCAAAAATGCAATTATAAACTTTAATGTTCTTAAAAGTTTAATCCTGTTAAATAGTGAAAATTCTACATTTTGTGTTATCCGAATATTATATAATAAGGGATTAAGCCACGTGGTGTTTTTAATTCAATTAGAATGCACATAACTGTGCTGGCTAACTATTAATTATGTAACATATAACTGTAATATTCAACATCTATTACCTTAATTAATAGTGTTACTCAGGGATATACTGAAATCAGTTACTTTAGGACTATTGTCAAACGCTTTTTTAAATCTTTCTATGCGGAATATTTCAGTTAAACTAAGAAATGTAATACACCTATTTTTAGACAGTTTTAGAGAGTTTTAAAATTTTATCGTTGCAATAAACCAACCACAATTCTCAATCAAACCCGGTGCCAAAAATGTGTCCCTATCGGCTCTATCTGTGTAATATAACACTAATTACACATCTGCGCTTTTATAAAACTAGATAGAGAGTTAGTGTACAACTACCGGGACATAGCGAGAGATGTTGCCTATTTGACATTTAAAGTTGTGGAGGAGCCCGCTAAGTCTTTATCGAAACCCCTATTCTACACGCATCGGTGTCTTAATCACCATTGTGCCTAGTTGCAAAAGATAGGTAGTCATTTGCTTGGCCTTACACTTATACTAGCCGGCGATCATCCCCTAGTAACCATCTCCGTCTCTTGCCTTAGCTCGTGAGTTATCTTCGCAAATGCTGACCTTCTCACGTGACTCAGATTATTCCAACATCTAAGAAATGGATTTACTACCCTGTCAATACTTCCAGTTTTATGTTTTTAATAAACATCCTCTCTCTCTCTTTCTCTCTCTCTCTCTCTCGTCTCTCTCTCTCTCACTCATCTCTCTCTGACTTGTTCAGTCTGTCCTTCAGAAATGTACCTGACCTGCATATAGCTTTAATTACTTACTGGAAGACTAGCTTGCAAAGCATTGAGTTCTGTCCAAAAGATATCAACAGCTGTTTTGATGCAAAGATTGTCATCTTCTTGTATCACTTTTGTGTGACATAACCTTGCCTTGATGGAAATGTTAAAATTATTCCGTTTTCCACTGAATGTATAAGATTCACCATCTAGTAAATACGTGTAACGTACAAGCAGTTAAGAAGTAGAATTAAGCTAGATAGATAATATGTAATTTGTCTGGGGACGAGTAAATCCATCCTCAACATAGGATCTGGCTGACGAAACTCACGGAGAAGGGGTTAAAATAATGCGTATCTGTGTTATAACTACGTATTAAGGAAGTCATTAATTTAATTTAATATTTTTTTGAGGATATTTTAACACAGATGCTTCAGTTCAACTAAAATTATATATATATATATATATATATATATATATATATATATATATATATATATATATATATATATATATATATATATATATATACATACATATATATACATTTATATATAAATTTATTTTCCACTTTTTTGTTAATGTATTATTTTAAAACTGTAGTTTATTCTTAATTTATTTCCTTGTTTGTCTCTATTATACTATTTCATTTTGTGTTAACATTTGAGCTCTTAAACTTCCAAAACCGTATATGCAATGTTTCTTTTAAAAGTAACACCACTGTTGGAAGTTAGTACCAAGTCTGGTAGATGGTGCTCGCGAGGTTTTACTTGTTAATTCTTGATTTACGTTTAGAGAAAGTTAATTTTACAGAAGTATATCATCCAAATTATTATCATCAACTTTTTGTAAAGAATTTCTAGGTGTAGTGATATAGATTCTATATTTGCATGACCTATAATGTTTTGTTATGTTACTGCACAACTAGAATAACTCCCAACACATTAATCCTCACGGAACAACTACGAGTAAACTCGCTTCACGTAGGCCTACATTGTTGGAAATGTTCACAAAGTTTGCAATTTCCTTAAGGCAGGGAAGGAGAGCCAAAGCGTGATTTTCGCCTTTAAAAAAGTAAAGTAATAGGTTTAAATAAAATATCCGCTAGGTTTTATTATTTATTTGCTATGTTTTTAAGTCTGTAGTTTTTTAACAAAATTACGCCATATTATATTTTACAGAAATCTCGAGCTCCTGTCTTCTGAATATTAAGATAGACGTTAAGGGGAATTAAACCTAATATTCTCGATTTTTTTAAATCCTTTCCTAACATTGTCTTATAAAAAAACTTCTTGTAAAATGATAGTATTTTCTATTCATGTTTATTTGACCACTCTAAATAACAATTGAATAAATAATAAAACGGTTTATATCGAGTCAAAATTGTTTTATTTACTATTGCAAGGTTTTGGCAACTGATTTGTTGCCCTTACCAAGCATGTAGTGTTCCGCACGACTAGTCTTTGGTGCGGAAAGACGAGTAGCAGAGCTATAGCTCGAAGGAAAAGTTTTGGCAACAGATTTGTTGCCCTTACCAAGCATGTAGTGTTCCGCACGACTAGTCTTTGGTGCGGAAAGACGAGTAGCAGAGCTATAGCTCGAAGGAAAGGTTTTGGCAACTGATTTGTTGCCCTTACCAAGCATGTAGTGTTCCGCACGACTAGTCTTTGGTGCGGAAAGACGAGTAGCAGAGCTATAGCTCGAAGGAAAGGTTTTGGCAACTGATTTGTTGCCCTTACCAAGCATGTAGTATTCCGCAAGGCTAGTCTTTGGTGCGGAAAGACGAGTAGCAGAGCTATAGCTCGAAGGAAAGGTTTTGGCAACTGATTTGTTGCCCTTACCAAGCTTGTAGTATTCCGCAAGGCTAGTCTTTGGTGCGGAAAGACGAGTAGCAGAGCTATAGCTCGAAGGAAAGGTTTTGGCAACTGATTTGTTGCCCTTACCAAGCTTGTAGTATTCCGCAAGGCTAGTCTTTGGTGCGGAAAGACGAGTAGCAGAGCTATAGCTCGAAGGAAAGGTTTTGGCAACTGATTTGTTGCCCTTATCAAGCTTGTAGTATTCCGCACGACTAGTCTTTGGTGCGGAAAGACGAGTAGCAGAGCTATAGCTCGAAGGAAAGGTTTTGGCAACTGATTTGTTGCCCTTATCAAGCTTGTAGTATTCCACACGACTAGTCTTTGGTGCGGAAAGACGAGTAGCAGAGCTATAGCTCGAAGGAAAGGTTTTGGCAACAGATTTGTTGCCCTTACCAAGCATGTAGTGTTCCGCACGACTAGTCTTTGGTGCGGAAAGACGAGTAGCAGAGCTATAGCTCGAAGGAAAGGTTTTGGCAACTGATTTGTTGCCCTTACCAAGCATGTAGTGTTCCGCACGACTAGTCTTTGGTGCGGAAAGACGAGTAGCAGAGCTATAGCTCGAAGGAAAGGTTTTGGCAACTGATTTGTTGCCCTTACCAAGCATGTAGTGTTCCGCACGACTAGTCTTTGGTGCGGAAAGACGAGTAGCAGAGCTATAGCTCGAAGGAAAGGTTTTGGCAACTGATTTGTTGCCCTTATCAAGCTTGTAGTATTCCACACGACTAGTCTTTGGTGCGGAAAGACGAGTAGCAGAGCTATAGCTCGAAGGAAAGGTTTTGGCAACAGATTTGTTGCCCTTACCAAGCATGTAGTGTTCCGCACGACTAGTCTTTTGTGCGGAAAGACGAGTAGCAGAGCTATAGCTCGAAGGAAAGGTTTTGGCAACTGATTTGTTGCCCTTATCAAGCTTGTAGTATTCCACACGACTAGTCTTTGGTGCGGAAAGACGAGTAGCAGAGCTATAGCTCGAAGGAAAGGTTTTGGCAACAGATTTGTTGCCCTTACCAAGCATGTAGTGTTCCGCACGACTAGTCTTTGGTGCGGAAAGACGAGTAGCAGAGCTATAGCTCGAAGGAAAAGTTTTGGCAACTGATTTGTTGCCCTTATCAAGCTTGTAGTATTCCACACGACTAGTCTTTGGTGCGGAAAGACGAGTAGCAGAGCTATAGCTCGAAGGAAAGGTTTTGGCAACTGATTTGTTGCCCTTATCAAGCTTGTAGTATTCCACACGACTAGTCTTTGGTGCGGAAAGACGAGTAGCAGAGCTATAGCTCGAAGGAAAGGTTTTGGCAACAGATTTGTTGCCCTTACCAAGCATGTAGTGTTCCGCACGACTAGTCTTTTGTGCGGAAAGACGAGTAGCAGAGCTATAGCTCGAAGGAAAGGTTTTGGCAACTGATTTGTTGCCCTTATCAAGCTTGTAGTATTCCTCACGACTAGTCTTTGGTGCGGAAAGACGAGTAGCAGAGCTATAGCTCGAAGGAAAGGTTTTGGCAACAGATTTGTTGCCCTTACCAAGCATGTAGTGTTCCGCACGACTAGTCTTTGGTGCGGAAAGACGAGTAGCAGAGCTATAGCTCGAAGGAAAGGTTTTGGCAACAGATTTGTTGCCCTTACCAAGCATGTAGTGTTCCGCACGACTAGTCTTTGGTGCGGAAAGACGAGTAGCAGAGCTATAGCTCGAAGGAAAGGTTTTGGCAACTGATTTGTTGCCCTTACCAAGCATGTAGTGTTCCGCACGACTAGTCTTTGGTGCGGAAAGACGAGTAGCAGAGCTATAGCTCGAAGGAAAGGTTTTGGCAACTGATTTGTTGCCCTTACCAAGCTTGTAGTATTCCACACGACTAGTCTTTGGTGCGGAAAGACGAGTAGCAGAGCTATAGCTCGAAGGAAAGGTTTTGGCAACTGATTTGTTGCCCTTATCAAGCTTGTAGTATTCCACACGACTAGTCTTTGGTGCGGAAAGACGAGTAGCAGAGCTATAGCTCGAAGGAAAGGTTTTGGCAACTGATTTGTTGCCCTTACCAAGCTTGTAGTATTCCACACGACTAGTCTTTGGTGCGGAAAGACGAGTAGCAGAGCTATAGCTCGAAGGAAAGGTTTTGGCAACTGATTTGTTGCCCTTATCAAGCTTGTAGTATTCCACACGACTAGTCTTTGGTGCGGAAAGACGAGTAGCAGAGCTATAGCTCGAAGGAAAGGTTTTGGCAACAGATTTGTTGCCCTTACCAAGCATGTAGTGTTCCGCACGACTAGTCTTTGGTGCGGAAAGACGAGTAGCAGAGCTATAGCTCGAAGGAAAGGTTTTGGCAACTGATTTGTTGCCCTTACCAAGCTTGTAGTATTCCACACGACTAGTCTTTGGTGCGGAAAGACGAGTAGCAGAGCTATAGCTCGAAGGAAAGGTTTTGGCAACTGATTTGTTGCCCTTATCAAGCTTGTAGTATTCCACACGACTAGTCTTTGGTGCGGAAAGACGAGTAGCAGAGCTATAGCTCGAAGGAAAGGTTTTGGCAACAGATTTGTTGCCCTTACCAAGCATGTAGTGTTCCGCACGACTAGTCTTTGGTGCGGAAAGACGAGTAGCAGAGCTATAGCTCGAAGGAAAGGTTTTGGCAACTGATTTGTTGCCCTTACCAAGCTTGTAGTATTCCACACGACTAGTCTTTGGTGCGGAAAGACGAGTAGCAGAGCTATAGCTCGAAGGAAAGGTTTTGGCAACTGATTTGTTGCCCTTATCAAGCTTGTAGTATTCCACACGACTAGTCTTTGGTGCGGAAAGACGAGTAGCAGAGCTATAGCTCGAAGGAAAGGTTTTGGCAACAGATTTGTTGCCCTTACCAAGCATGTAGTGTTCCGCACGACTAGTCTTTGGTGCGGAAAGACGAGTAGCAGAGCTATAGCTCGAAGGAAAAGTTTTGGCAACAGATTTGTTGCCCTTACCAAGCATGTAGTGTTCCGCACGACTAGTCTTTGGTGCGGAAAGACGAGTAGCAGAGCTATAGCTCGAAGGAAAGGTTTTGGCAACTGATTTGTTGCCCTTACCAAGCATGTAGTGTTCCGCACGACTAGTCTTTGGTGCGGAAAGACGAGTAGCAGAGCTATAGCTCGAAGGAAAGGTTTTGGCAACTGATTTGTTGCCCTTACCAAACATGTAGTATTCCACACGACTAGTCTTTGGTGCGGAAAGACGAGTAGCAGAGCTATAGCTCGAAGGAAAGGTTTTGGCAACAGATTTGTTGCCCTTACCAAGCATGTAGTGTTCCGCACGACTAGTCTTTGGTGCGGAAAGACGAGTAGCAGAGCTATAGCTCGAAGGAAAGGTTTTGGCAACTGATTTGTTGCCCTTACCAAGCATGTAGTGTTCCGCACGACTAGTCTTTGGTGCGGAAAGACGAGTAGCAGAGCTATAGCTCGAAGGAAAGGTTTTGGCAACTGATTTGTTGCCCTTATCAAGCTTGTAGTATTCCTCACGACTAGTCTTTGGTGCGGAAAGACGAGTAGCAGAGCTATAGCTCGAAGGAAAGGTTTTGGCAACTGATTTGTTGCCCTTATCAAGCTTGTAGTATTCCTCACGACTAGTCTTTGGTGCGGAAAGACGAGTAGCAGAGCTATAGCTCGAAGGAAAGGTTTTGGCAACAGATTTGTTGCCCTTACCAAGCATGTAGTGTTCCGCACGACTAGTCTTTGGTGCGGAAAGACGAGTAGCAGAGCTATAGCTCGAAGGAAAGGTTTTGGCAACTGATTTGTAGCCCTTATCAAGCTTGTAGTATTCCACACGACTAGTCTTTGGTGCGGAAAGACGAGTAGCAGAGCTATAGCTCGAAGGAAAGGTTTTGGCAACTGATTTGTTGCCCTTACCAAGCTTGTAGTATTCCTCACGACTAGTCTTTGGTGCGGAAAGACGAGTAGCAGAGCTATAGCTCGAAGGAAAGGTTTTGGCAACTGATTTGTTGCCCTTATCAAGCTTGTAGTATTCCACACGACTAGTCTTTGGTGCGGAAAGACGAGTAGCAGAGCTATAGCTCGAAGGAAAGGTTTTGGCAACTGATTTGTTGCCCTTATCAAGCTTGTAGTATTCCTCACGACTAGTCTTTGGTGCGGAAAGACGAGTAGCAGAGCTATAGCTCGAAGGAAAGGTTTTGGCAACTGATTTGTTGCCCTTATCAAGCTTGTAGTATTCCACACGACTAGTCTTTGGTGCGGAAAGACGAGTAGCAGAGCTATAGCTCGAAGGAAAGGTTTTGGCAACTGATTTGTTGCCCTTATCAAGCTTGTAGTATTCCTCACGACTAGTCTTTGGTGCGGAAAGACGAGTAGCAGAGCTATAGCTCGAAGGAAAGGTTTTGGCAACAGATTTGTTGCCCTTACCAAGCTTGTAGTATTCCGCACGACTAGTCTTTGGTGCGGAAAGACGAGTAGCAGAGCTATAGCTCGAAGGAAAGGTTTTGGCAACTGATTTGTTGCCCTTACCAAGCATGTAGTGTTCCGCACGACTAGTCTTTGGTGCGGAAAGACGAGTAGCAGAGCTATAGCTCGAAGGAAAGGTTTTGGCAACTGATTTGTTGCCCTTACCAAGCATGTAGTATTCCGCAAGGCTAGTCTTTGGTGCGGAAAGACGAGTAGCAAAACTATAGCTCGAAGGAAAGGTTTTGGCAACAGATTTGTTGCCCTTACCAAGCTTGTAGTATTCCGCACGACTAGTCTTTGGTGCGGAAAGACGAGTAGCAGAGCTATAGCTCGAAGGAAAGGTTTTGGCAACTGATTTGTTGCCCTTACCAAGCTTGTAGTATTCCACACGACTAGTCTTTGGTGCGGAAAGACAAGTAGCAGAGCTATAGCTCGAAGGAAAGGTTTCGGCAACTGATTTGTTGCCCTTATCAAGCTTGTAGTATTCCACACGACTAGTCTTTGGTGCGGAAAGACAAGTAGCAGAGCTATAGCTCGAAGGAAAGGTTTTGGCAACTGATTTGTTGCCCTTACCAAGCTTGTAGTATTCCACACGACTAGTCTTTGGTGCGGAAAGACAAGTAGCAGAGCTATAGCTCGAAGGAAAGGTTTCGGCAACTGATTTGTTGCCCTTATCAAGCTTGTAGTATTCCACACGACTAGTCTTTGGTGCGGAAAGACGAGTAGCAGAGCTATAGCTCGAAGGAAAGGTTTTGGCAACTGATTTGTTGCCCTTACCAAGCTTGTAGTATTCCACACGACTAGTCTTTGGTGCGGAAAGACGAGTAGCAGAGCTATAGCTCGAAGGAAAAGTTTTGGCAACTGATTTGTTGCCCTTACCAAGCTTGTAGTATTCCGCACGACTAGTCTTTGGTGTGGAAAGACGAGTAGCAGAGCTATAGCTCGAAGGAAAGGTTTTGGCAACTGATTTGTTGCCCTTACCAAGCTTGTAGTATTCCGCACGACTAGTCTTTGGTGCGGAAAGACGAGTAGCAGAGCTATAGCTCGAAGGAAAGGTTTTGGCAACAGATTTGTTGCCCTTATCAAGCTTGTAGTATTCCACACGACTAGTCTTTTGTGCGGAAAGACGAGTAGCAGAGCTATAGCTCGAAGGAAAGGTTTTGGCAACTGATTTGTTGCCCTTATCAAGCTTGTAGTATTCCACACGACTAGTCTTTTGTGCGGAAAGACGAGTAGCAGAGCTATAGCTCGAAGGAAAGGTTTTGGTAAAGTGTAGGGGGTTTGATGTTACATCGCACATTTAAACTCGAAATGTAAGGATTTTTTTTGTAGCACTACAGGCTTGATAAGGGAAACATATCAGTTGCCGATACGTTGCACTAATTAAATAAAACAATTTGTACTCGATATTCAACCGTATTATCATTTATTGAGAAAATTTTCATTTTATGGGAAATAATTTTGATAAAACAACATGCTATACATTTAAAGGACTACGCATGTGACCGCATCTAATCAATTTCATCTCATGGACCTTCCTGACTTATTGTTCCATCATCTTCACCATAGAGTTGCCATTTATATCACCTCTTTAAGATCCCGTCAAGGCCTACTAAATTTTTTTTAGGAAACGCCTAAGACCGTCTTTTTCTTTTGGGTTTTTACTTTAAATTTCTTGCAGGTAAGATCATTAGGGTTCTGGCACCGGTCCTTTCGAAATTTCGAGAATTCTGCTCTGAGGAACTCCTTTGATTCATGAACGACTTGTGAGCACATGAGTATGTTATTGCTTGCTAGTGTATTTGTGTGTGACATTTAATTAGGAACAGGGATGGAGACGTGGGCCATCAGCAGCTCTCTTCACTCACTTAAGTCAGGATAAACCAAGCAAGAACTTTCCTCGAGATCACTTGAGCATTCCGCCTTCCCAGCTGGATCAGTATCAGCTTAATAAAACCGTCCTTTTGCATCTGTGCCTGCCCTGAAGGAAGACAAGTATTGCGTTTCCCTGAATGCTAATTATAGTAGAACCTCTCTAATTCGTCACGTTCGGGATCGAAGGGGTGACGAATTCGAGAAAAAGACGAATTACGGAAATTGTGAAATTAACATGTAACTGTGGGTAAACATAGCACATAAATGGGTAATGTAAATAATGTTCTACTTAAATTATTTATATCTGCCGAAAATCTCAACAACACTATAAAAACACAAGTAGCCTGCAGTACTGTTCGTAATTACAAGTACAGTATGCTACTCTATTTTCGTTATATATTAAAAAAAAAAAAAAAACATTAGAGTACCTTGTAGGAACAGTCAATTAAATACGCTTTTAAAAAGGTATCATTTTCCCTTTTGTGCTAAAGAATTCTTTTCTGATAGCGCTTGATGTACGTGAAAGTGAAGACGATTTTTTGATATTTTTGCAACGAATTACAGAAGGTGACGAATTAGAGAGGCTCTACAGTAGTTCCCACCGTCACGTCGAGTAGTACCAGTTCTAGTAAAATAGCGTGTCCAACTGATTTATCGACATTAACGATTCATCAATTCATTCTTTTTACCTCACACTCTTTATATATATATATATATATATATATATATATATATCACTTTCACACATATATATATATATATATATATATATATATATATATATATATATATATATATATATATATATATATATTAAATATGGTGATATGTTTTCTTGTAATATAGTTAATAAATTAAAAATATTTCAAAACCAAGAATACTTTTATTGCATATATTATTCAAAGCTTTTCGTCAATAAAACGGTACCAGCGTCTTCAGGGAAATAATTATCTAATAAAATCTGTTTTATTGGCGAAAAGCTTTGAATAATATTTGCAATAAAAGTATTCTTGTTTTTGAAATATTTTTATTTCATTAATTATATATATAATCTTGTTCAAACTTTCGATCGTTAATAAAATACTTTTTATCCATCCACTCAAGAGCAAATACATTTTTTTAAAGTTGTAAACAATGACACTCTATATAGTTGATACAGTTTGTCAAATATTAATTTATCTATTAAATTTAATGAAATAATACAAAAGAAAAACTTTTCACCAAAGGGGAAAGGTATGCAATATAGTTATTTCGTCCCATTTGGCTTTACATAAGTGATAAGATATGATTTCGTAAAACAGCTGAATTTACGTTATATGTTATGTGATGAAACACTGTTTTAACTCGTGGGCTATGTTACCTTTTATTTATAATAATTGTAATTATTTAAAATAAAATAATTAAAATTAGATTTGTCTTTTTTGAAGTACGTGATAACATAAGATTCAATAAAACAGCTGATTTTATGTTACAGGTTATGTTTTCAAACAGCTGTTTTAACTCAAAGGTTATCTTACTTTATTTATAGTAATTGTAATTACTTAATAGAAAGTCATTAAAATTAACAAACAATTCCTTTGTTAACCTAAGTTAAATTTTTTTTGTTGACTTGAAAAATCTTTGTTTAATTGTTTATTAACGAATCACTGTTTTTGTACATATCACTACATTCATCCTTTAGAGCAGCGCTTACAATACATTTGATGACATTTAAGAATATTTTTTGCTATATATGTTTCGCCTTATCCATTTTGGGACCGAAAAGCTCTTGTCTGACTATATTGGTTATCAGAGCAAATCGGAATTATGGCCAAGTAAACGGAATCTAAGCAGATATTGACTTCCCTTGCACCAAATGCATTACATGGACTTTGCATAAACAATATTAGTTGATACATATCCGATTAGATTCGCTTTGACCAGAGATCAGCGCTCCCCTGCTGACGGGATTATTGCAGGTACCCGTGGGCTGCGTTTTATGTAAAGCAGTTGCTTTTAGCAAAGGATTACGTTTCGCTGTATTTAATTAAAGTTCACTGTGGAAAGGGTTGCGTCATGAACAATGTTCTACCTTTAAAACAACTGTTATGCGCTATTGGGGGTACTGAAACGGCAAACGATTTCATTGTTCTCATCCGTAGATCATTTAAAAAACATTTAACTTTCAAAAAACATTTATCGAATACTGGCATGCTGTGACTATTTTCGATGACAATGCAAGGTTGGTAAAACGTTATACAGTTTTATCTTGAAACAAATAATTCTTTAAAAAATTAGTCAATTTCTACTAAGGACAAATAGAAAACGTTTGCTTTAGTAACTTTAAATTTTATAATTACAAATAATGTAAATATGTATATACATATGACAGAATCACAATATTAACTGACAAAATTAAAAGCGAATTTCCTTGCAATATTCCATTTCCCCCTATATAAAGTATATAGTATTTGACTATTATTCTTCTTTATTACTAATTATTCGTTTTTTTTAAAGTAATATATTTCTAGCAATGGGAAAGTTGACTTAGTGCCATAGTGCTGAATTTCAAACACGTAGTCATTTAGTTCAAATCGTACTGTGATATTTACTTTTTTAAATTTAACTAAAGAATAAATATTTTAAAACAAACTGTATTATAATCAATTGTCATCCTCTACTAATTAAAAAAAATGTATTTGAACTTGATTGGAGGAATAAAAACGTATCTTATTACCGATTGAATATTTGTACAATATATATCTCAGGAGAGTTAGAGCTAATAGATGGAATTGAATTGAGTGGCAAAAAAGTATTAAAACAAGTCCGGCTAATTTAATGAAATATATAACAGATTTCTCATCTTCTCAGAGCAATTTGTGGTAGTAATCTGTCTTGGATGGGAATACCTGAATCAATCATAAAACACATATTAATTATGAATTAACTAATTTCATTAAATATAGTTTTATGTAACAATAATCTGTGTTCACCAAGAATTTTCTTTCTGTGTATGTAAGAACAAAATTTATTGTTTGCATGTTTTTGATTCAAACAATTAAATGATTATTATAGCTTTGCCAAAGATTTACTACACGGACGTAACTTGGTGACTAATCAATAAGAACACAGAAGTGAACCAAAACTATTTTCCATTTTACAAAAAAAATTCGTCGAATTTCTAACAACAGAATTGATTACGAGATTTTGTAAAGACTTAAAAATCGAATAAAAACAAGTAATATATATATATATATATATATATATATATATATATATATATATATATATATATATTGATATTTTACGTTATCCATTGTTTTTCTGTTGCACTGACTTTATGAAGTTAATATATTACTATTGTGATTACTCTCTGTGAGTGATTGATAAATACTTTTTGTATTTCAATATCCTCAGTTTGGTATATATATATATATATATATATATATATATATATATATATATATATATATATATATATATATATGAAGTTAATATATTACTATTGTAAGTAATTTTATCCACCATTAAGTGCAATGATTTTACCTTGTGTGATGAGGCGCCTTTCTGTGAGTGATTCGACAATGGTCAAGTGACCGAAAGGCGCCTCATCACACAAGGTAAAATCATTGCACTTAATGGTGGATAAAATTACTTACAATAGTAATATATTAACTTCATATATATATATATATATATATATATATATATATATATATATATATATATATATATATATATATTTAAAACAACATAGGTTATTCAAATACAAGAATATTTATTAATTTATATTCAAAGCTTTTCGTTAGTAAACAGTACCAACATCATCAGGAATGAAAATTACAATAATGCAAGCTATAGGCCTAAAACATATGTTAAATTAGAAATAGAATTATTGCTAAATTTATACAAATTGCCAAGTTTATTTTGTTGCTGTAACATTATAGACATTGAATATAGTATCAAATTTAGAATGTATTTGTTCTTTTAATAATTTGTTATTATTATTGTGTTTATATATTTCGAATGCTTCATATATAATCATTCCTAATCCTTTATTAATTTCTTTTATAAGTTTCATATTTTCAATATTTGGAAATTGGTGCTTATTATTAATACAACGATTTGCAAAATTTGATTTATATATTTCTGGATTTATATAGGCATTCAAATGTTCTTTATAATTTTCTTTTAATTTTTTCTTGGTTTGACCTACATAAGATTTAATACAGTATTCGCATTCTAATTTATAAACACTACCTTTTTCATGCATATTATTTGTTTTATTATTGTTATTTATTATGTTTATTATTTTGTTATTAGTTTTGTATGCAATTTTGATATTTGTAGTAGTTATAATCTTATAAAAACGTATTTAAAAAAACATCGTATTGAAGAATGATAGGTCCTAATAATACTTTGTTTTGTATAAGATGCTACTTAACAACGTTTTCCAAAACAATGTAGCAACAGTAATGAACAATGTAGTCTAAAACAACATTAACTTATTTAATTACTGTAAAGCTCTATACACGTACTTTACGCATTCTTCATTAGAACGCCAATTTTTTGTCTAATGTACAGGAACGTACTTCCATCTAATCCTAGTTTCGTGAGTCCCCGTCCCGTCTACCATACACGTACTTTACGCATTCTTCATTAGAACGCCAATTTTTTGTCTGATGTACAGGAACGTACTTTCATCTAATCCTAGTTTCGTGAGTCTCGGTCCCGTCTACCATACACGTACTTTACGCATTCTTCATTAGAACGCCAATTTTTTGTCTGATGTACAGGAACGTACTTCCATCTAATCCTAGTTTCGTGAGTCTCGGTCCCGTCTACGGTACACGTACTTTATGCATTCTTCATTAGAACGCCAATTTTTTGTCTGATGTACAGGAACGTACTTCCATCTAATCCTAGTTTCGTGAGTCTCGGTCCCGTCTACGGTACACGTACTTTATGCATTCTTCATTAGAACGCCAATTTTTTGTCTGATGTACAGGAACGTACTTCCATCTAATCCTAGTTTTCGTGAGTCCCCGTCCCGTCTACCATACACGTACTTTATATGCATTCTTCATTAGAACGCCAATTTTTTGTCTGATGTACAGGAACGTACTTCCATCTAATCCTAGTTTCGTGAGTCTCGGTCCCGTCTACGGTACACTTACTTTATGCATTCTTCATTAGAACGCCAATTTTTTGTCTGATGTACAGGAACGTACTTCCATCTAATCCTAGTTTCGTGAGTCCCCGTCCCGTCTACCATACACGTACTTTATGCATTCTTCATTAGAACGCCAATTTTTTGTCTGATGTACAGGAACGTACTCTCATCTAATCCTAGTTTCGTGAGTCCCCGTCCCGTCTACCATACACGTACTTTATGCATTCTTCATTAGAACGCCAATTTTTTGTCTGATGTACAGGAACGTACTTCCATCTAATCCTAGTTTCGTGAGTCTCGGTCCCGTCTACGGTACACGTACTTTATGCATTCTTCATTAGAACGCCAATTTTTTGTCTGATGTACAGGAACGTACTTCCATCTAATCCTAGTTTCGTGAGTCTCGGTCCCGTCTACGGTACACGTACTTTATGCATTCTTCATTAGAACGCCAATTTTTTGTCTGATGTACAGGAACGTACTTCCATCTAATCCTAGTTTCGTGAGTCTCGGTCCCGTCTACGGTACACGTACTTTATGCATTCTTCATTAGAACGCCAATTTTTTGTCTGATGTACAGGAACGTACTCTCATCTAATCCTAGTTTCGTGATTCCCCGTCCCGTCTACCATACACGTACTTTATGCATTCTTCATTAGAACGCCAATTTTTTTGTCTGATGTACAGGAACGTACTCTCATCTAATCCTAGTTTCGTGATTCCCCGTCCTGTCTACCATACACGTACTTTATGCATTCTTCATTAGAACGCCAATTTTTTGTCTGATGTACAGGAACGTACTTCCATCTAATCCTAGTTTCGTGAGTCCCCGCCCCGTCTACCATACACGTACTTTATGCATTCTTCATTAGAACGCCAATTTTTTGTCTGATGTACAGGAACGTACTTCCATCTAATCCTATTTTCGTGAGTCCCCGTCCCGTCTACCATACACGTACTTTATGCATTCTTCATTAGAACGCCAATTTTTTGTGTGATGTACAGGAACGTACTTCCGTGTAATCCTAGTTTTCGTGAGTCCCCGTCCCGTCTACCATACACGTACCTTATGCATTCTTCATTAGACCGCCAATTTTTTGTCTGATGTACAGGAACGTACTTCCATCTAATCCTAGTTTCGTGAGTCTCGGTCCCGTCTACGGTTCACGTACTTTATGCATTCTTCATTAGAACGCCAATTTTTTGTCTGATGTACAGGAACGTACTTTCATCTAATCCTAGTTTCGTGAGTCCCCGTCCCGTCTACCATACACGTACTTTATGCATTCTTCATTAGAACGCCAATTTTTTGTCTGATGTACAGGAACGTACTTTCATCTAATCCTAGTTTCGTGAGTCCCCGTCCCGTCTACCATACACGTACTTTATGCATTCTTCATTAGAACGCCAATTTTTTGTCTGATGTACAGGAACGTACTTTCATCTAATCCTAGTTTCGTGAGTCCCCGTCCCGTCTACCATACACGTACTTTATGCATTCTTCATTAGAACGCCAATTTTTTGTCTGATGTACAGGAACGTACTTTCATCTAATCCTAGTTCGTGAGTCTCGGTCCCGTCTACGGTTCACGTACTTTATGCATTCTTCATTATAACGCCAATTTTTTGTCTGATGTACAGGAACGTACTTTCATCTAATCCTAGTTTTCGTGAGTCCCCGTCCCGTCTACCATACAAGTACTTTATGCATTCTTCATTAGAACGCCAATTTTTTGTCTGATGTACAGGAACGTACTTCCATCTAATCCTAGTTTCGTGAGTCTCGGTCCCGTCTACGGTACACGTACTTTATGCATTCTTCAGTAGTACTCAATTTTTTGTCTGATCTACAGGAACGTACTTCCATCTAATCCTAGTTTCGTGAGTCTCGGTCCCGTCTACGGTACACGTACTTTATGCATTCTTCATTAGAACGCCAATTTTTTGTCTAATGTACAGGAACGTACTTCCATCTAATCCTAGTTTCGTGAGTCTCGGTCCCGTCTACGGTACACGTACTTTATGCATTCTTCATTAGAACGCCAATTTTTTGTCTAATGTACAGGAACGTACTTCCATCTAATCCTAGTTTCGTGAGTCCCCGTCCCGTCTACCATACACGTACTTTATGCATTCTTCATTAGAACGCCAATTTTTTGTCTGATGTACAGGAACGTACTCTCATCTAATCCTAGTTTCGTGAGTCTCGGTCCCGTCTACGGTACACGTACTTTATGCATTCTTCATTAGAACGCCAATTTTTTGTCTAATGTACAGGAACGTACTTCCATCTAATCCTAGTTTCGTGAGTCTCGGTCCCGTCTACGGTACACGTACTTTATGCATTCTTCATTAGAACGCCAATTTTTTGTCTAATGTACAGGAACGTACTTCCATCTAATCCTAGTTTCGTGAGTCCCCGTCCCGTCTACCATACACGTACTTTATGCATTCTTCATTAGAACGCCAATTTTTTGTCTGATGTACAGGAACGTACTTCCATCTAATCCTAGTTTCGTGAGTCTCGGTCCCGTCTACGGTACACGTACTTTATGCATTCTTCATTAGAACGCCAATTTTTTGTCTAATGTACAGGAACGTACTTCCATGTAATCCTAGTAATTAATCCGAATTATCGAGGCTACTGTATTAAAATAATTTTTCTTTGTTGTCGCGTTTCAGAATGACTTCATTCTCTAAACTTCAAATAGTACTCTTTTGAGAATAGAGTTATTACGAAACGTGTCAACAGACAAATATAGTAATGTTAGAAAAGGCAGAAAAAATTTACAGTATAGAAATATTCTCAACTGAAGTAAAGATGGATTTGTAAATTACTAATTTTTATGTCTAAAATGTTGAAGTTGTATAATGAATGGTTTACTAAAGTTGAAGCAATGATTTCAGTTTGTTTTTAATAAAAGCGACAGAGAGGATTATGAAACTAAACGTTCTGTACAGATAAGAGTCGTACATTATAATGTAATTACGTCACGCATTATCTTTAAAGTAAACAGTCTTTAAAAGGTGTAAAAACAACGTTTTCCTCTAGAATTAATTTAGTTGTATTTTAATATATTAAATTACCCAAGCTCGTGTATAGCCTACTGATGTAAAAAATGAATAGTCCTGTTGGTTGAAAATAAAGAAATTACACGTAAGATAATGACACATTTCTTGTAATGTGACAAGGTGAAAATACTTTCACTATAAGCTGCTTAGCGGAGGTAGTGGGGCGTCCTGATATGAAGGGACGAAAACCAGCTTTCGTGGCGAACGGACAGGTTTTCCGGAGATCCAGGACGACGATTCCAAGAT
Organism: Prosapia bicincta; assembly: GCA_036971475.1. NCBI lineage: Eukaryota > Metazoa > Arthropoda > Insecta > Hemiptera > Cercopidae > Prosapia > Prosapia bicincta. Next base: position 29,430,589 of record JBAIZL010000006.1, on the reverse strand, counting down.
GCTGGTTTTTGGCTAAGACAAAAATCTAGCCCAAGATGAAGTGGAGGTGGTCTGTCTTTGATTGTCCGTGAATTCGAAAGTAAAATTTTTCACAGTGTGATAAATTACAAACAGTATTTAAAGGCAGACCTAAAACCGATCATTAGCGAGTGCTACAAGATTCAAGACTCCAAGAAAGCCATTGGAGAAGAGGAGCAACCACGGTGAACGGTTTTGGGGCAAATCAGAATTTTAATAACCTAATAACTATTTATTAAATTCTGTAAACTTATAGATTCATATTTCTTTAAATAAAAATTTAATAACTAAGTGATTATTCATAATTGAAAACGTGTGTTAGCAAATGACTTTCTTTTAACAGAAATATAAGTGGTAGTAATTAAATGAAAATTATTCATTTATAAAATGCAAGTTCTAAATCTCAAGATTAAAGTTACATCAAGTTATAACAAGTTACGCCAAGTTGTAACAAGTTGCATCAAGTTATAACAAGTTACATCAAGTTATAACAATTTACATCAAGTTATAACAAGTTACACCAAGTTATAACAAGTTACACCAAGTTATAACAAGTTACACGAAGTTATAACAAGTTACACCAAGTTATAACAAGTTACATCAAGTTATAACGAGTTACATCAAGTTATAACGAGTTACATCAAGTTATAACGAGTTACATCAAGTTATAACAAGTTACATCAAGCTATAACAAGTTACATCAAGCTATAACAAGTTACATCAAGTTATAACAAGTTACATCAAGCTATAACAAGTTACACCAAGCTATAACAAGTTACACCAAGTTATAACAAGTTACATCAAGTTATAACGAGTTACGTCAAGTTATAACAAGTTACACCAAGTTATAACAAGTTACACCAAGTTATAACAAGTTACACCAAGTTATAACAAGTTACATCAAGTTATAACGAGTTACATCAAGTTATAACGAGTTACATCAAGTTATAACAAGTTACATCAAGTTATAACAAGTTACATCAAGCTATAACAAGTTACATCAAGCTATAACAAGTTACATCAAGTTATAACAAGTTACATCAAGTTATAACAAGTTACATCAAGCTATAACAAGTTACACCAAGTTATAACAAGTTACATCAAGTTATAACGAGTTACATCAAGTTATAACAAGTTAAAGCTCAACAAAGTTAAGTCATTAGTAACATAATTTATATAAAACGAACCAAAGTAATAGAGTAAGGAATTCAATGAGAAAATCTCTAATAAATGATTAATCACTTAGTTGATATGTTAGTAGTTATTTTACTATGGACGTAGTCATTTTACGTCCATATAACATATATTAAACAACCATGGGCTCACAAATATAAATTAAAAATTAAGTATTTAGGAAGTAATGTCGCCTTTTTATTTTTAACAATAATTTTATGGGCATAAAATAAGTTTGTATAAATTGTTGTATTTAAATATGTATTTAAAAATATGTATGTAATTTTAAGTTTAAAAACTACAATGTTCTCAACTGACTACAAATGTTATAAACTTTTAAATAATAGTTTTAACAATATAATTGATCACCTTCGTGCAAGGATTACTTGAACATTGATGGACTTTATCAATCATTCAAGTTTATTTCATGTTAAATAACTGCTTCTCAAAATTATAAAAAATAGCAAACATTCAGTAAAATTAAATTAATTTTTGCAACATATTTTGAAGAGTCTTATTTTATTATTAAGAGACTTATTTTAGTTTATATTTTAATTTCAATTTAATTAAATCAAGTTGGAACAAACAATGTTTAAAATTATTATAATTATCCTGTGCTAAACCAAATAAATAAAATTTCTGATTTTTTTTCAACCATCAACAAGAGTAGAAGCAAATAATTCAAACAAGCTAGAGAAAATATTCTTTAAGGAATGGTATTGCAATAGCAAAGTAGTATATTAATTTTACAACAAAACAAAAGCTATTAATGAATATATTACTACATAAATGAGAATGAACATTTTGGTTGGTTTTTAAATAAAGTCCAGGGATTTATCCACTAGCAGATCACGCTCGACAAACCACAGGTACCAGGATATGGTAAGTAGGGTAGGATCATATTTGGACCGCGGTTGAACTGACGCGTCTCTGCCCTACAGTACCCATCATCACCATGCACAGCTAACGCATAAAACGCGTAATTGTTGTCACGTTGGATAGGGTGTTGAAAGCGTGCTCAGGGGCAACGTCATGGGAATTGTGGTTTGGCCGCGGTAATACATTCTCAACATTTTTTTGTTAAATAAGAACTCGGTTGATAGGCGAGTCAAGAAATATTATTTAATAAAAAATCGGCTACGTTTCGACGACTAAATCGTCGTCCTCATTCAGGCCTACGAGTATAATAGACAGAATTAATATCTAAGTCATAAAAATTCACATACAGAATTATAAGGTAGTTTTATAAACTATAGTTTAATATATTTATTTGGATTTAATTTCATTAAATTAAATTCAAACCAAATACAAATACAAATCAAATCAATACAAATATTTATCAACCCCGTACGGAGGTCGGGTACTCTGCTAATTACTGATGTATGTTTGGGGAAGTTGTTGACACACTTTAATTAATTGTTTTATAGCTTTTATAATCATAAACTATTACGTTTTATAGTGTATTTTTTTCATTATTTAATTTATTTGTGTTGATCTTTTGTTAATTTATTAGTATTAATAACTTAGTTGTGCATTGTAATGTTTTTCATCGTATAATTTTGTATGTGAATTTTTATGACTTAGATGTTAATTCTGTCTATTATAATCGTAGGCCTGAATAAGGACGACGATTTAGTTGTCGAAACGTAGCCGAATGTTTAATAAATAAAGGTGTCTTGACTCGCTTTTAAACCAAGTTTTAATTATTCTGTTTTATATTTAATATAGTTTTTTCAGTGTAAATTCCCTCCTCATTTGTGTTGTCCTTTGAAAAACAGAGTTTATTCACCCGCTTCTACCCTTTGATGAAGTACAAAGTAGTAAACTTTACGAGGTACGTAAGATAAACATTGTCCATTGACAAATGTTCCCTAGCTAGCTTTATCCACAAACTGCTACTTGCTAGCTGGTCGAGCAAGTGGTGGCTGTACTTAGATAGATAATATCAGGTAGATAGTATTTCGTTATTGTTGTAGGAATTTAGTACATATGCCTTTGTCTACCTTAGTTCTTGTAGAAATCTTTTTTAGTAAGATCAGATATTTGCTGTTGAACATAACTCGAAAGTTGCAACTAATCCTCATTCAAACATTTGTGCAGTCTCAAATACGTCTCTCTGGCCCTATAGAATTTAAGATCTCTGAAAGTCAATCTTTTTTTTATCACAGATTCTATCTTGTCTGATACTCTGAAGATCGTCATTGACCTTATCTGGAGGCTTAGATTGTCCTTACTGATTTGGTAAAAACTGTCAGATAAGTAAGCTAAACATTGCAGTCTATCGCTATCATGTAACCTGTCTTTTGACCTGAGTTATACTTTTATTTTTAAACTTCTTGTTCAAAATTTTTTGTGTAGATATTTTTTATTTATTTGCTAATTTTGTTCATGTAATTACTAGTTACTAATTCATTACACACATCCGCCATTACAAATTTTTACACGAACCCCCTAACAAACCTCTGTGAAGCGCCAGGGGTTCGCGTACTCCAGGTTGAGTACTAAATGACCTTCGACGTCAGCTGAACGATATGTAGAGGATCGGTTCGTAGGATGTTTTCTACGAGAATCAAGATCCCCCTTTTCGTCTTTTTATCAAGATTTCTTAAAATATAGATACCGAAACTACGTAACAGCGAATATAATGGATTTGCCTGGTCAAGTCATTCTCCAATATTTTGTTCTACAAATAGTTCTCACTTCGTCTTAACATATCTTTTTTCCTGTAAATATTCTATTTGCAATATTGCATTGAAATTATTATTTTGAAATTTGAAATTACCGTATGCGCCAAATTAAACGGTGCTGAAACTAAATCATCTATAGTTTCAGTGCAAAACGTACCAGAGCGTTACCTCAAATTGAACGTAGATCATATAGCACATGTTATTCCCTAGTCTAACTGATTAAGCTTCTTTTTACTTGTGTGCGTTTGTAAAACTATGTAAACAAGTAATGTAAAAAAAATTCAAGTCAATTTCTACTTGAATCAACAAAGACAAATTTTATTTTAGTTTTTTTTCATTTTATAATTACAAATAATATAAATATGTATATACATATGTCAGAATAACAATATTATGTGGCAAAATATGAAGTGATTTGCTTTCAATTTTCCATTTTTCTTTCTATGCATAGTGTTGGACTATTATTTTTGTTTCTTAATATTTATACACTTTTTCGTCTCTTGCACTGTCTTGTAGTTTCTCTTCCCTTTCCTTTTACAATGTCTGTTTTTGAAGCAAGGTTTGATACCGTTAATCCAGTTTGTTTGTTTATTTTATTCTTTTTATTCATTTTAAAACTTTGAGCATTATTTATGATATTGTGTGGTAACCAAGGCAACTATTTAAGGTTGTGCAATGGAGGTTTCGATAACAACCAGATGAGGGGAAAAAAATCATATACATCTTTGAGAATTAAGTTTCTAGCTATGGAAACGTTAGCTCAGACTTCGAACACAAGGATACTCGGTTCGAATTCCGATAGACCCCTAAATTTTTATAATTTAATTATTGAATAAATATTTGGAAAACTGTATTAACATCAATTGTCCACTATTGGTTTAACAGTGGAATGTTAAACAAAACAGTAGTTCAATATAGTTGAACTTAATTGTAGGAATAAAAATACATTTCATTAACGATTGTAAAGTTGTACACGATATATATCAGGAGAGTTTGAGCTAATAGGAAGAATTTAATAAAATAAAATTAAATAAAAGAAAATCTTACAGTTGTTTTACAACGGTGTTTCTGAAACTCAATCAAACTGGAAATATAGTCAGCAAAAAGTTTGAATTTAAGTTTTAATAAAAATATAAATTATCTGAAAATATTTGTGCGCGCGCGCGTGCGCATGCATAAACGTATTAATATTTCCCGTCTGTCCAAACTACCTCTTTCTGTAGGTTAGTGTATTTTGATTAGTTTTATTTATTTAGTATTATTTTAAAAAACTCAACTTTTAGTTAGGCGATGATAACCTCAATAGGTTTTTCGCCTGGATAAAAAAAAAAAAAAAAAAAAAAAAAAAAAAAAAAAAAAAAAAATCTGTAGGTTAGTGATCGTAATTGCTAACTTAAATAATGGTAGCAGAGAGTTAAACTCCTAAAATGGTCCGCAGAAGACCTTACGTACACGTCTTAGATCATTTAACCAATACCTCCTCTTCTTTTCGACTCCCCTCTTCCCTATGACCTTGCCTCAGTTAATTTTCTTCCGTAAGAGTTGGCCGAGATATTGTAAAGTACTTGAAGCAAATACCACATGATTTTATTGTAGCTCGGGATTTAAGTTTTACATTAGTACCCAAGGGGGTCCAGAATGTTTAAGGTTGGCGTACATGGGCGGTGTAAATAATGGGGTCTAAGGTTAGAATGGAATACCTGTGAGAAAATTGGGCTTCAAAGTCCGCTTCCCCAGAATATTATATTAAGTGTAATAAAAATTGTGTGATTCTGATAGCACAGAAGCAACACTTGCCTTTAATAATTACATTAACAAGCAAATATAAACTTAAAATCAACTCGTAAATAATGCACTGGCGTTTAATTCTGGTTGCACCTGGATCGGCTAATAATAGCATTTAAGCAGATCAGAAACTTTTTATATAGATAAGTGACATTTTTTTTAGTTTTACGTAATTCATTTAACATTAATTTTGTATAAATAATATTCGAGCTGGCTTGTGAGTTAATATTAGTAGCTGTGGCTATAAATTTGACAATGCCCAGATCTGATTTTCACTTTTGTTAAAACTTTATAGGTTATGTTTAATATATATATATATATATATATATATATATATATATATATATATATATATATATATGTTAGTTAATTTGATTTGTGTATTTTCACTGAGGATGACGACAAATTAGTCGTTGAAACGCGTATGAAATAAAAAAATTTATATTTGTGAGTTGTACCATATTTTTATTCTTTAATTATTAATTTTGTAGTTTAAATGAATACAGCCTCTTAAGTACAAATAAAAGTTTTTATTTAAATCGTTATGTGCATTTCGGTTGCACAGCAATCATCTTCAGAGGAAACTATTACAAGAATATCGGTTAATAACCGAATATTAAATATAGGTTATTTTTCTAATATTTTCCTCTGAATATGACTGTTTTGTAATCGAAATGTGCATAAGAATTTAAAAAGAATAAAAAGTTTCAATTGTTTTCAAGTGGTTTTGATTATTTAAAATGAAAACAAGTAATTAAAAAAAAAAAAATAAGTAAACTCTCACTCAGGCTACCAAAGAAAATATTTTATTTTAGTTACCCCAGAGTGCTATGTATGGAATTGTGTGGTTGCCATGGCAACAGTTTGAGGTTGTATAATAGACGTTTTGACGACAACCCGGTGGGGAAACAAAATTCTTATACATTTGAGAAATATTTATTCTCAGTTCGAATGCGGCTGGTCCCTACAAATTTTATAATTAAATTATTGAATAAATATTTGAAAAAACTATAGAAAGCTATATATCTACATAGAAAACTATAGAAAGAAAACTATAGAAAGTTATATATCTACAAAGAAAACTATAGAAATCTATATATCTACATAGAAAACTATAGAAAGCTATATATCTACATAGAAAACTATAGAAAGAAAACTATAGACAGCTATATATCTACATAGAAAACTATAGAAAGAAAACTATAGACAGCTATATATCTACATAGAAAACTATAGAAAGAAAACTATAGAAAGTTATATATCTTCATAGAAAACTATAGAAAGAAAACTATAGAAATCTATATATCTACATAGAAAACTATAGAAAGAACTATAGAAAGCTATATATCTACATAGAAAACTATAGAAAGAAAACTATAGAAAGTTATATATCTACACAGAAAACTATAGAAAGATATATATTTACATAGAAAACTATAGAAAGAAAACTATACAAAACTATTTGTCATTCACTATATATTAACGAAATGTATTTGAACTCGATTAGATGAATAAAAACGTATTTTATTAACGATTGAAAATTTGTACAATACACACACACACAAGCATATATATTTTTTTTTTAAACAACATAGGTTATTCAAATACAAGAATATCTATTAATTTATATCCTTTTATTATTAATATTTATTAATATGGATATAAATTAATAAATATCCTTGTAATTGAATAACCTATGTTGTTTTAAATTATTAAACAAGAAAACGTATTTTATATATATATATAAGGAGAGTGTGAGCTAATAGAATGATTTTAAATATAAGCCACAATTGCTTTATTTGTTATTAATCTTGTAATAATTTTTTTTGGGCTCTCCATACTTTTGCGGGGTGCAAATAATCTTCGAAGTCGTCATTGGGTTATAAAAAGTAGCAAATTGTATTAGAGAATATATTGTCACTAAAACAGATTTTCTGGCGTATATACTTTTTCGATCGAAGTACACGACCCGAGTGAAGTACGGACCGATGTCGGAAGCTGCAACACCTTGCCTAGGGGACTTGACGTAAACAAAACTCGGCTATAAACGTTGGGCTACCGATGATCGTGGAGGCCTGCTACCAGCTGCCACCTTCTCTAACATATTGCCTTCGCTCTGGGACAAAGCTTTGGCCGATTAATCCTACCCGTGGTGCCATCTATACCCGGCGTACGGGTTACAGCATAGCACTTCCACAGACGGTTGTCGAAATATATAAGGGCGTAGCTATATGAACTTGTTTATTTTTATTTTATTTCATTTCATATTTGATATGTTTACATTAGGGTTTATATTAACATAAAAAAATACGTTTTATAGATTTAATTGTAACATTTTGTTTATATTGGTATTATTGTTTGATAACTATTACACCTACAGTAAGTTTACTCTTACATGACGAACATATTTAGATATAATAATAGGCCTGCCATTCCTAATTGGATACGATTGAGGAGGCAGAGGTAGCAAGAGATGATAAACAAAGTTAAAGCAATTACAATAGTTAAATATCAATAGATGAATTTATCGGTTTATTTTTAGATTCCTATATATATTTTAAAACAACATAGGTTATTCAAATACAAGAGTATTTATTAATTTATGTGAAAAACCTTTCGTTGGTAAACATTACCAATATCATCAGGAATGAAAATTACAATAATGTAAGCTATTAATAATATGATATAGCTTACATTATTGTAATTTTCATTCCTGATGATGTTGGTAATGTTTACCAACGAAAAGCTTTCGATATAAATTAATAAATATTCTTGTATTTGAATAACCTATGTTGTTTTAAATTATTAAACAAGAAAACGTAATATATATATAAATATATATATATATATATATATATATACATATATATATATATATATATATATATATATTAAATATGGTGATATGTTTTCTTGTAATATAGTTAATAAATTAAAAATATTTCAAAAACAAGAATACTTTTAATGAATATATTTATTTAAAGCTTTTCGCCGATAAAATAGTACCAGCATCTTCAGGAAAATAATTATCTAATAAAATATTAAAAAAAATTAAAATAGCACATATGATTTAATTTTGTAAAAATATTTAATTAGATAATTATTTTCCTGAAGATGCTGGTACTATTTTATCGGCTAAAAGCTTTGAATAAATATATTCATTAAAAGTATTCTTGTTTTTGAAATATTTTCAATTTATTATATATATATATATATAGTTTAAATTTTCAATCGTTATAAAATAGTTTTTATCCTTCCACTGATATTCAAATTAATTTTTTTTAAACTTGTAGATAACACTTGATGTTAAATAAGTTTAAAAAATTATTATTCATTCATTAAATTTAATGAATTAATTCAGGTTTTAAGAAAAACTTTTTCCAATTGGGCATGCTATGCAGTATAGTTATTTCGTCCCATTTGGATTAAAATAAGTGATAACACATGATTTCATAGAACAGCTGATTTTATGTTATAGGTTAAGATGTTATAGAACAGATGTTTTAAGCCATGGGCTATGTTACTTTATGTACAATTATACTAATTATTTAATAAAAAGTAACTATAATAAAATTTGTCTTTTTTTATTTATCTTATACACTTATCTCTTAGCAAAGTAACCATCAGTGGCAAAAAAAAACAATTAAGGATTGAAAAGGGTTGGTTTGGTATCGAAACGTACACAATGTTAATAAAAATTGTATTTAGAGGGTTACTGAGTTATATTTATTAAAACATGCATATATGATATAGCTGATAGGCTATGTATTAAGAAAGTCGTATTAAGGAATTTGGGAGACCGCAGGTTAAAATGAACAATTGCAGAGATATCACATTGGAAAGGTGAAACAATGCCTGTAATATCTATTAGAAGTAAGATATAACGGTTTTGCAATAACAAAACTAAACCGTAAGGGATCAACAAATAAATCGTCAGTATATGATTTTAATAACATTGTTACGAAACATTTCTAACTAACCGAATTCGTTAATTTGAATGAATCTTTGTGTTTTCTTAATCAAAGTAACATGTTTAAGAGTAGCTTGAAGGGGTGGAGAAATAAGGGTAGAAACCCACACGCGACTCATCCATCACACGTCCCCACCCTCTAATAAACACTTCCCTGCCGTGTCTACCTTCCCCTAGTCCGCATTGACAAAACCTCGTTAGGTCTGCTTAACTTGTGTAAGGCTTTACTCTTGGTGGCAAGTAAATAGTAATGGGACAGTACAGGGACGGTTAGGGATGGGCCAGAAACAGTCGACGAGTTCTGTTTTTCTTCCAATATTTTATCATATTTTGTAAGAGGTTTGTACGTTTTCTTTTAAAGTATTTAAATTTAAGGGCATAAAACAGAAAACTCGCATAAACATGAGCCTTTAAATCAAAACGCGTTTCAAGAGCTGTTTTGTCATCGTCAGTATTATTACAAGACAAAACGCATAAATGTTTTAAATACTACTATTTTATTTAATAATTGTCGAATAGATTTGGATTTTATTCTCTTCTACATATTCCTAACAATAATGATAATAATAAGTATTAATTTTAATAAGTATATCATTTTATTACTTTTCTAATTATTTGGGTGTTTATTCTGTTTTACGGGAAGATAATAATAATAATAACTGAATAATTAGCCGGGTTATAACTTAAACAATTATTACTTTTTTTGTTGATATTGTAAATAATCACTGAAAAGGGCGACATTGTTCTTGATGTACGTTTTTTGCTACTAAATTTTCTTGTGGGAATTGTGGAAGTTTATTCTATATTTTTGTGTTGGTCTCACAACAGTCAAAATAATTTATCTATAGGGCCATAATGAAAGCAAGATTCTTGTGTAACCAATAAAGCGTATATTTGACAGTAATTTAAAATGAACTATTTTGTATATATAGTAACTCCTTAAAATTTGTAGCTACGTGTATAAAAGACAAATAAAAATATTCATTTTATATCATATTTCTCATTGTATGCAAATCGCAAATGCTTCTACCTTACCTCTCTCTCTCTCTCTCTCTCTCTCTCTCTCTCTCTCTCTCGGTTAGCTTCACACACACGCACACACAAACACACACACACACCACACACACACACACACACACACACGCACACAAACTCACACTTTCTTTTATAGGGGAACTCACATTCTTTTTTGGGCTGCTATCTTGGGTCATAACTTCAGTGTGTACCTTATCTTACTAACTTCAGTAATTATTAAGAAAAGGGCATAATCTTTTTCATGGAAACAAAACCAGACTTTGAACATAAGGATTTTTACTTGTCGCCTCACGATCACTTGAATCCTAGTTGTCCATAATCTCCTGCGGAAACCAAATGTCACCTGGCAGCGGACTCCTTACCCGATACTAACTGCAAAGTTTTTAGAATCTCTTGTGTCCTGAAGAAAGTGAGATGCAACTATAGTCAACATTTTTTTATTCGATTACCCTGCGCAACTGCAGTGAAAGGAAATCATGTTCAGCAAAGTTTAAGGTTATTACCAACTCCATCATACTGTAATGTCACTTCCTTTGTGAAGAGAATACTTAGTCAGTCGTGGATACAGGGTCAAAAAGGGGAAAAATGTTTCAATATAAAGCTTAACTAGTGCAAGTTTCCTATATAAATAAGTAATATAAGAAAAACATTTTTTAAATTCAATTCCTACTTAGGTCAACAATTTTAAAAAAATTTTTACTCACTTTTTGTTAAATAATTACAATTATTATAAATAAAGTAACATCACCTATGCGTTAAAACAGCTGTTCTACCTATAGCCCAAACATAAAACCAGTTGCTTCACTTAACGTAAAAAGCTGTGTTATCACTTATTTTAAGCCAAATGGAACGAAATAACTATATTGCATGCTTCGCACCTTTTGTAAAACGTTTCCCTTCCATGTAAAACAAAAATGAATTCATTAATTTTAATTACTGAATTATTATTTAAAAACAGTTTTGACCTTAAGTGTCACCCTTTACAAGTTTTAAGAAATGTATTTGAATTTGAGTGGATGAATAGAAAGTATTTTATTAACGGTTGAGGATTCGAATACGATGCGTTTATGTAAGGAGAGTGTGACTTAATAGAAGGAATTTAATAAATGTAGATCAGCTGGGTCATTATGAGACGGGCGATACGATAAGCCAGTACACATACAACCCTGAATTCCCGCAACTGTTACAAAAAGTAGATAAGTCGTACACATGACATAATGTCAAACATAAAAGACGTTGGTTTTAACTGTTTTTTGCGAAACAAAAATAAATATATAACTTGCTCAAATTTTTAATCGTTAACACAAAACTTCTATTCATCCACGCCAGTTCAAATACATTTTTTTAAAACTTATAGTAGCTAATACAGCATTATCAAATATTGATTCATTAATTAAATTTAATGAAATAATTTTGGTTTTTTATTGGAGAAAAACGTTTTTTACGAAAGGAGCAAAGTGTGCAATATGGTTATTTCGTTGCCTTTGGGACAAAATAAGTGATAACATATGATTTCACAAAACAGTCGATTTTATGTTATAGGTTATGTTACTTTTTTTTTATTAATTGCAATAATTTATTTCTCATCTAGCATTGACGAGGTGAACCCAATAACAGTTAAAGTGCGAATCAACTGTTGAAGGACTCGCTCTTCAACTGTTGTTGGATTCACCTCGTCAATGCTAGATGAGATTCTAGTTAAACGTCGGAACTGCTATTTATGCACTGTAGAGCGAACGAATACGTATCAGTATATATATATGTATATATATATATATATATATATATATATATATATATATTTGTAGCTTTGCAACACTGTTTTCTTGTATTCACTTATCACTTTCACTATATGTACTTAAACAAGAATCTTACATAGTATTTATGCGAGTTAACTCTCAAAGATAGGTAGATAGTAGACTACGTAGTCTACTACAACCCCCGGCCAGTGATGCCCGATGATGGAGATACGACAAATCTTTGAAAGTTAACTCGCATTAATACCAAGTAAGATTCATATTTAAGTACATATACTGAGAGTGATATATATATATATATATATATATCAGCGTCCTTACACACAGGGTCACAATCTTTATCACATGTCAGACTAGGTAGTCTTATGACTTAGTCATAATTTTAGAATAAACTGTCTAAAATTTATATTAAATAACACAAATCCTCCTCTAACTAATAAATTATGTATTAGGCCTATCCACATTTCGATTGCCACCTTCACGGAGGCATCATGAAACAAATGTTTGGATACGCCGAGGTTGGCTGCTTGCGACCGAAATGCAACTGTAGAGGTTAGATGGTATTTTCTGTTAGGTATTGCCTTGTCTTAAACCTAGCTCAGTTCATATCTTTAATATTCTTCGTAACATTCATAGAGGAAAATATTCAACTTGTCAGATCGACAGATCTTTCACAGTTTTTGCCGCAGTGTTATTTTACTATTACGCACAATAATTTTGTGTGTCTATGTTGTATCTGTGTTTACATTTTGCTTCACAGTAAATACGTTTGCCATGTGTTTTGGAGGTATTGTAAAATGACAATGTGAGCCTTGAGCTGTCAGAATTGAACAGCGTTGATGTTAGCGAGGTGATTGGTTGTGCTGTGTAAAACAGCTGTTTAATATGAGCAACATTTAACAGGATGTTTAGGCATTGCAAAAGCTTCCACCTTCACGATCCGGATGGTGCGAATTAGTTCATGAAATTTCAGCCTAGCTATGTAGAAGTGAAACGTCGTTCTGAAGAATTACTTGATTTTTTAAAAAAGATTTATCATGGATTAGTAGGCTGTTACCATGGGAAAAGTAGGCGGTTACCATTGGAAAAGTAGGCGGTTACCACAGTTTGGGACCATTTGAGAAAAAAGATGAAATACTTTTAAAGATTAAATAAAAAAATTAATTTGTTCTTCGTAGTTCAAAATAATTTTTTCTATAATTATTATCTACAAAAAAATAGGTAAATAAACTTTTTTAATTAATATGCACCAACCTGAAACATTTTTTAAACTACCTGATAGAGATTATGAAATATATGTTGCCTGTGGGTAATGGGTGTGACGCATATCTAAAGATATAAAAGGGAGTAGCGAGATACGCGTCTATAAGGACAAAGCATGAGGATTGTGGATGTATATCTGTAAAAGCATCCCCAAGGGTAACAAGGTGTTACATCTCTGTAAAGTGAAGTTGAGCATTGTAAGGAGATGAATCTCTATAAAAGCATCCCCTAGGGTAACAAGGTGTTACATCTCTGTAAAGTGAAGTTGGGCATTGTGAGGAGATGTATTTCTATAAAAGTACGCCAAAGGGTAACAAGGTGTTACATCTCTGTAAAGTGAAGTTGGGCATTGTAAGGAGATGTATCTCTATAAAAGCATCCCCTAGGGTAACAAGGTGTTACATCTCTGTGAAGTAAAGTTGAGCATTGTAAGGAGATGAATCTCTATAAAAGTACGCCAAAGGGTAACAAGGTGTTACATCTCTGTAAAGTGAAGTTGGGCATTGTGAGGAGATGTATTTCTATAAAAGTACGCCAAAGGGTAACAAGGTGTTACATCTCTGTTAAGTGAAGTTGGGCATTGTGAGGAGATGTATCTCTATAAAAGCATCCCCTAGGGTAACAAGGTGTTACATCTTTTTAAAGTGAAGTTGGGGGTTATGAGGAGATGTGTTTCTATAAAAGCACTCTAAAGGGTAACAAGGTGTTACATCTCTGTAAAGTGAAGTTGGGGATTGTGGGGAGATGCATCTCTATAAAGACCCAACTGATGGTGTCGAAAGTGACGCATGTATAAAGATATAACAGGGGCTAGTGAGACGCGTCTTTATAAGTCATGACTAGATTGCTCTTAATCCTTCTAAAATCATTGCATTTTGCTCCTACTCGGAGTTAGGATACTATGAATACGTCAACCGCTTTATTAACAACGCTTTATTCGCAAGGTGGTAGCCAATCCTGTTCATCTTCTATTCTAGGATAGATTCTTGTTTTTATATCGACCCTTGTTCTAATTTGTGTTTATCGGGGGACAATATCGTAGTTTCTGCTTCCTTTATAACAAATACATATTCTTGACTGTATTCGATAGTTAAAGATAGACAGTTAATATTTGAAAATAGAGAAGGCAGCTAATGAAAGAAAATCTAGGGTACCTGCCATTAGATATTTAAGATAATGGAATTAATGAAAGTAATTCTAGGGTATCTGGCAAATATAAGGGAATTAATGAAAGTAATTTTATGGTATGCGCCATAATTTATTTAAGATAAGGCAGTTAATGAAAGTAATTCTAGGGAAACTACCATGATATATTTTAAGATAAGGGAATTAATGAAAGTAATTCTAGGGTATCTGCCATAACATAAGGGAATTATTGAAAATAATTCTAGGGTATCTGCCATAACATAAGGAAATTAATGAAAATAATTCTAAGGTATCTGCCATAAGATATTTAAGATGTTCATTGCTACCGGACATTACGGCTATTTACTCCATTTTATAGCTATGTTCATGGTCTTTTCTATACTCCATTAGTTCAGTACTACAAGGGAATTAATGAAAGTAATTCTAGGGTATCTGCCTTAAGATAAGGGAATTAATGAAAGTAATTCTGAGCTATGGACCATAAGATATTTAAGATAAGGGAATTAATGGAAGTAATTCTAGGATATCTGTAATAAGATATTTAAGATAAGGGAATTAGTAGAAGTAATTCTAAGGTATCTATCATAAGATATTTGAGATAAAGAAATCAATACACGTAATTGCTAGGGTTTCTGCCGTAAGATATTTAAGATAAAAGAATTAATACAAGTATTCTATTGTATCTGCCATAAGATAAGGGAATTATTGAAAATTATTCTAGTGTACTTGCCATAAGATATTTAAGATGAGGGAATTAACAAAAGTAATTCTAGGGTATTTCCCTTGAGATATTTAAAATTCAGTAACAATTCAGAAGGGGCGTTTGATACTAAAATGTAATTCCTAATAAGGAGTAAAATTTTACCACTTTTTTAAATCTGCACTAAGCTGTTGGGTGAACTAGTGACGCTTCGTAGTCGTACGTAATTGACTTGTACAGTCGCTCAGAAACACGCATAAGTAGAAACAAGGTGATGTATGTATGCAGATGTCGCGACCCCACCTGGAGCCGAGCGGCTGTGCTACACGTGCCACATCTGTGTCGTTTGCTAAACTTCCTCCGTTCAAGCTTAGCTAATCGTTTGCAATAACCGCACATGGAATGCCCTCTCTGATTGCCGGCTCGATTTGTCTCTATAGGAAATACGTATTTATTCATTGCTACCGGACATTACGGATATTTAGCCCATTTTTATAGCTATGTTCATGAGCTTTTTTATACTCCATGAGTTCAGTACTACAAGAAACGTAAGATTTTACTCCTTGTGCTTCGCTGCAATATTACAAACATCTGCTGCAGCTACTTACAGCCGTGAAAGTAAATTAGCTGGTTTTGCTTCAAAGCAAACATTTTGTAGAATGTCTTTATAAAGGTAGTATCGAAAAAAGCGTGCATGCGTGTTTAGAGGTAATTACAAACTCCATTAAAATTAACGGCAACAGTAATTAATTTGTAGATGAAAATATAGTTTTATTATTGTTATTACCTTCAACCTTATTCTGAACATCGTCACACTCGAAAAAACAAATTTTTTAAAATATCTCAATACTGTACGTTTAGTTTAAGAAACTTTTTTCATTAGGGCCTACCTCAAACTTACCTTATACTTATTTTTACATTTAGGCCTTCAGTGAAATATATAGCTTACGGCGTGCGTGTGTGCGTGCGTGCGTGACAGACGAAAGTGACAGATTTTTTTCTTAAAAAGTGAAAATATTATGTGTAAAGGAAATTACATATGTACATACATACTTACTTTTGACATGTTATAATCCGTCAACGAACGAATACATCGACATTTTAAATTATTTTCTGTATTTATTTTGTCCTCTGAAGATTATTTGTGAATTGCATTAACCGGGGTCATTATTTGTGTAACTTATGGTATAATAATCGATCGTTTTGCGTAATCTTTGTTCATAGCGGATTATCCGGGGAATTCGTTATCCGGCGTTGCCGGGCCACCCTATTCCACGGATAATCGGGAGTTTACTGTACTTGTAGTAGATTGCCAGGTGTGTGGAATTTCCGTTGTCAATCGGTGTCACAATATTGTTCTACTTTCGGATTAACTTGTGTGTGTGTGTGTGTGTGTGTGTGTGCGAGTGTGCGTGCGTGAGTGCTTGTGTGTGTGTGTGTGTGTGTGTGTGTGTGTGTGTGTGTGGGGGGG
This sequence comes from Prosapia bicincta, assembly GCA_036971475.1. Lineage (NCBI taxonomy): Eukaryota > Metazoa > Arthropoda > Insecta > Hemiptera > Cercopidae > Prosapia > Prosapia bicincta. Next base: position 29,413,584 of record JBAIZL010000006.1, on the reverse strand, counting down.
GGGGGTGCGTACGTGCGTGCGTGTGTGAATTTTATGATAAATTATTATAATATTATAAGTTTAATATTCACGCGCACTCACATATACGTACTACGACTTCTATAGAGCTTACCCCAGTGAATTGGTGTGAAAAAAATAAAGAATTCCTTAAAAAGAATTCATGAATAAAGAATCAAGCGTCCATGAATGTATGACTACTAAAACATCGAAGACGTTCAAATCTAGTCACTGGTTTTCACGCGCCAGTCGTGAGATACTCGTGCCTAACCTTAAACAGTGTATGTGTGTTATTGATTACACACCTGAAAGCTCCGTAAGTAATTCCTAAGTAAAAACGTTTATGGTGTAGGACTCACCTACAGACAGGATTTCTTCATGTACTCTTGTGTACCCATTGCCGTATTCGCGATTTTTATATTCTTAACCTATCTCAAGTTTTTCTTCAGAGCAACTATGAGCAAGAACTGTTTAAACGTCTTTTGATAAAGAAACAAATTATGTTATTGTGGTTGTAATTCATTTTTGTCACTTTTTTATCTATTATAATTCTCCTATTACTTGAAAAAATATATAAAGTGTCCTTGGGTCACTGTCTTAATTAAGTTATTAACAAAACATTTAATACTCAAAATTATAAACAATTTTATCATGAGAGTGAATGTGGAATAATAAACCATGTAGGCCTATACAAAACTTTCGAGTGAATGCTTGTGGTATATAGGCCTAACTCCTACCTATCAACAAAAGTTTTTTTTTTATGAAAACGATATGTAAGAACCATGAATAGGCGGAGTATCGATTTGTACGCTCTGACGTCATTGCCGGTTCCTGACCTTGTACTTTGCTTTGGTTTTAACCTGTAGCCACTTCTCCCATTGTGCTGAAAACCATTCATTCCACTTGCAAGCATTTCTTCTACTTTTGTCAGCCCAGTTATTGTAATTTAACATAAAATCAAACGTAATTAATTTTGTTTTTACGAGGTTTATACATTTTGCAATAAAATAATTCCATTGAAGTTTTAGAAATATACTTCAATTATGAATATAAAAAAGCTTAGTGCTCAAGGCAATTTTATACACCATAAACGTTCTTGAAAGGCTGTAAATTTATTTGTTATTTTATTAAATTTCAAAGTACAGAATAAACAGCATAAAACATTTACTGAAAAAGTATAAATATGTACGCCTACTTATTTCGGAAAACCAAAATTATAATAGCCCTATTTAAACCGAATTTTGTGTGCAGGGTTATATATATATATATATATATATATATATATATATATATATATATATATATATATGATGAATTGTTACTATCTGGAGTACATCCGTTCATTCTGCAGTCCATAAATTCATCATATTTTTCCATCCGTAAAGGGGAACTGCGAATTTATGGACTGCAGAATGAACGGATGTACTCCAGATAGTAACAATTCATCATATTTTTCCATCCGTGAAGGAATACGTATCAGCATATATATATATATATATATATATATATATATATATATATATATATATATATAAATATAAAATACGTTTTCTTGTTTAATAATTTAAAACAACACAGGTTATTCAAATACAAGAATATTTATTATTTTATATCCAAAGCTTTTCGTTGGCAAACAGTACCAACATCATCAGGAATGAAAATTACAATCTGTAATGGAATGTAATTTTCATTCCTGATGATGTTGGTACTGTTTGTCAACGAAAATCTTTGGATATAAAATAATAAATATTCTTGTATTTGAATAACCTGTGTTGTTTTAAAATATATATACATACATACATACACACACACACACACACACACACACACACACACACACACATACACACACACACACACACACATATATATATATATATATATATATATATATATATATATCACTTATAGACACGCTCGCACACACGCATACACATACACAGGCACACGCACACACACCAACACCGACACCATCACCACCATCATCACTATCACCAAAACCATTAGCACCACCACCACACAAGACAGACACCAAACAAATACACATATATATATATATACACACACACACACCGTGAGATTTGTACAGAACTTGCAAAGGATGTACCTTAAATCTTTTACGATATCCGTACAATTCGGCCAATCAAGTACAAATTGTAAGACCAATATTCTGCAACGAGTGAAGATCATTTAACACTGTAATCAGCTCTCTCTCTCTCTCTCTCTATCTATCTATTTATATATATATATATATATATATATATATATATATATATATATATATATATATATAATGGTTAATATGGTCATATGTTTTCTTGTAATATAGTTAATATTTTTGTATTTGAAATATTTTAAATTTATTATATATATATATATATATATATATATATATATATATATATATATAGAGAGAGAGAGAGAGAGAGAGAGAGAGAGAGAGAGAGAGAGAGAGAGAGAATTACGCTACCTACATGAATATATCACCGAAGACGATGTAAAAAAATTGCCATTAAATTTCACGCATAAGGTAAACACATAATAAAAAAATGCATGGTCACTTTCATTTCTCTACGTTGATTCATTTGCCGTTTTATTTAATGGCTGACAATGGTAACAAGGCCCCTACGTAAGCCGCCACTTACTGCTGTTCGTTTTATCTTAGAATAAGCCCAGTTTATATTAATGTAGTCCACACAGTGGTCGTCCTGGCTTAGAATATAGTGAATATCCAAGCATCCAACACTCCAGTTGAACTTTGGCAAATGAAGAAAAGTTAATTTTCCGGTAGATGTCCTTGACTGTGCTACGCTCGTTTTAACAAGATTGGTAGACCTCCATGAAGTCTTTACTTCTCTATTTTTAGAATAGGATAAGAATTTTAAAATTCATTTTTTATATTATTTTCAATGCTAAATCAGAATACCACTAGGTTTGAAAACTCCAATCATGCCTTAGCGATTTCCATTAATCAAGCTATACTATTATTCACAAGATAGCCTTTTATTTTATCGTTCTGACAGTAGAAAAAGGGCCTAAAAAAGGATGTAAACCAAGGGACGCATATGTGACTAATTGTAGTACTCCAACGTGTCTTGCCGAAAGGTACACATTCAGGTAGGTTTTGTAGACCTTGCCCCACTTGTATTTACAAGATCTAGGTACTTCACGTTAAGCAGGCTATAGAGAGGAGGCCGAAAATAGGATGTAGAAATGGGACACATATTTACCTGTCCTTGCATGGAACACTCCAAGCATCTTTGAGACAAATACACATTCACGTAGGTTTTGTAGACCTTGCCGCACTTGTTTTCACAAAATATGGGCACCTCAAGTTAATACGCTGGGCATAGAGAAGTGGAAAAAAATAGGATGTAGAAATGGGACACATATTTGACTGTCCTAGCATGGAACATTCGAAGCATCTTTGAGACAAATACACATTCACGTAGGTTTTGTAGACCTTGCCGCACTTGTTTTCACAAAATATGGGCACCTCAAGTTAATACGCTGGGCATAGAGAAGTGGAAAAAAATAGGATGTAGAAATGGGACACATATTTGACTGTCCTAGCATGGAACATTCGAAGCATCTTTGAGACAAATACACATTCACGTAGGTTTTGTAGACCTTGCCGCACTTGTTTTCACAAAATATGGGCACCTCAAGTTAATACGCTGGGCATAGAGAAGTGGAAAAAAATAGGATGTAGAAATGGGACACATATTTGACTATCCTAGCATGGAACATTGGAAGCATCTTTGAGACAAGTACACATTCACGTAGGTTTTGTAGACCTTGCCACACTTGTATTCACAAGATGGTACCTCAAGTTAGTATGTAGGCTATAGAGAAGGGGTGGAAAAGAGGATGCAGTCACTACGGATATGTTACGTAAAACTTCCTGTAGTATTTACAAGAGTAACTAATGCATGTTTGCTGAGTTTTGTAGACCTTGCCACACTTGTATTCACAAGATTGTACCTCAAGTTAGTATGTAGGCTATAGAGAAGGGGTGGAAAAGAGGATGCAGTCACTACGGATATGTTACGTAAAACTTCCTGTAGTATTTACAAGAGTAACTAATGCATGTTTGCTGAGTTTTGTAGACCTTGCCACACTTGTATTCACAAGATGGTACCTCAAGTTAGTATGTAGGCTATAGAGAAGGGGTGGAAAAGAGGATGCAGTCACTACGGATATGTTACGTAAAACTTCCTGTAGTATTTACAAGAGTAACTAATGCATGTTTGCTGAGTTTTGTAGACCTTGCCACACTTGTATTCACAAGATGGTACCTCAAGTTAGTATGTAGGCTATAGAGAAGGGGTGGAAAAGAGGATGCAGTCACTACGGATATGTTACGTAAAACTTCCTGTGGTATTTACAAGAGTAACTAATGCATGTTTGCTGAGATTTGTAGACCTTGCCACACTTGTATTCACAAGATTGTACCTCAAGTTAGTATGTAGGCTATAGAGAAGGGGAGGAAAAGAGGATGCAGTCACTACGGATATGTTACGTAAAACTTCCTGTAGTATTTACAAGAGTAACTAATGCATGTTTGCTGAGTTTTGTAGACCTTGCCACACTTGTATTCACAAGATGGTACCTCAAGTTAGTATGTAGGCTATAGAGAAGGGGTGGAAAAGAGGATGCAGTCACTACGGATATGTTACGTAAAACTTCCTGTAGTATTTACAAGAGTAGCTAATGCATGTTTGCTGAGTTTTGTAGACCTTGCCACACTTGTATTCACAAGATGGTACCTCAAGTTAGTATGTAGGCTATAGAGAAGGGGTGGAAAAGAGGATGCAGTCACTACGGATATGTTACGTAAAACTTCCTGTAGTATTTACAAGAGTAACTAATGCATGTTTGCTGAGTTTTGTAGACCTTGCCACACTTGTATTCACAAGATGGTACCTCAAGTTAGTATGTAGGCTATAGAGAAGGGGTGGAAAAGAGGATGCAGTCACTACGGATATGTTACGTAAAACTTCCTGTAGTATTTACAAGAGTAACTAATGCATGTTTGCTGAGTTTTGTAGACCTTGCCACACTTGTATTCACAAGATGGTACCTCAAGTTAGTATGTAGGCTATAGAGAAGGGGTGGAAAAGAGGATGCAGTCACTACGGATATGTTACGTAAAACTTCCTGTAGTATTTACAAGAGTAACTAATGCATGTTTGCTGAGTTTTGATATAAGCAAAAGTACATACCTTAATACCCTATGTTTGGAACTCATAACGATTATGGGTTTGAAAATTGATATAAGTCTACACGTGAATATCTCAGGCTTGAAAACTCCAATCCCGAATCGTCTTTGGCGGTTTGTGCACTTTGAGATAGGTGTCATTGACCTTGCTTCGCTATAATTCTCAAGAGGTAACACTGAGTTGCTATTAAACGTAGATATTGATTGAGTAATTAGACACTGGTATTTAAAGGATGTGTAGCTTTTATGATTTAGCACGTTTTCAGTTTCATAATATCCATAAACATATCACAATTTACGGTCTTGATATAGTTTGGTTAAAAAACGCGATTTCTTCATGTACGCTTTGTTTATAAAGCGGCACAAATGTCTTCCAGTTCTGTTGGCAAAAGTATTGACCAAAGTAAATACATGAATCCGAAACTAAATTTGTAAAGCAATCGACATAACTAGTCGTCTAAATCCGTCATAAAGTGTTTTGGAGAGAGAGGGGGGCAGTATTTTAGAATTGTGATATTTTGGGGGCAAGCCTGTTCAGAAATAGGGCTTTCTATAGTTAACTTACAGTGTATATATAAATTGGTCGGAAAAAGAACATTGAAGCGTGCCCGAGATGTTCTTGAAATAAATCCCATTGCTATTTAGGCAGAGTTCTTGAGAGTGTCAGGTTGTGAAGTTGGTGTTGTTGTGTGTTACCTGAAGTAATACGCTTCCATAAGATGAGGTATGTGTGTGCGTGCGTGCGCGTGGGCGTGTGTGTAGAGGGGAGCGGAGTCGTTACTCTGTGTTTGTATACAGTCATTTTTTATTTTGCAATGCGCAGTGATATGCTGAACTTGTACCACAATATTTACCGAATTCTATGTTTTATCGGTTACATTTACACCATTATACGTACAAATATTTTTTAGTTCCGGTTTTCAAAAATGTATTATGTAATATAATAAATTTATATTGTTTTTCCAAAAAGGTCTAAACATTGTTGTGTACTATCTACCATTTAAACTGCCGCATAGTACTTATTGTTATTAATTATTACATTGTCACATTTATGTTGAAATATTCTTTCAATTTTCCAACTTTTAATATTTGAAAAATTAATTTTCAAACAAACTGTTGTCCCTGACAATTCATTATTTTTAAATACATCTGTTCTCCATTGTGTTATTGTTTTTTAAAATTTTACGTTTTGTCAATATGTTTACGTTTTTTCAATTCATATGTCTTTAAATACAATATCCAAAATTATACTTTATGCAAATAAATATGCGTGACTTAATAAGTTAATGTTTTATCATGCGCAATAATTTTATATTTTTAGATGTAAGTAGTTCGAATATTTATTGTTTGTGTACGTACACGATTTTGTTTGTCGATTAATATAAAATGTTTTAAAGCAGTACAAGTTTTGAAAATGTAGAATATTAATTATTTATAAACTTAAGAATGTGTTAATCGTAAATTTTTCTAGTATTTTACTAATTATTTGCATAATGTGAGGGCTATACATCGATAATTACATTATTCTATGTTCTTATTGGTTATTTATTGCACCAGGCGTCAATAAAAGATGTTAGTGGTAATTGCATTGTTAAATGGTGTTAATAGTGATTTAATTACGTTAATTAATAGTCGAAGTTATGCATTACAATGAGCAAAAGCATAAATTATTAGTCATTACGAAAATCAATGTATTAGGTCATTAAGTGTATCCACGTTAATCGTGTAAGTAGTTTAAGAGACGACTTAAGTTATGAATTATGTAAATTATTAGCGGTTACGGAAATATATAATTTTGATGAATAAATCACTGTACTCCTTCGTTGAAGTGATGAAACAAAAGAGTTAAACCTACAAGGGTTAGCGATTGACATCCGAAAATTAAGCGTTAAATATTAGAGTTGAGTTAAATTGTATTTTTTAATATTGTTGTGATAGAATATTACCAAAATTTACGACGTTAATGATCAGTTAATTATATTATTTTGTAGTTCAAAGATGACTTGCTAACAGTGGTAATGATTGACAGTAACGAAAATTGGCGGTGTTAATGGTCAAGTAAATTAGATTAATCTGTAGTTTCTAAAAAGACCTATACGAATAGTGTTTATGATTCATGTTGTAGAAAATTAAGGACGCTAATGATGTCTAAGTAATTAACATAATTTTTGTAGTCTGAAAGATGACTTGTGCTAACAGTGGTAATGATTGACAGTAACGAAAATTGGCGGTGTTAATGGTCAATTAAATTAGATTAATCTGTAGTTTTAAACATGACCTATACGAATAGTGCTAATGGTAGATATTATAGAAAATTAAGGACGTTAATGATGTCTAAGTAATTAACATAATTTTTGAAGTCTGAAAGATGGCTTGTGCTAACAATGGTAATGATTGACAGTCACGAAAATTGACGGTGTTAATGGTCAAGTAAATTAGATTAATCTGTAGTTTCTAAAATGACCTATACGAATAGTGTTTAGATTCATGTTGTAGAAAATTAAGGACGCTAATGATGTCTAAGTAATTAACATAATTTTTGTAGTCTGAAAGATGACTTGTGCTAACAGTGGTAATGATTGACAGTAACGAAAATTGACGGTGTTAATGGTCAAGTAAATTAGATTAATCTGTAGTTTCTAAAATGACCTATACGAATAGTGTTTAGATTCATGTTGTAGAAAATTAAGGACGCTAATGATGTCTAAGTAATTAACATAATTTTTGTAGTTTGAAAGATTACTTATGCTAATACTGTAGTGTTAATGATTGACAGTAACGAGTATTGAGAGTGTTAATGGTTAGTAAATTCGATTAATCTGTAGTGTAAAAGATGAGTTATGCAAATAGTTTTAGAGATTGATTTAATCGAAAATTGATTGTGTTAATGGCGACCTAGTAAATTTCATCAATTTGTAGTTCGAAAGATGTTTTAAATAACAGTGTTAATGATTGATAGTAACGAAAATTGGCAGTGTTAATGATGACTAAATATGTAAACTAAGTCGATTTATTGTGTAAAAGATAACCTATACTAACAGTGTTAATGATTGACAACAAAAATTACTGTGCTAGGGATGATTAAATTACATTATTCTCTAGATTAAGTTCTGACCTATACCATTAGTGTTAATGATTAAGGTAGCAAAAGTTAAGAGTGTTAATAATAAATAGACGACGATTTTCAATTGTTTAAATCGGGAATTATAATCCCTAATAGAGTTAGTGATCGATAATTACTAAAATCATCCATGTTAATGATAAACAGATCGCATATATTTGTCGCTTTATTGATGAACTAATTGACGATAACTCGCAACCGACATTATTATTGATTGACTGTTAAGAATGTGAAGTGTACTAATCATGGGTGAATTCTAGTAATGTGTAGTTTACAAAAATACTTTTACTATTAGTATTATTTATTGACAAGTAAATAAATCAGTTGTGGCTAGTTAGGTTTATGTTATGTATAATTGTCGTTTAAGAGATGACTTACTCCACCAGCCTTAATGCTTGACAGCTGAGAACAATAAGAAACAATTTTGTAAAGGTTTGTAGTTTTGCAATGATGAACAAATTGCAATAATCAAAAGTGTAAATGATTGGAAGTTATAAAAATTGTTAATAACGTTAAAAAGTGTTAATAACTGTAGTTGAAATTTTGACTACATAGTGTAAAAATACAACTAACAGTGATAGTTATAAACTTAAAGGTTTTGTAACGAAAAGTTAATTATTTCACGATGTTAATTATAAGTTAATTATAAGTTCTAACGATGAACAGTGATATTCACGAAGAATACACCTTAATAAGATGTTCAAATGATAAATTGATCCATAAAAGCTGGTAACCAATAGTGTTATCCTTAGTTTATTGAATTAAAAGAAGTGTTCATGATGTAGAAATTATAATAATCTGTAGATTTAAATACTAATAGTGTTAATGATTTATAGTTAAGACACTTAAGGGTCTCACAAATTTAATAGTGATAATGATGAGTAAATTACGTTAACCAGAAGTTTAAACAATCATTTATGCTACACACTAGTGTTGATGATTGACATATTGACAGTTATGAAAGTTAGTAACGATAATGAGTAAATTACGTTAATCAGAAGTTTAAACAATCATTTATGCTACACAATAGGGTTGATGATTGACAGTTATGAAAGTTAGTAACGATAATGAGTAAATTACGTTAATCAGAAGTTTAAACAATCATTTATACTACACAATAGGGTTGATGATTGACAGTTATGAAAATTAGTAGCGACAATGAGTAAATTACGCTAACCAGGAGTTTAAACAATCATTTATGCTACACACTAGTGTTGATGATTGACATATTGATAGTTATGAAAGTTAGTAACGATAATGAGTAAATTACGTTAATCAGAAGTTTAAACAATCATTTATGCTACACAATAGGGTTGATGATTGACATTTATGAAAATTAGTAGCGATAATGAGTAAATTACGCTAACCCGGAGTTTAAACAAGCATTTATGCTACACACTAGTGTTGATGATTGACAGTTATAAAAATTATTAGGGATAATGATAAGTAAATTAGGTTAACTAGAAGTTTATACAATCATTTATAATACACAATAGTGTTAATGATTGACAGTTATGAAAATTAATAGTGATAATGATGAATAAATTACGTTAACTAGAAGTTTATACAATCATTGTCAACACTACACAATAGTGTTGATGATTGACAGTTATGAAAATTAGTAGCGATAATGAGTAAATTACGTTAATCAGAAGTTTAAAGAATCATTTAAACTACACAATAGTGTTGAGCATTGACAGTTATAAAAATTATTAGGGATAATGATAAGTAAATTAGGTTAACTAGAAGTTTATACAATCATTTATAATACACAATAGTGTTGATGATTGACAGTTATGAAAATTAATAGTGATAATGATGAATAAATTACGTTAACTAGAAGTTTATACAATCATTGTCAACACTACACAATAGTGTTGATGATTGACAGTTATGAAAATTAGTAGCGATAATGAGTAAATTACGTTAATCAGAAGTTTAAAGAATCATTTAAACTACACAATAGTGTTGAGCATTGACAGTTATAAAAATTATTAGGGATAATGATAAGTAAATTAGGTTAACTAGAAGTTTATACAATCATTTATAATACACAATAGTGTTGATGATTGACAGTTATGAAAATTAATAGTGATAATGATGAATAAATTACGTTAACTAGAAGTTTATACAATCATTGTCAACACTACACAATAGTGTTGATGATTGACAGTTATGAAAATTAGTAGCGATAATGAGTAAATTACGTTAATCAGAAGTTTAAAGAATCATTTAAACTACACAATAGTGTTGAGGATTGACAGTTATAAAAATTATTAGGGTTAATGATAAGTAAATTAGGTTAACTAGAAGTTTATACAATCATTTTTACTACACAATAGTGTTGATGATTGACGGTTATGAAAATTAATAGTGATAATGATGAATAAATTAGGTTAACTAGAAGTTTATACAATCATTTATACTACACAATAGTGTTGATGATGAACAGTTGAAATTGGGCTTGTTATTTTTTAATGAAATTACCTACGTTAATTCTTTAGTTTATATCATAAACATACTTATGATAGTGTAGATGTCCTTTTATAATGATAGTTTTTAAAATAAAGAGTGTAACGAAAAGTTATTAGTTGAAATTATTTTAATCAGTTCAAATGATAAATCATAATATTCAGGAGTTATACAAATTAACAATCCCAAACGTGTGCAAAATAACGTAATTTAATGTGCAAAGCGGAACTAATTTAGCGGTTGTATTGATGGAGATTTATAAAAAAACAATACAAATGTTATTGATATACTTTCACCTACAGTTGGTTAATGTTATTATTAAATAAGGGATATATTTATAAATTATTTATTGACGCAGATTTAAATACGAATCACACCCTTAATGGTTGACAGTGAGTTTAATCAGAACTTTTACAAATGATTCAAACACTGCTTCGTGTAGCCTACAGAGAACTGGGTTTGCATTATGTTTTGAAAAAAAAAAAACGGGTAGTTTCCTAATGTGCGAATGCAAAGCTGTAAGAAAAATGTGATTAAGTGATATGCAGTGAATTTCCGAGTTTGGATCCACATTTATTACACACCTACTTCCATTCCCTTATAGACAGGTTTCATTTACACACAAAAATTTGTTTGCTTAAAGCTATGTACAGTATGATTTAACACATATTGTCAGTATGATGACTATTTTGTAAAATCAGTGTTGTCTTTATTTTTAAAATAATTTAATAAAAATTACTGTCATTTCAACTAACCTTCCTGAAACTAATTTTGCCAACGATTTTGTTTAGATTGTGTTTTAGGACATATTGTTAGTTGTAAAAAATATGGGAGTATAAACTTATTTTTTTATTAATTTTTTGTTTATTTTGTTTCTTAAAAGATTTTTTTAGGCTCTTGTATATTATTTTGTTTGTAAAAGTTTATATTGGCTTTTACACCTAATATTTTTGTCTGTTTCAGGTACGTATGTTGTCAAAAATGTGTGCTCTCGTCTCTGTAAGTTTCCTTCATTAACCATTACAAAGTAAGTTTTTAAAAAACGAAAAATATATGTTTACTTCTTATTAATACGGAATTATTGGTTGTTAACATTAGAGGCAATAAATCTCCGTTTTCCCAAGGTACCCATTTTTAATTCTTAATATATACATATTCACTTCTGTTAATTCTAGTACATTTTTCTGCCTTCAACTAACACTACAATATTTTTCTCTGTTGACGCGTTTCGGAATGACTCCATTTTCAAAACCTTAATAGTACTCTAGGTTTGAGTACTAATAAAGTTTAGAAAATGGAGTCATTCCGAAACGCGTCAACAGAGAAAAATATTGTAATGTTAGAAAGGGTAAAACAATAGGCCTATACTCTAATACAACCTTATTTACTCTAGGGCTACATCGAAAACTTTTGGAGGAAAGGCGAGCCGAAAATATTTCAGGGGAGAAAGTCTAGATCCTCCCCCCCCCCCATTACACCCACGACGTTTTTTCTAATCAAGAGTTCAGTGGTGGTTTTTGAGATTTTCTTTCATAGTTTTTTACTTGTTTTCATCTAGTATTACACTTATAGAGAAAACAAGGGGCAAGTGAGTGACGATTAAAAGAAAATATAGTACCAAATAACTTTTTTTTAGTATGCTTGCTTGCCGCGGGCCGGAAGAAATCTGTTCGTGGGCCGGATGTGGTCCGCGGGCCGTAGGTTGGAGACCCCTGCTCTAATACATATGTAAGCAGTCAGCTTTGTTTCTAACGTTAATGTAAAAATGAATTTAAGAAAAAGATTGTGATTGTTTTAGGGTTAAAGACAAAGCTTGAATATAGGGCTAACTGGGAGGCGTCACGAATAGTGATATCAGGGAGGTATCTACTCGTTACTCTTCCTTGGAGGAAGTGGGATTGGTGGAATGAAGGTAGTGTCAAGCAATGGAGGTAGGGATTTCTTGGCACAAGGAAGGTTATATAGCTCACGCAAGTAGAGTGGCTTACCTGAAATAAGCCTCGAAGTTAGCGTGAAAGATAGCTTCTTGTAAGCACTTACCACATAGGCCTGTCAATGAGGCAAAGAGATCAAGTATAAAGTGAGCTTCAGCAGCCGAATGCCAGAGAGCCTTACGTGTCATTTTCGATGAGGGAGTGTGCGACAAGGATGAACAACAAGTAGAGAGATAGAGAGCAGTAACAACCCATGACACATCTTCAGAGCCCAGCTGTGGTAGCCCAATGTTTTGTCGCCCATTTGTAGGAGCTTCAGCAGCCGAATGCCAGAGAGCGTTACGTGTCATTTTCGCTGAGGGAGAGTGCGACAAGGATGAACAACAAGTAGAGAGATAGAGAGCAGTAACAACCCATGACACAACTTTAGAGCCCAGCTGTGGTAGCCCAATGTTTTCTCGACCATCTGTAGGAGCTTCAGCTGGCATCAGCTGACTTGTGAGCTGCGCATTGACAGAATACGTGGATTACTATTGTATGTCTGTATGAGCACAAGAACGGTACTATTTGGAAACATTTTATTATACTCTTCATAGTGTACTATTATTTAACTATATAACTAATATTTTTATTTATTGATCCGCTAGAACACAACGGCAAAGAACGTTAGTATAAAGTTTTAGAGCCAATGTTTGTTGAAAATTATCAATAAATATAAAGTTATGAAAAAGGGGTAAAAGATTACTGAAGAACCGGGGATGTGTTTCTATCGGTTATAAGATTGCGTACAATTAGGGAGATCTTAAAGTATAAGCATTTTACTTAAGTTTATAAGTTGTCACAGCCAAGTTTCGTAAAATTATCTAGTATTACTATTTAATTATTCTCTTAATAAAAGTAGCTCCCCCCTGATTAGAATTCCACAACAAGCATAGAATCCAACGAAGGAGGGACAAACATCTGTGCACATTGAGTCTATGACAATTTATTTTATGCCACTGAAATTCGAAATAATTTTAAATACACATTTATATTTACTACTTAGAATATGGAAATCGACACATTTTCTCTTTTATTCCACCCTCTTTCATATTAACTCCAATCTCTTTTCAAGTTAATCCTTGGTATTGACCTTAAATAGTTATCGTTTTAAGTACTACCTGCCTTCTGTTATTCCCAACCTTTACAGGTTGACTTAACATCTGGACGATTGAACAAAATACTTCACAGAAGCGTTAAACTTGGGAATTTATCTACCTATACTCTCATGGTCTCTTTACTACATCCCATCATTTGTGCATATCTTTCTTTATCTCTCTTCCCGTCCAACAATGCTACAGGCAAATTAAAAATATTTATAGTTACAAAAAAATCATCTTATATAGTGTCAAAGATTTCGTTGTGTATTTTAGGCCCAAAATCTACTCGGAGTGTGAAAATAAATATCTAGGAAAAGCATTGGGGGGGGGGTTTGAAGCGTATAATACTAGCCACATTATCTTCCTTAAATAGGCCTACCAAATGTGCACATAAATAATTATACCACATTTACCTAAATAATGCTAATGGTATACAAGAAAAACCATTGTTGCTAGCAGGTATTTATTAGAGTTTCCTAAAGGTAGGTTTTAGAGTAAATAATATGATAATAAAAATGATTAAGGTAAATAAAATTTTGACTTGACGTTCAACCGGATTAACATTTATTCAATAGTTATCTGGAGCTTAGTTGTTCTGAATTTGGATGTTGAGGCTAATTAGAATTAGTCCTGGGGGTTGTGAGCTGCTGAAATATTTAGTGGTAGTTTTTGTCTTCCTAATGTTTAGTGTTAACTGAACCATTCTGGTAAAATATTTCTTTGAAATATTCAGCTAATTTTGTATAAAAAGTTTCAAAATTAAGTTGTGTTAAATTTAAGGAATATAAAAAATGGGGAATTGAGAATGGTTAAGTTGGGTCAGGATCCTCCGAGTTATGGTTGGATCTTCCTTCATATTCATGGAGTTAGGTTTATGATCTGGTTTATCTGAGCATTCGAGATAATCATTGAATTAATGACAAGTAGAGTTATAGTGTTGCTGAAAGTGACGAGTTAGCAGAGATATAGCTAAAAGAAAGCTCTTGTTAAAGTGTAGGTTGTTTGGTGTTTTGCCTCCTCACATCAGTAATTTGAACATTAATGTAAGGACTTGGTATTATATAGCCCTACAGGTTTCATAAGAACAACAAGTGAGTTGCAGAAACGTCGCAATAAATAAATAAACTTGACATTCATCCGGCTTGTCATTTGTTCAAGGAGTTAGGAATCGTTCAGTAGCCATGAGTGAGCGAAATGTACGTCCACTCCATTTGTTCAAGGAGTTAGGAATCGTTCAGTAGCCATAAGTGAGCGAAATGTACGTTCACTCCATTTGTTCAATGAGTTAGGAATCGTTCAGTAGCCATAAGTGAGCGAAATGTACGTTCACTCCATTTGTTCAAGGAGTTAGGAATCGTTCAGTAGCCATAAGTGAGCGAAATGTACGTTCACTCCATTTGTTCAAGGAGTTAGGAATCGTTCAGTAGCCATAAGTGAGCGAAATGTACATTCACTCCATTTGTTCAAGGAGTTAGGAATCGTTCAGTAGTCATAAGTGAGCTAAATGTACGTTCACTCCATTTGTTCAAGGAGTTAGGAATCGTTCAGTAGCCATAAGTGAGTGAAATGTACGTTCACTCCATTTGTTCAAGGAGTTAGGAATCGTTCAGTAGCCATAAGTGAGCGAAATGTACGTTCACTCCATTTGTTCAAGGAGTTAGGAATCGTTCAGTAGCCATAAGTGAGCGAAATGTACATTCATTCCATTTGTTCAAGGAGTTGAGGAATCGTTCAGTAGTCATAAGTGAGCGAAATGTACGTTCACTCCATTTGTTCAAGGAGTTAGGAATCGTTCAGTAGCCATAAGTGAGTGAAATGTACGTTCACTCAATTTGTTCAAGGAGTTAGGAATAGTTCAGTAGTCATAAGTGAGCGAAATGTACGTTCACTCTATTTGTTCAAGGAGTTAGGAATCGTTCAGTAGCCATAAGTGAGCGAAATGTACGTTCACTCCATTTGTTCAAGGAGTTAGGAATCGTTCAGTAGCCATAAGTGAGCGAAATGTACGTTCACTCCATTTGTTCAAGGAGTTAAGGAATAGTTCAGTAGTCATAAGTGAGTGAAATGTACGTTCACTCCATTTGTTCAAGGAGTTAGGAATCGTTCAGTAGCCATAAGTGAGTGAAATGTACGTTCACTCAATTTGTTTTGTTCAAGGAGTTAGGAATAGTTCAGTAGTCATAAGTGAGCGAAATGTACGTTCACTCCATTTGTTCAAGGAGTTAGGAATCGTTCAGTAGCCATAAGTGAGCGAAATGTACATTCACTCCATTTGTTCAAGGAGTTAGGAATCGTTCAGTAGCCATAAGTGAGCGAAATGTACGTTCACTCCATTTGTTCAAGGAGTTAGGAATCGTTCAGTAGCCATAAGTGAGCGAAATGTACGTTCACTCCATTTGTTCAAGGAGTTAGGAATCGTTCAGTAGCCATAAGTGAGTGAAATGTACGTTCATTGGAAGAAGTAGACGAACGTTTTCAAGCTACTGCCTAGCAGAAATCGTAATTTTTAATCTTTTATTTTACCTTTTCCAATCAAGCCTTATATTTTAGCTTAGGTTAATTGACTGTAACTTCTGTAATCACGATATTACAGATCCTTTAAAACAAGCGGCGGTATTGTGATGTATTTACTTGAATCTAGCAAAATAATTATATGGTTTTAGAATTTTTGACGTTTTTTAAAGATGAAGCAATATGTTTTATGCATCGTCTAATAAACAGAAACTTATTTCACCTTTCGAAATGAAATACAGACGCAATAAAACGAAATTGCAAATAAATGGACGTTAGCAGTATAACAAAGCGTTCAAAATATAATAAAAAGTAAATAACGAAATCTGGACAAATTAGATATAACAAGAATCCACTGTTAGGTAAGTACAACTCTGTTATGTAACCGACAATATTACAAAAAGGAACCGCCTACGTGCCTTCACAAAGTGACCGTGGCAACCAGCTCAACTCTACATCGGTTTCCATAGCAACGAATAAGCAAAGCTTACCTTGTAAAATACGACCACGCAGGGTGGTTTTATGTTTTAGTTTAAAGCATTTATAACGGTGGCAAAGCAGTTACTGAGCTGGAAATTATAGTCCCGTAATAAAGTTCCGCTTTGGTTGTGGCTAATTTCATTTCGTAAAATTATTATAAATGTTTTAGAATTATAATCACTCCGTCCTTGGATAACAATAATATAGGCCTAAGTTTATTGAAAATCTGTATGAATATATGAAGTTATTCCCTCAACAACTTAAATATATAATTTAATTGATTTACTGAATTTATTATTGATTTACTGAATTACTTGATTACGTTGGATTTCGTAAGATAATCTAACTGTACATAATAAGTGTCCGAAAGTCAAACATGACTATAATGTCAAGAGGTGTCTTGGTCTTTACATAATATAGGTTATTCCGAGCTTATTTATAAATCATTTTCAAAAACAATTTTCTAGGCAATAAAAAATATAGTATATTTGCTTGTATGGCAATGCATGATTTCACCAATTTTTTTTTATTACATGTAGGTTATGTTATTTTGTGTATGTTATATATTAGCAATAAGTTCAAATGTAAGGATAAGTCTAATATAATAGTATTATGTTTTATATGTCATCGTTACATATACGTGAGCATAACTGACTTGTGAACGATTAAAGATACTTTTTAAATTAGGTTTATACTAACGCCGATTTGATAAAATTTATTAAAAACTAGATAAAGTCAAAGTCTAATAATGAATTTTGTTATGTATAGTACGATTGTTATGCCTTTACTCCATAACATTAGAACATAGAATCTGTACGAAATAAATATCTAAAGGGAAATCGAGACGAATAAGATCTCTCAATGGCAATGTTTCGTTTTTATCCATAGACTAGCATATGATTTTAACCTTTGATATTTAAAAATTATTTTTTTCGATAGTTCCTTTAAAACTACATAAAAATATTCCGGCCATGTGTTTCTGACAGACACACACACACACACACACACACACACACACACACACACACACACACACACACACACACACACACACACACACAAATAGTTTTTAATTTTTGTTTGATTGACCTGTAATTTAGATTTTGAAAAACTAAGTGCTCCAGAATGCATATTGACAGATTCCTGTTGAGGAATGGAGATAAGATTCGAGCTAAAATTTCCTCTGCAAACATGTGCGCAATACTGAATATGCAAGAGATCTTTACTGCAGATTTTTTTTTTTTTGTAGTTGAAAACGTATAAAGGTTTTACATAGAATTAAAATGTTTAGTTCTGGTACAAAAGATTGGGACGAGGCGGCTAAGAAAACAGTAAATGAAAATCTTTTATGCTGGTTAATCTTGAATTTCTGAAGAAGGGTGTTTCCGTTGGGAAATGCTCCTGTTTGTAAATCGTCAGATCAAAGGTTAAACAGTCAGCGAGATGCTTATCCGTGCCTTATCATACGTAAGTAGGTAAGGCCTACTTGGTTTAAATGACAATACCAACTACTTGTCCTTTTTGACCGATATTTATCTCAGTTGCGACCTTTTGACATTGCTTGGCGCCAACGCCACAACTGCATATGCTTAAATGCTGCTTGTATCAGGCTCTGGAATTGTGCTGTAGAACAGTGGTGGATTTAAGAGGGGGTGTAGGGCTAAGGTCCCCCTCCTAAAGTATGGAATAGTGAAAGGTTTCTAAACTATAAAATAACTCTATAAATCTGAAATAAAATGCCATTTCCAATGTTTGCATTCGGCAGTTCGTTCCTGATTTAATTCTACTTATTAATTAGTAGAATATGTTTACAAGCCCTTATTAATCTCTATAGTACCATATTATAATCATGGATGAATACGCCCAACCACAATGTAATAAATAGCTGGTTTGTATTGTAAATGAGGCTAAAGAAGTAATGCCACATAGTAGGCCTATAACTATTTCCCTCAGGGAGAATACCCTTATACTTTACACTATAGCTATCATATTTCCTAATAATCTTCCGTGCGTTCGAATTCTGCCTATCCCCCCCTCCAAATACCCCTCTGGATTCGACACTCCTGTAGAAATTTTAAATGTTGAAGTTTACTTGTAAACTCATTATTAGGCAATGTTAATGTAGATTGTAAAGTAAAACTCGTCCATAAGAAGAAGCGCTCAGTATCCGAAAGTAGCAATCGTTGGTTCATAGAAGTCAAATACAACAGTTTATATGTCAGTATTGCGATTGCTGTAAACGGGTCGAACTTTCTGTCCTGGCTGTTCTCGGTCGACGCCACTCAAAATAATACTGGTAGGAATCCGTATCCCACCAAGCGAACCCTGTACCACGAATTACACACATACTCAGTCAAGACCTGAACTCAGTATGTAAGAGGTCAATGGTTTTACTCTAAGGCCTGCCTTGGTCATTAGACGAATGCTCAAACCAGATCGCGTCTTTGCCCGCTCTTCCAGACCAATATAAGTAGAATTTTCTGAACGACCTGGTTTTAGGTACCTATGAACCATTATGAACATAATCGGAACTTTATTCATTCTCGGTTGATCTTATCTTAAAGTGAGGCACTAAGAATGGAGACTTGTTCTTTGGACGGAACGATTACAACCAACAGCTCTCAATCTAGAGGGCGAACAAATAAAGCAGGTTTAAAATGGATCCAACCTTAAACCATGTGAGCAAAGTCAAGATCCGCAGATGGCTATAGCTACTCCCAATGTAAGAATGAAGAGAGGAAGGACGCTCAATGCTAGTGCCCCTTTATTGTTAGGCGTCTTTTGAGTGGTCTAGTGAATAGTACACTGACTTCAAGGTCCCTGTTTCAGCTCTATACGAAATAATAAGTTCCTTTTAAAGTCTCTGAGGCTTTATACGATCTATTGATTTTTTTATAGTCTGTGTGGCTCTATATGAACTATTGAATCGTTTTAAAGTCTCTGTAGCTCTATATGAACTATAGAATTGGTATTGTATAGTCTCTGTAGCTCTATATGAACTATTGAATTGGTTTTATGGTCTATGTGGCTCTATATGAACTATTGAATCGTTTTAAAGTCTCTGTAGCTCTATATGAACTATAGAATTTGTTTTGTATAGTCTCTGTAGCTGTATATGAACTATTGAATTGGTTTTATAGTCTGTGTGGCTCTATATGAACTATTGAATAGTTTTAAAGTCTCTGTAGCTCTATATGAACTATAGAATTTGTTTTATATAGTCTCTGTAGCTCTATATGAACTATTGAATCGGTTTTATAGTCTATGTGGCTCTATATGCACTATTGAATCGTTTTAAAGTCTCTGTAGCTCTATATGAACTATAGAATTGGTTTTGTATAGTCTCTGTAGCTCTATATGAACTATTGAATTGGTTTTATAGTCTATGTGGCTCTATATGAACTATTGAATCGTGTTAAAGTCTCTGTAGCTCTATATGAACTATAGAATTTGTTTTGTATAGTCTCTGTAGCTCTATATGAACTATTGAATTGATTTTATAGTCTATGTGGCTCTATATGAACTATTGAATCGTTTTAAAGTCTCTGTAGCTCTATATGAACTATAGAATTTGTTTTGTATAGTCTCTGTAGCTCTGTATGAACTATTGAATTGGTTTTATATTCTGTGTGGCTCTATATGAACTATTGAATTCGTTTTAAAGTCTCTGTAGCTCTATACGAACTGTTGAATTTGTTTTATAGCCTGTGTGGCTCTATATGAACTATTTAATTCGTTTTAAAGTCTCTGTAGCTCTATATGGACAACTGAATATGATGTATAGTCTCTGTGTCTCTATACGAGCTATTGAATTCGTTTCAAAGTCTTTGTGGCTCTATAAGGACTATTGAATTCGTTTTAAAATCTCTATGGCTCTAAATGAACTAATGAATTCGTTTTAAAATACCTGTGGCTTTATAGGAATTATTAAATTCGTTTTAAAATCTCTATGGCTCTATATGAACTATTTAATTTGTTTTATAGTCTGTGTGGCTCTATACGAGCTATTGAACTCGTTTTAAGTCTCTGTGGCTCTATACGAGCTATTGAACTCGTTTTAAGTCTCTGTGGCCTATATTAACTATTGAATTTGTTTTATAGTCTGTGTGGCTCTATAGGAACTACTGAATATGGTCTCTGTGGCTCTATACGAGCTATTGAACTCGTTTTAAGTCTCTGTGGTCTATATTAACTATTGAATTTGTTTTATAGTCTGTGTGGCTCTATATGAACTACTTAATATAGGTTATGGTCTCTGTGGCTCTATACGAGCTTTTGAAATCGTTTTGAAGTCTTTGTGGCTCTATAAGGACTATTGAATTCGTTTTAAAATATCTGTGGCCTTATATGAACTATTGGATTAGTTTTAAAGCCTCAGCTGCTTTATATGAACTATTGAATTAGTTTTATAGACTCTGTGCTCTATAGAAAATACTAAATTTGGCTTAAAGTCTCTATACGAACTATTGGATTCGTTTAAAGCTCTCTGTAGCTCCATATGAGAGCAACTATTGAATTGGTTTTACATTGTGTGTGGTTCTATATGAACTACTGAATATGGTTTATGGTCTCTGTAGTTCTATACGAACTATTGAATTCGTTTCGAAGTGTCTGTGGCTCTATACGAACTATTGAATTAGTTTTAAAATATTTGTGGCTATATATAAACTCTTAAATTTTTTTATAGTCTCTGCGGCTCTTTACGAACTACTGAATTCGTTTTTAAGTCTCTGTGGCTCTATACGAACTGTTTAATTAGTTTTTAAAATCTCCGTGGCTCTTTATGAGCTATTGGATTAGTTTGAAAAATCTCCGTGGCTCTTTATGAGCTATTCGATTAGTTTTAAAAATCTCCGTGGCTCTTTATGTGCTTTTGAATTAGTTTTAAAAATCTCCGTGGCTCTTTATGAGCTATTGAGTTAGTTTAAAAATCTCCGTGGCTCTTTACGAACAAAGCGACTGTAAAAATTACTTTGTTGCACTTAAATAATGAGCTCTATTCCCGTTTCTACGTTTCTGTGCAATGAATGGTTTCTGTGCAATGAATGGTTTCTGAATAATATGACCCAGAATGTTCTGTTGTAGTCGGTTTAATGTTCAGTTGTAGACATATTAATTGTTGTAGGTTACTAAGAGATGTTTTTGCTAAACACATCATCATAATGCTATGATCCGATTAGGGAAGCGTAAGCGCGCAGGGTTCGGCATCGAGACGGATGATTTATAGTAGTGGAGAATTAATGGACTTGTTGCACACTGGAGTTGTAGTTTAGTTCGCTGAGTGCAAAGTAGGGAGCAGTGGTTCTACAGCTGTCAGATCCTTCTCACGTCGAATACCACGGTCACGTATTTTACTGTTCCTTTCAACCTTCAGTGATTTTTTTATTCCTACGTTTTGTATTTATGTGCTGTTCGTATTTGAAATAAAATCCTGTAAGATGATTTGAGAATATTTGAATGTTTCAATAGCAACATATAACCTCGCGCGTTTCTATCAGTTAATCACGGCCATCTTTTCGTTAGCCTTGCCCAAGGGCCAAACCTCAAGAATGGGACGTGTTCTTAGGAAGGAGTGACTACAATCAGAAGTCCACAACCTGAACACTATAGCCCTTAGAGCTTGAAAAAATGACGTCATTTTCCCGTGATGAAAGTTTAGGTCATTTTTAGTGAGAGTATGTTGCACTTCATAGCTTATTTTTTTCCAACCCAATTCCTATAAACGTACGCTTACGCGGTACAACTAGTCCTGTAATACGTGACGCCTCTTTCAGGGCTGTTGCCTAATGTAGCACTGCAAAGGCGTATAAATTAAGATTTTATCAGTTTCATTTAACACTTCTAAGACTTTTTCAATTCCTTCTTTTTATGTAAAACAATTTTTATACAAATTTGATTTATGGTACAGAAATTTAACTTCTAACGAGATATAGCTGTATACAACAACTGTGGCGTAATATTTAACATAAATAAATGTAACCTCTATACCACAAATCACTTTTTTCTTTTATTTAAAACCTTATGTACATTTCGATTGCATAGCAATCATCCTCAGAGGTAATTTACAATAAAAATACTCTGAGAGGTATTTTATTTTGTAAATTTTATGTTTTACATAGGTATATTTATTGTAAATCACCTCTGAGGATGAGTGCTATGCAATCGAAATGTACATAAGGTTTTAAATAGAAGAAAAAAATCATTTGTGGTATAGAGGTTACATTTATTTATCTTTAACGAGTTGTTTACAGATTTTTTCCAATAAAAATTATTTTATATCTTTTTCTTCATTACTCGGAATTGTTGTTACAAACTCAGCTGTAGGGCTAGCTTATACGATTATTGGATTTATAACCGCTTCTTGATTATACAGTACTTGGATGTGAAATGGATATGAAGCGACAGCCAGGAACAGATTCAATTTATAAAATATATACAGCGAACGCCTACGTTGCCGTATCGACCTGTGTGCGATACGTGCTTTGTAGAGACTCTCGAAAGGGAAACTGTTATTTGTGCGTCACAGGTCGTTGAGGAAAAAATTAATTATTTAGACAGGCAGGACTTGTGTTAATGGCTACTCGCCTATCGGTCTGCGATGCTTGCGTCAAGGAAAATATAAAATTTTAAATGAGGATAAAATTAAATAATTACTTGCATTAGTCGCTATTAAACACAAAGTTGTTAAAATGTAATCAAATAAAATTATATAAATTGTTTGTTAAATTATATAATAATATAATTTATATTAAATAATAATTTTTATGTAGTTGTTTTATTGAATATATCTTTTTTTCTTTAACCCTTTTAAAATTGTTAATGTCCGTTTGAAAATTATGATTAGGCGAATAGAGTTAATTTTCTTAGTGGGGATGCTAGTAGGTGGCTCATTAAGCAAACAGTTAATATTGTTGCAAGTGATTAGGCACATTTAGGTTCACAAGACAGGTTACATCATACAGACTAACCTTTCTTAAACGAGCAAGAGACAGTTCTTTTCAAAATTTTGAGGATAAATTCCCTCTGCTTTGTGCTATGATGCAGATCTCAGGCTAAGCAGGAATTGGGCGAAAAGCTCCAAGATTTCCTCAGGATCAGTGACGACAATGTACGCTATTCGACCAGTGTATCTGACGAAAGGTTTTATGCCATTCAAACCGAATCTGTAGATGTTTATACGATGAATGTTTACAAGATTAATGAAGAGGAAAAGACAATCCACGAGGTAAGTTGTGTAGTGACTAATAGAAATGTAAATATGCAAATTGTTGCCGCCGTAGGATAGTAAGAAGAGTGTTTATCGTTTTTACTTCCGTTGAGGAATTAACTGTAGGACACGTGTATAATGGCTTCCAAGAATGAGGGGCCCAGGGAAACACGGTTAATTAACCACGGATGAAGGCAGATTAATCTGTGCGTCTTGGTTCTGAAATCATTGAAGATGCATTCAGAAAATTCATCATAGAAATTCTTGCAAAGAATTTATTTGTTTTATTCCTACAAGTTTTTTTATAAAACTATGAACGCATTTAAAAGACGCAACCAAGATTTCTTTCAAATATGTCTTAATTTTCAATCTAAGACTAAGAGAAAATATAGATCCAGTCAGGGCACTTTGGGTTTGCTGCGCACCTATAGATTGCTTTCAAATATGTCTTAATTTTCAGTCTAAGACTAAGAGAAAATATAGATCCAGTCAGGACATTTTGGGTTTGCTGCGCACCTATAGATTGCTTTCAAATATGTCTTAATTTTCAGTCTAAGACTAAGAGAAAATATAGATCCAGTCAGGGCACTTTGGGTTTGCTGCGCACCTATAGATTGCTTTCAAATATGTCTTAATTTTCAGTGTAAGACTAAGAGAAAATATAGATCCAGTCAGGGCACTTTGGGTTTGCTGCGCACCTATAGTGAAAAAAATCCTTAGATACAAGTGGGAAGTAATGAAAGCAGTTTGGTTAAGTTCTTTAGACGTTTATAAGTTCTTAATGTGAATCCTTTAAACAGTAGATATTTTCTTGAGGTTGAGTGCTACTTCGCCAAATGCTCTTTCGGCAAGCAACAAAATTCCTAGAAAACAGTTGCATTTCGGCAAGCTCGGTTTTACAAATTACCATAAACGTTAATGAGGCTATCTCGTCCAGAAGAAATTTTGACGAGGGTTGAGGCGGTTCAGGTAACTTCTTTAATTTATAAATGGAAAGTATTTCCTGTAAATATGTAACCATTTTTAAATACTTCCACAAGTGTTTAAATTTAACAGCGTTTTCGCTTTATTCAGGCATCATAAGTTGATAATAATCATCAGTAAACTAACTAAGGTGAAAGCGCTTTTACATTTAAAAAGTGTTATTTATTTAGAAGTTCAGATAGTCGAAGGTAAATGGCCCCTTATGCTTACGTGCAGAATCTATGTTGTGGGGGTCAGAGTCCGTTATTTCATCCTATTCTTGTTAATTGTTCCTGTAGGCACGAAATATTTTTTTTTTAACCAGTATTTATAAACATAAACGAGAAACATATAATAATCTAAACAAAATCTGCTTGTTTTTCTTGTCAATCTCTTACAAATACCGGACTGTCAGCCGTTCACCACATTTTCCAAGCAATTGGGGAGGTATACATAAAATTACGATTTTTAGTTATGAATATTTGTTATGCTATGATGATCATGTGGTAAAAATGTCAAATGGATATCTCTAACGGTTCTTGGGATAATGATACCTAAAGTTTAAAAATATAAAACTTTTGGTAAACGCAAAAACACTTAAATCTGTTCACAATTTTATGTAAATTACAATGTTATAAGCTTCCTGAACAGTAACCACCATCCACGCCCAATAAGTATCTTTCTTTTCTTTGCACTCTGGACTCTTGGGCTGCTATGTCTGCTTTTCGTGTCCGTAGGTCATCCTCGTCCTTCAGTACAGCAACTATGTTCACATTAACCACTAAGTCCTAGGCCTTTTAAACTTACAATCTGCCAATTCTACACCATTAAATCTCAAAAGGTTACTTTAGTTCCTATTTCCAGGGAGTTTTTCTACAAATTTGTTTTTGGGAATTCTTGTTCACAAACGTTGTCGAATCATTATTTTACAGTTCGCGTTTTGCCATGTAGATATTTTTGAAGTGACCTGGATGGGCCCAAGCTTGAAATGTAGGTTTTATAGCCTCCATTACTGATTAGCCAAAACAATGAAAATATAGTCATAAGAAAACCTTAACAAAACCCAAATATATCCATCCAAGTTAGGCGGGACCAGAATCATGACACAAAAAACCACGGTAAGAGTAGGCCTATTTTCAAAATTAAAAGAAATATAATTATAACTGTTAGAATTTTAAAAACATTGCATAGAGTTGTTCAGAATGAAACGTACTTTAAAAAAATAAAATAAAAATAGTTAAAGAATTTTTTTGCGTTTAGCCTCCCTCAAGTTGTAAAATGGTATATAGTCTACTGAAAAGTTGTACAGTACAAAAATCAATCTATGTAAATAAATTTTATACATAGAAAAGTAATACAACGGTTATTGTTTTTAAAATGTCTTAATTATAACGTTTTGAAGCATATAACGTAGGCAGCTTTGGATGTATCTTAATTAGGCTATCACCTGATTTGTGAAAATATTTTTTTTTATTCTCACTATGTTGTTTACATTATAAGTATTTAATTGTAAAATTTATTTGACTGGCAAACGAGCCACATCCACTATTACAAACATCAACAAATTAGATAACATTCTACCCATTTATAAGAACGCGTTGGGACGCATTGAATTCAAACAGTTATTGTAGACCTGTCAAACTGTCAAGTATAGGTTTTTGCCGAAATCGCACTAGTGGGCAGGTAAAGAATTGCCTCTTTTAGTGGAAGTGCCAACTACCTGCCGTCTTCGTGGAAATTCGGCGAGATAGCACCTTTGCCGAAATGGCACTTGATGAAATGGCACTACAAGATTTTCTGAAAATGTACTTTTTCTTTTCAGAGAAAGAATAGTATGAATTAATTATGATTATTCGGAATTTTTTTTGAAATTTAATTAATACGTTTAGCATTAATATTCTCTATAGTTTAAACAATTCTGCTGACAGAATTAAACATTATTTAACATATTACCTAACATTCAATTAGTCACATATTTATTTAAATAAATTGTGAGACTTTTATCGGAATTTTGGAAAAAAATGAATGATAAATGTCTCAGTATTACAGTTTTACACAATAGTTTTCCCACTAACATGGTTTCACCTATTTCTTGTATATGTATTATCCAAGCCGTATATGTATTTCTTTCTGTATCTATTCAAGCAGTAAATCAGAAAACCATAATGAAAGGTAAATAAATTTGCCACTATAAACGTTCCTATAGGAACGTTAATTACTTTTGATTTATTTATTAAATGAAAATTTAATATATTTTTATAATTATTAATATAAAATAATTTTTAACTGTGGTTATCCTGTTAAAATAACACACGATATTATGAAATATCCTTGAAGTAAATATTGTTCGTGGTATTTGTAGTAAGAAACTAATAAATCGATGTTTGAGGACCAAAACGTTTGCGGTTCGAATAAAGAACGCCCGCTTAAAATCAACAATTTGTTCCTCAATAGAAATAAGTTATTGACGGTACCCTCTAGGCCGGATGTTTGACGTTTGTTTTAGGCGATCACCAACTGAGTGGGGGAGTATGAGCTAGTTTATCGGAAAACTCTTTCGAGGGTATTATATTACCAATTATAAATCCACTTGCTATTTTTGATTATATAAATGAAATGATTATTATATATTTTTATAATTTTTCTTAAAAAATAATGCTATTTTTATATTCCTTGTTATAATATCATAATAGGAGGTTTTCTCAAAGTAAATATTGTTCGTGGAATTTGTTTTTAGAAACTAATAAAACAATATTTAAGGGCCAAAGCGTTGAGCTTCAAGTAAAGAACGCCAGCTCAAAATCAACAATTTATTCCTTAACAGACATAAGTTATTGATTGTGAGTCGGTGTTCCTTATTATTTAATCAACACTTAATTGTTAGTGTTATTTCGCTATGCATTCCACATGACCGATGGGGATGTAGAGTCTGCTGACAGATTGACGCTACCCTCTAAGCCGGATGTTTGAGGTTTGTATTAGCGATCACAATCTGAGTTGCGGAGTATAAGTTAGTTTGTTGGTTCCCTCTAGGCCGGATGTTTGAGGTTTGTTTTAGGCGATCACCAACTGAGTGGCGGAGTATAAGTTAGTTTGTTGGTACCCTCTAGAAAGGATATTTGAGGTATGTTTTAGCGATCACCACTTGAGAGGCGGAGTATAAGTTAGTTTGTTGGTACCCTCTAGGCCGGATGTTTGAGGTTTGTTTTAGCGATCACAACCTGAGTTGCAGAGTGTAAGTTAGTTTTTTGGTACCCTCTAGACCGGATATTTGAGGTTTGTTTTAGCGATCACCACCTGAGAGGCGGAGTATAAGTTAGTTTGTTGGTACCCTCTAGAAAGGATATTTGAGGTATGTTTTAGCGATCACCACTTGAGAGGCGGAGTATAAGTTAGTTTGTTGGTACCCTCTAGGCCGGATGTTTGAGGTTTGTTTTAGCGATCACCACCTGAGAGGCGGAGTATAAGTTAGTTTGTTGGTACCCTCTAGACCGGATTTTTGAGGTTTGTTTTAGCGATCACAACCTGAGTTGCGGAGTGTAAGTTATTTTGTTGGTACCCTCTAGGCCGGATGTTTGAGGTTTGTTTTAGCGATCACCACCTGAGAGGCAGAGTATAAGTTAGTTTGTTGGTACCCTCTGACCGGATTTTTGAGGTTTGTTTTAGCGATCACAACCTGAGTTGCGGAGTGTAAGTTATTTTGTTGGTACCCCCTAGGCCAGATGTTTGAGGTTTGTTTTAGCGATCACAACCTGAGTTGCGGAGTGTAAGTAAGTTTGTTGGTACCCTCTAGGCCGGATGTTTGAGATTTGTTTTAGCGATCACCAACTGAGTGGCGGAGTATAAGTTAGTTTTTTGGTACCCTCTAGACCGGATGTTTGAGGTTTGTTTTAGCGATCACAATCTGAGTTGCGGAGTGTCAGTTATTTTGTTGGTACTCTCTAGGCCGGATGTTTGAGGTTTGTTTTAGCGATCACAACCTGAGTTGCGGAGTGTAAGTTATTTTGTTGGTACCTTCTAGGCCGGATGTTTGAGGTTTGTTTTAGCGATCACAACCTGAGAGGCGGAGTATACGTTAGTTTGTTGGTTCCCTCTAGGCCGAATGTTTGAGGTTTGTTTTAGCGATCACCGCCTGAGAGGCGGAGTATAGGTTAGTTTGTTGGTACCCTCTAGACCGGATTTTTGAGGTTTGTTTTAGCGATCACAACCTGAGTTGCGGAGTGTAAGTTATTTTGTTGGTACCCTCTAGGCCGGATGTTTGAGGTTTGTTATAGCGATCACAACCTGAGAGGCGGAGTATAAGTTAGTTTGTTGGTACCATCCAGGCCGGATTTTTGAGGTTTTAGGCGATCACCACGTGAGTGGTGGAGTGTAAGTTAGTTGGTGGGTACCCTCTAGGCTGTATGTTTGAGGATTGTTTTAGCGATCACCACCTGAGTAGCGGATTATAGGTTAGTTTATTGAAAAGCCTCTGGAGTATACTAAAATCAAGATTTGAACAAAAGAACCCAAAGTGGAAACTGGTGATGAAAGGTTTAGTCTTGCTTGCAAGTCCCTCGAGGAGTCCACTTTGGAACTTTCCCACGCTGTACTGCATTCTAAATACTCTGATAAACATGGTCACCGTTCTTGGAAAAGAGTAATTAGATAAAACAATCGTCCAGTTTTGAGGTGTGAACTTTTCTCCAGTTTTCCTTATAATGGTAATCTGATGTTGAAGTTTTCTTCTGGCTTTTAGCAATTAATTGCCTAATTGGGATAGAGATAACACTGTGGCTATTAAAGTCATTATAAGATGGTTTAATCTACAGGGGCTTTATTTAGGAATATATCAGGAAATCTCAGCGTTCTACCACTTACGTAGTCGCATCGTCACCTGCCAGTCATGTAAGATCCCAAAGTTTGTTTATATATTTTCTAGTCGGTTACATTTTTTATAAAGAGTTGTACAAAGTTTAATATTTCTCTAATGTATGTAATTAATTCGTTGTTAAACAAATTTAATGCTTTAAAGTGTTTAAAAATTATATTGTGCGCGCTTTTATTATTTTTTTCTATTAGCTCACACTCTCCTGATATATATCTTGTAAAAATTTTTAATCTTGAGTAAAATACAGTTCTATTTATCCAATCGCGTTCAAATAATTTTTTTTAACCCGTAGTGGATGATATTTGATCTTAACAAAGTTTTTTCAAATATTTATCCAGTAATTGAATTACAAAATTTAGATGTCTATGCCGGATTCGAACTGAGTATCTTCATGTTAAAAGACTTTCCCATAGCTAGAAGTATATATCTCAAAGTAGTAGCCTATGTGAATTTTTCTTTTGCTCCCATCTGGTTGTCGTCGAAACCTGTATTCAATGATAAATTGTTACCATGGTTACCCCATAATATCATAAATAATGCTCTAGGATTAAAAATGAATAAAACAAACAAACTGGATTAACGTTATCGAACCTTGCTTCACAAACGGACAGTGCGAAAGGGTATCGAAAAAAAAGCACAGCACAATGCATGCGAAAAAAAGAAAGGTTATTAATAGTAATAAAAAAAAATAATAGTCCAACACCATACATATAAAGGAAAATGGAAAAGAAATTCGCTTTATATTTTGCCACTTAATATTGTTATGGTAACATATGTATGTACATATTTATATTAGTTTTAATTATAAAATAGAAAGAAACTAAAATAAAAATTTTCTGTGTTGATTAAAGTAGGAATTGGCTTAAATTTTTTTTATTACGTGTTTAAGGTGTAATTCTTACCCTTGTTCTAGTGAAGAAGCTATATTATAGTTGAATAATTTATTAACAATTAGATTCTAAGCCCTAAAATGTTATATAAATTATTTATAAATAATATTCACAAACCCCAACAGACAATCAATAAATTATTCCTCAGATGCATATCAGTGGCAGTCATCATCAGTGAATATAGGTAATACTACATCCTAACATGTAACTATAGGTAAGGTATTACTTACTGGCGATCATGATTGTCACTGAACACGTTTCACGAATAAATTATTGGTTTTGAGTTAGTCATTACCTGTGCTCACAATCAAAGCTGAAACGTTTTCGTGGAAAAGTTACGTACACTACAAAGTTTAATATAACGTATAGCGATCGCACGTTTTTCGTTACTATTATTATAATTTAAATATTTGTAAATAAATAATTGTAAAGTTACATAATAACTTCCCCCTATCATTAGAATATAAATAATTGGTATTTTATCTAGAATTATCAACTGTTTAGATAATATATTTCCGAGTATTTAAAATAATTTTTGTACAATTAATTTTTAATATTTCACCTAATTGCGTTCGTTAATATAAAAACAAGTAATATATATATATATATATATATATATATATATATATATATATATATATAAATATATATATATATATATATATATATATATATATATATATATATATATATATATATATATATATATAATTAATGTCAATTCCTACTTAGGCCAGCGAAATATATTTTAGTTATCGTTTAATAAATAATTTCAAATAATATAAATAAAGTAACATAACTTATGCGTTAGAACAGCTGTTCTATGACATAACCTATAACATAAAATCAGCTGTTTTATGAAATCATATGTTATACTGATTTTCAACAAAATGGGACGAAATAACTATATTGCATGCCTTCCTTTTGTGAAAAGTTTTTCTGCTATATAAAATTAAAATTAATTAATTGTTAAATTAGTTAATTATTACTTGAAAAACACTAATAAAATCAAGTGTCTTCCACTACAAGTTTAAAATAATGTATTTGAACATCAGTGGATGAATAAAACGTATTTTATTAACGATTGAAAATTTGAACTATATGTGTGTATATATATATATATATATATATATATATATATATATATATATATATATATATATATATAGGGAGAGTGTGAACTAATTGAAGGAATTTAAAAAGTACAATTTTTGAAAATAGTGTCCTCAAAATAACACTACAACGTGTTTGTATATGTTCTGTCTATGAAAAAAAAACATGTTATTAATCGGTTCACATGTATAATTAGACATATTTGTTATTGTATTATAAGATGTAAATCCGTGTAAAGACGTGGACAAATAGCAAACTGTAGAACAATGAAGGGCGGAAGCTTTACGCTTGGCAGGAGTAAAAGAAAAAAAACAAGAATAATGTGCGTCGAAGTGCTGTGCGCGTGCTTCAGCTGTTGCATGATTCACTGGGAGAGGTGGGGAAGGGAGGGGAAGACGCTTCCCGACGCTACCGAGGACGCCGTGAGCTCGCCTTAAAAGGAGCCCTCCGCGTCGCTGTAGCCATGTGAGAACCCTACAAGTACACTCAGCACTGGACAAAACCATGAACAACGTGCCTTTATTAATTATTCTTTTATCGCCCCTCATTTTCTATCGTGTTTAATGTATTTTTGTCTCAATATTCTTAAAAATTGTTTCATTGAATCTTTTCTAAATGTTATGATATATACGTTTTCTTCTTTTGTAAACTCATAACTTATGCATTTAGTGTCCAAATGTTTTTTTTTTATATATCTCTTATACTTCTTGAGTTTGCTTTTCCGTTAGAGATTAGACAAGATCCCCATGAAGACAGCCGCCAGGTTTATTCGTCTGTTCTTAAATTCTAGCACTCCTTTTCTTTCCTTCAGTTCATCCAATTATAACTATTGTTCTCTCCATCTTGAAACAAATTCGCATTCTTGAATATTATAGTTCCCTTCTTATTTTCTTCAAGCATGTATAAGATGTAAAATTTTAACAATTTTTGTATCAATTCTATTAGAAACATCTATTTATATTAACTAATATAATCTATTTCCTCGTCGTGTCTTCTTGCAAATATGATCTTTTTTCTTTTCTCTTCTATTTTAATCCGGTTTTCAGAGTAAGAAAATCACTGAATTATTTTTCAATAAATTTTTTAATACATGCCGTTGATGTCTGTTACTAAATTTTTTTAATTTTGTTAGCAGTTTTAAATGGTTTCTCTTTAAATATTTTTCTTAGCAATTTTCTACTTGTTGGGAAGCTCTATATTGTATCATAATAGACATATTGACTTACCATGGGATTCTGATACGATAGAAATACGATGTTATTAATGGTGGTCACCAGTAAGATGTAAGAGGTGTATTTCTGTTTTTTCCTTCTTTATTGTTGGTTTAGTTTTACCGTTTATTTATCTGAAAAAAATATGTAATTTTGACTTACATTCTTGTCTTAGAATCTAAATACTATCATCTTTATTGTTATTTCAAACATTAATCAATTTTTATTTTCTCTATTGCTGTATATAGTTTTAATATATTCTAAATTTTCTTTATAGACTTAACAAATAGGCGAGCGTATTAATTAAATTAGATATTTTGTGGTTCATTTTTCAATGAACGCGAGAGTACCAGCTGAGGGCACGTGCCAAGAAAGCAGCAAGCCAGGGGTCGCTATTTTTAGCCATGTTGTACTCTTGTGGGCCCCCACTCCGGTGGTAAGGCTCCCCTGCATTGACTAATGACTTTGTACCTTCTCTATAAACAACCGAGATCGTTGTTTTTACGGGTCGCAATTGCTCCGGACTCGGGGAACAACGAACCCGTCTTTCTACTGCAATAAGGACATCACCGGGGAGGGAGTTATTATATTCAACGCATTAGAGTAAACAAGTAAGCCAACTAGCTTTTTCAAAACAGCGTTAAAGGCTGAAATAATACTGGAT
The DNA here is from genome assembly GCA_036971475.1 of Prosapia bicincta. Classification (NCBI taxonomy): domain Eukaryota; kingdom Metazoa; phylum Arthropoda; class Insecta; order Hemiptera; family Cercopidae; genus Prosapia; species Prosapia bicincta. Next base: position 29,379,791 of record JBAIZL010000006.1, on the reverse strand, counting down.
AATTGTGTAATAAGTTTAAATATGTTATCAAACACACGACGAGAACAAATAAAATTAATTAAGAAGTTATAAAAAATGTTTCTACCCCAAATACTGGAAACATACTTTCACTATAGCGTAGAACAGCTACTCCAGTTAGTACCCTGTGATTCTGAAGCCTTTCTGATATGTGTACCACATCGGATTCCTTTGCACTAAGATTAACTATAACCAGAGCTATCCAACGAGACACGTATAATACCTTAGCTTTTCTGGTACGTATTGCTTCTTAGCATTAATTATATACACCGTGTCGGACCTGAAACTGGTACTAGAACAATAGCTACATGATATTTTAATACCCGACTTTTACAGTGAACGGCTTGGAGGAGTTGCTAACTGTATCACCTAGAGCAGAGGTCTCCAACCATGTTTTATACAAGGGCTTCATCGAAAACTTTTGGAGGAAAGGCGGGCCGACAATATTTCAGGACCGAAGGTCTAGCCCCCCTCTCATACACCCAAGAAGTTTTTCTAAACAAGAACTCAGTGGCGGTTTTTGAGATTTTCTTGTTTAGTTTTTTACTTGTTTTCAAGCTAGTTTTAAATTTATGGAGAAAATACGTGGTAGGTGAGAGACGAGTACTGTACTCATATGGTAAAAATGCTTAATGGTATTTTTAATAGTAAAAATGCTTAAAAAGAAATATATTACCAAATATTTTTTTTCAGTATGCTAGCTTTCTACGGTTTGGAAAAAATCTGTTAACAGGCCGGTTTGGAGACCCCGGACCTAGAGTTAAAGTCATGGACGTGTAATTATTTATACAATAAGTTAGCGTTCACGGCTTCCACATTTTTTTTTTCAGAATAATGTTTCCATTGGCATTCCGTATTGATCCAGTTTGTTGTACAATACATAGAAGCAGATGCAACGGCAATAAGGCTGCAGTATTTCGTCACGTAACCGTCCACCAGATACAAATCGCTTCTTGTTTGTATACTCAACAGATTTGACCTTGAGAGACGAACAAGTCAACACCCATTACGATCGTCCGCGAGGCATTATTGCCATTTTATTTCTAAGGCCCATTAGTGAGTCAGCTAAAGGACAAAAGATCTGTAAATGTAATTTTGCTGACAAACAAAGTTAAAAATACAAACATACTACTGAAATTGTGTCGGTTTTCCTACAGGAAATATTTATGTTGCAGGAAGCGACTATTCAAGGAAGGGTTGCTGCTTGTTCTAATAGAGCATGCTAGCCTTGTAACGTTTCCTCAATGCTACTCAATCTCATTTAACTATATGTGGTTCTTCTTCTTCATTCACATTCTATCCATTTCTTGCAAGTAGTAAGTTGAATCCAACGTTATGGTTTTTCAGCTCTAGTTCAAATACTATTATCACACGGTCTTTACTAACTGATATCCTGTCATCTCTTTAGTCCTACCTAAGTCCGTCGAGTATACACCAATAGAGAGTGGGTCTATTTCTGATTTCGCACGTTTGTGCAGTGCTTCCACTCTACATCACCACCGAGGGGGTCCATGTCCCTATCTTACCTCTTTTCACAGTCCTTTGAGGGCGATAACAGTTTTACTGGCTGATCACTTCAAAACTACTATACGCACTACTGTACTTTCACCGGTGTGAATATATTAAAATGAGTAAGATTTCAACTGGATCCAGTTTTCAAATACGAGTTTTAATGTTACGCACATTTAAAGTCAGTATTAAATTCAGTGATTGTTTCCGATCATAGTTAGGTCTATTACCTTATACACCACTATATTTAAATCAATAGGAATATATTTGTATAAGTATAATTTGAACTGGATCCAGTTTTTAAAAAGGGGTTTTAGGTTAGGTACTTTTAAAGTCGGTGTTGAATTCAGTGATTGGATCAAGCATAGTTAGGCTTAATGCCTTATACACCTCTATATTTAAATCAATAGGAATATATTTGTATAAGCATAATTTGAACTGGATCCAGTTTTTAAATATGGTTTTTATGTTAGGAACTTCAAAGTCAGTATTAAATTCAATGATTGGATCTAGTCATAGATAGGCCTAATACCTTACACACCACTATATGTAAATCAATAGGATTATACTTGGATAAGTATGATTTGAACTGGATCCAGTTTTTAAAAATAGGAGTTTTATGTTAGGTACTTTTAAAGTCGGTGTTGAATTCAGTGATTGGATCAAGCATAGTTAAGTCTAATACCTTATTTACCACTAAATTTAAATCAATAGGAATATATTTGGATAAGTGTGATTTGAACATGATCCAGTTTTTAAATGGCTTTTTTATGTGAGGCACTTTTAAAGGCAATGTTAAATTAAGTGATTTTATCCAGTCATAGTTAGGCCTAATACCTTATGCACCACTAAATGTAAATCAATAGGAATATATTTGGATAAGTATGATTTGAACTGGATCCAGTTTTTAAATAGGGTTTTTATGTTAGGCACTTTTAAAGACAGTGTTAAATTCAGTGATTTTATCCAGTTATAGTTAGGCCTAATAACTTATGCACCACTATATTTAAATCAATAGAAATATATTTGGATAAGTATGATTTGAACTGGATCCAGTTTTTAAATAGGGTTTTTATGTTAGTCACTTTTAAAGACAGTGTTAAATTTAATGATTGGATCCAGTCATAGTTAGGCCTAGTACCTTATACACCACTATATTAAATCAATAGAAATATATTTGGATAAGTATGATTTGAACTGGATCCAGTTTTTAAATAGGGTTTTTATGTTAGGCACTTTTAAAGACAGTGTTAAATTCAGTGATTTTATCCAGTCATAGTTAGGCTTAATAACTTATGCACCACTATATTTATATCAATAGAAATATATTTGAATAAATATGATTTGAACTGGATCCAGTTTTTAAATAGGGTTTTATGTTAGGAACTTTTAAAGACAGTGTTAAATTTAATGATTGGATCCAGTCATAGTTAGGCCTAGTACCTTATACACCACTATATTTAAATCAATAGAAATATATTTGGATAAGTATGATTTGAACTGGATCCAGTTTTTAAATAGGGTTTTTATGTTAGGCACTTTTAAAGACAGTGTTAAATTCAGTGATTTTATCCAGTCATAGTTAGGCCTAATAACTTATGCACCACTATATTTAAATCAGTAGGAATATATTTAGATACGTATGATTTGAACTGGATCCAGTAATGAAATATAATGCAAAGTGTCTTTTAAATTTGGTATTGAATCTACTGGTTCCATTACTTAAGCATGATACCGTAAAACATACAGTAAACCGGGACGCGCAAAATACTTGCCAGCATGAAGCTGTATCATCACTCAACAAACATACACAGTCCTATCTAGATAGCTGTATACGCCGTTTGGTGTTATTCAGAGTTTAGTAGCTGAGGTTAGCTTAACGTTGAAGGTAGATCTGTATAACGTTCCACCTAGAACTCAGACCCTGTCGAAATCTATTACATTTCTCTCTGCATCCAACATTCAGTTAACATCCCCCCACCCCATTCATGTACGGTTTTTATCTTAAAATTCAAAATACTTGTAAAACTTTTCTTTTCATATTACAATGTTTAGAAGTTTTGTTCTAACAATTAATAGGCTATATATAAAAAAATATATATAAATCATTTCCTACTTGGCCAACAAAGAAAATTTTTACTTTAGTTCCTTTTTATTAAATAATTACAATTAAACCACTACTACTAGTTTATACTATATGCATATATTTATATATTAAATTATTCAGAATAAATATATTCTTGTTTTTGAAATATTTTTAATTTATTATATATATATATATATATATATATATATATATATATATATATATATATATTAATATATATTTCATAAATTAAAAATATTTCAAAAACAAGAATACATTTAATACAAATATTATTCAAAGCTTTTCGCCGATAAAACAGTACCAGCATCTTCAGGAAAAATATCTATGTAACAACATATTTTTAGAAAATTTAAATCATATGTACTACAAACAACCATATGTTTATAAGTATTGCACTTTATGTAATTTTTTCTGTAACATCAATGACCTTATAAATAGTTTGGTCCCTTGATCTCACTTGAATTGGTTCATCAATTAATCTGTCTTTAACTTTATGTTTATAAATTTCCAATGTTTCACATATATTTATCTAATCCTTCCCTTAATTCTTTTATTAATTTCATATTTTCTATTTCATATATATATATATATGTATGTAATATTTTTATAGGGCCTACCCTATATTAAAATTTTAAATCGTTAATAAAATACTTTTTATTTATCTTCTCAAGTTTAAATACTTTTTTTTACTTGCAGTGTGTGTACCTTTTTTACTTTATGTTAATTCAATTTTTTTCAAATAATAATCCATTAACTAACATTTTTTTAAAAATGATGTCTTTAGGTTTGATTCGAACTGAATGATTATATGTTGGAAATCCAGCAGTTCAGTAAATATATTTGAACTTGAGGGGATGAATAGAAAAGTATTTTATTAACAACTGAAACTTTGAACATGATATAAGTTATATTACGAGATTGTGAACTATAAGAAGGAATTGAGAAATACTAAACGTTTATGGATAAAATATATCTACAAAAAGCAGAGTGTTGTAAAAACCGATGAAACTTCCTAAATTTCCTTGTCTGCTGGAGGGCATGGATAAGTTTCCGCCGGGAAACCCATTCTGCTTGGACATCCGCGTCCGCTGGCTTGATTACCAGTCGGAAACTCCGTTTTTTTTGCGTTTTCACGTCAAACGAAAACCGCCCCGAAATCTTCCACAGGCATCATTCGGTGTTATTAAACGTGTGAAACCCGTTTAATGACGTGGCCTGAAATGCTCGGCTCTTGTAAACAAGTCGGATAACTGGCACCCCGTCGATTAATTTTGTGATAGATTGTACATTATGTAAATTGTTTGTTCTTGAACTTGTAGACAAAAAGTGCTTAGTGTCTTTTGTGCTAAATAATGGATTCCTTGTAAGAAAATGTTGTTCCAACGATTTGTTTTGTCGTTATTGAAAATGCTACATTTTATTAGGAAACAGTGTCGACAACATTTAGTTACGTTTTGGGCTGAAGCCAGGAGGCACTTGTGTTTTGCCTCAGGTGGTACATTAACCCTGAAAGATAAGGTTGAATTTACAATGACTGAGAAATCTTTCGTCATTTAACACTGTGGGACTGACAAAAAAAAGTAGGTTAGCAAATGAAAAACATTTCAGATAAAAAAAGACTGTCCAAACGTTAGACTAGATGCAAAGAAAGTTATGGATACATCTGTGACAACATAGGGCTTGCTGTGCCTGTAATAACAAACCACTGTGTAATACCGTTAACAGTAACACTAATGACGGTAAATATTGAAATAGCCCGCTCAAAATCTCACTACACACTAGTTTATTAAAACCTACAGACTAGTTTCGACAATATCGCCTTTATCAATGATTGGCTACTACTCTCGTAAAGTTTAATACTGATGTTGGTTTTGTCAGTAGTACCCAATCACTGATGAAGGCGACATCGTTGTCGAAACTAGCCCGTATATTTTTATAAACTAGTCTGTAGTGAGGTTTTGAGTGGGCTATTTTAATATTTACCGTTGTGAATTGTTGTCACTATATAAGTTCTAATTTACTTAGCAAAACTAACAATTAAAAGCACAATTGACAATTGTTATAATAAAATTTTCAAGGATAATTGTTCTAACGCTAAAGAAAAGCATTTGTCTCTAGAGTAACAAATAGAGACTGAGCAGAGCCTCTATTGGAGATTATTGGTCCATATTAGCCATAATTAGTGTATGGAGGTGATCTTGGTTAGGTTTAATACTTATTTTGGTTACTTGGAGCCATCGCCGAATGAGGTTGCACGGATGGATTTTTTACGCATATTTAATATAAGCTGTCAGAGGGTTGTTACCTCGTGAAGTTATGTTTTAACTTCCCATATGAAGATTTAAAATTAATATAAAATTCTATATAAAACTGGTCAATATACAATATTTTTTTAAAGCGGATATACGGTTAACTCGTCAGAGGTGCATAGCGGAGTTTCCTCCGAGTTACTAAAAAAGTGTTAAATAATAATACTAGTGCACGATCGGCCTTGTCCTAACTCTGTATAATTCCCAAAAATACACGAAAGATGCGTACAACGAAATATCGCATACCAGGAATATTGCGAAAGATGCGTACAGGATCAAGTTTTGACAGATGACGAGGGTGAGCTATGACGAACATTGTGACAGGCAAAATTTGTGTACAAACTTTAGGCGAACGCGGATCTTTTAAAATCGTTTAGGGTAAATAAATGAGTTTACCTCTGAGCTAAACAGGTGTGGCTTAGTTTCTCGGAACTGGAGATCCTTTAAAACGTAATCTATTATACCTGATTTCCATCACACTTTTCCAGGCTTTGGACTGGCAAAATGATAGAGATATCTTTCATTTTGGCGTGTTTAAAGTCAGCTTGTAGCCTCTCTGTAATTTTGTTGTTGTTTTATATTTTCAATTCTATTTTTTCATTTTACAGAATTTTTTTCATTTTAATCTACATTACAACTTGACCAATTTATTTGATTTTACCATCTGATTTCTTGGGTCTAATCTAATCCATTTTTTGGATTTAGGAAAAAGATCTTAAACAAGACATTAGTTTCCAGTTTCTATGTAGGCCTATTCTTGTAGTTTTTAAAAAAGTATTTTTCGTCCGACCTAATAAACTGTTTATTTTTCTCTTTCCTCCAGTCTCATGTGCATGGGAATCGAAGTTTCAGCTGTTTTTGTTAGTAGGCCTAAGTCAGATAAAAGCAAAGTGATCACTGACAAAGTGGAAACCCTTTTTTGACCTATTTTGACTGGGAGAATCCAAAACCTAGAAAGTTATTAGCAAATAGTTTAGATGTAGATGACCCGAGTTGGCAACGGGAGTTTGATTTGTACTGTTTTTCGCTTGTTTAATTTATGACTTACCGTCGCACGGTGGAGTATTTTACAGAAAATCGTGGCGAAAAGTGTAAAATTTGTTCAACATCAGTTTTATTAGTACCGTTGGAAAGCTAATGAACTCTCGCGTCTAGCAGTGCTTATCTGAAGCTCATGAGTCTTAACCGGTCGTTCCTACTGCAAGTTGAAACTTGAACCTCGTCGTGTACGGTTGAATTTCTGCTCGATTATTTACAATAATCTTGAGTTGTAAAATTATTTTTTCCTGCCTCAAACTACGTGTGAACGCTTAAAAACTTCTGATATAACATAACATCCTACTACTTTAAACAAGGTAAGTGTTTGTTTTTAATATTTCATTCAGTGATATAACATATAATATTTTTTTTAATATCTATATTTAAAACTTTTTGAAACAAATTTAATTTTGTGTTTAAGTAAGCTTTAAGTATGTTTGTCAGGTCTTGTCGCCCTACTTTAAACATTGAATCATGTTCGTTATACTGTGTGTAGTTAACGTAAAAAATAAAAGTTCCCGCATACTCTGGCCAATTAAAACAAAAAAACAAATTATAAGTTAATGTATTTTTAAAAAAAATAGCTTTTCAATAAGCATCTATGTATGTTGTTCTTAATACTTGATGTTCTTTACTTTGTATCACTTATGATTATTTGTTATATGTTTTTACTAGCCCACTAGAATGTAACTGCTGATTGAACAATAGATTTTATTATTATTATTTTTTTTTTTGATACCTTTACATATTACAAAAGTTAGGCGAGACAGTGGCAGAGTAAATAGAATATTCGACTCCTAAATATTGAAAATTTGCAAGTCGAGTTTTCAAAAAAATATAAACAGCCTGACGTTTGTGTAAAAATTACAAGGTTGAAGAATGATAATTTAACATTAGTGCCGACAAATTAACTGCATGTAAATTTACCGCAGGCTTACGTGTGTATAGGCGTTCTTTTAAAATGAAGGAACTATTTTATTATCGATTGATTTTTTTTCAGGTCATGGAAAAGGAAATATCACGGATGCTTCTTCATGACATGGTAAAAGAGTCTCCAAGCAGATTAATCGATAATAAACTCCTGTACATGGAACATCGAAAGATTTCAATAATCTGAATAAAACTGGTACTGAAAACTTAGAAGTATTAAAATTTGGCCTGTCAATTTTGCATACGAGAATTCGTTTTTTGAGTCACTTCTTCACTTGGCCTACAATATAGAACTTAAGATTTGGCGTCAGAAGTGAAGAGAATAAGAATAAAGTGGCTGATGCAAAAAAAATACAAAAAACTTTTAAAGAAGAAATGGGTCTGCTCGTTGATGTCCCTAAACAAGGCTTCGGTAACACAAACGATGGTAACACCTCAAGACGGGTTTTTTCAGACCCAGATACAGCCTCTCGAATCACAAGAGTTGATTTGAAATTGATAAAAAATCTTAAAGTGATTTTAGAAGTAATTTCAAGCGGGTACCCCATTGATCACGAGAAATTTAACATATATGCACGTGAAACTGCTGAGTTATACGTCAGTCTTTATGGCTGGTATCATATGACACCTACTATGCATAAAATTTTGATGCATGGCTCTACAACTAAAAAGCACGCCATCCTCCCAATTGGACAACTTTTTGAGGAAGCTGCTGAAGCCCGTAACAAACACTTCAGGATGTATAGAATCCGATATGCACGGAAGTTCAGCAGAAGAGTTTGTAACAGGGACGTACTTAATAGATTACTTTTAAATAGTGATCCTTTTTTGAGCTGCTCGCGTCAGAGACGGAGGAAGAAGAGTAAAGCATTCTTAACTGAAACCTTAAGCCTTCTCCTACCAAACTATCTTCTGACATTGCAATAGTAGTACAGAAGTAAGTGTTGATGAGTCGGACTAAGAAGTTATCAGAAGGTATAAGAAGTTATATCAAATGTGTTGTATTACTGGATTATTATTATTCCATTATTATACAGTAAACCATACAATAAATTTTATATATTAATTAATTAAGGTTAAAATGTTTATAAATTCTAAATATAATTAACTATTTATAATATTAAATTGGTAATAAATAACAATAATTATAAACAGGTTTAAACATGTAGCCTTCTATCTATTAAAAACATAATATTCGAAGATTTCAACAAATCCTTTAGTAGTTCGCCATTTTAGGAAATTACACCTATTTTATATAAAAGAAGCCTAGTTCTTAATTCAATTGATTGTAAAATGCAATAACATGATTGTATGAAGTTTCTGAGAACCAAGAAGCGTTCCTGAATCAGTAACAAAAGATTAAAAGGTTTTGGCCATGAAAAGAGGCTTAATACTCCACCGTGCGTCGTCAATTATTTTTTCCTCTTGTACGCATATTTCGCTGTACGCATTTTCGTGCCACCATTCCCGAGGCCCTCTCTAGGCACAATAGCAACCCATTCATTTTACAAGTTATTATTTAGCTTCTGTTGGACAGTGATGCGTAAAACAGCACAGAGAATTCGTTCGTGTGCAACCTCTTGTGTAATTAATATCTCTGAGTAAATATCCGTGAGCAACCTTTCGCGTTTTGATTTTCGTAAGTTGTAATATTAGAATTTTTACGTAAATAGTAATATAATTGTAAGTTAAGTATTGAATTAAATTGTAGAAATGATAAAAAATCATATAGTGCAAATATATTTTGACATGGAACTAAAGAAGAAAAGAGAATAAATTTGGTACTATTTCGTGTGGAATGGGAAAAGTATGATGTTCAAAGGCTAAAGGTTTCATTTACGTGACGGCCTTTTTTATATAATTGTTGTGTAGAAGTAAATATAGACATCCGATGATGATGATGATGATGATGATGATGATGATGATGAAGATGGTTGGTATATTGCAGGAAATCAGAGGTCATGAGGTGAGCATCGGGAGATATCGAATACTAAGAAGATAATGTTAAAGTCCCGGAACATATGTTTTTACTGGACGATTTTGATAACTTTTAAGAAATTCCCTTGGCAAAGAGAATAAACAGTGCAACCGTTACACGAAAGATTGGAAGAAAGCCTTTTACAAGCAAAAACAAGAATTCACTTTGGGACTTACAACCGCTATCATCTCAAGCTAGGTTTAGACACAATTTTTGAATGATTTTATGCTAATAAGGTAAATCTAGAACTTTATAAATGTACTTAATATACTACGGTGCGTATTTTTGTGTGGACCTACAGGAAAACTCCTTGTGCCACCTCTCGCGTTTTAAAATCATTGCCACCTCTCTCAAAAAACAAAATTTATATTCAAATCCTAATTTCCTTTACTGTGCCTTTGCTTCTTATTATTTACACACTGCTATTTTTTTAAAGTATTTACACAATTTTTAATTTTAGGGTTATTGTGATTAACCCTTCTTCTAAAATACTGCATACCTTAGAAAACAATGAGGTATACATAGTTTTTATTTTTTACAAATGAATTACCTCCCAACTAACCCCCACACCGACAAGTTAAATATAAATCTAATAGATGTCACATATTTTAAACGTTTTCACAGACACCTTTAATAGAGACAAAAGAAAATTTCAACCCTTACTTTAAAAGTTCTAAATAAAGCTTGTAAACACTGGGCGCTCTAAGAATGGTTATTTTATGAACTTTGAGTAAGTGCACTTGTTTCTCGTAGTTCACTGAAATTGTTAGGACGAAGGCACTGGGTTGGAATGAAAGGTGCCGCCTGTCAGTCTCCTGTTGAAACGGTGTTTGCAGAGACATTCTATTTTATTGGTTCAGATCCCGTTTCTAAGAAACTGTGACGTGTAAATATAATGTTTTCAATACAATACAAACCTGTATAAAACAAAAAAAAATCCCTTATTCACTAGCTTACGCTTTGTGTTTGAAAGCCTCTTTGATTTTAATTGTTTCTGTTTATGATTTATTTACTTAGATATTTAGCTACGGTTCCGGATATATGGGATACTAATGTTCATTTACGTGGTCCAGGTTGTTTTACATTCTTGGAAATAAAGTATTTTCTAAGAAATTTGCCTTCGTGCTTATATTTAGAAGTTAAAAGTTTTCCCATCGTTGAGAAATGGAAAGCATTTCGTTAAAGCCCAACAATATCCTCCCACAATATATGTAATTTTATAAAAGCTTTCAGAATTTATTCTTTGGGGAATTGTTTTGAGTTGAATATGTACAACAAGGAAACTCGCCAAATAATGTTTCTTTTTCATGGAGATTCTCCAAGACGTTTCTTTGTCTAAATGCGATCGCATCTGGTTAGTTTCTTGCGTTGAGTGTTCAACATTTTATTGTAATAAGCAGCGACGACAGCCGAAATTAATAAATTTCACAAGAACTTTTCGCGCCATCTGTGACAAGTGAAAGAAGTGCCCTTGTAGACTTGTGACTTTGCCAACTGCACTCTTTCAAAAATACGCTGTCTTGCGTCCTTAACCCTAGATTCGTAGACATTCGTCTCTCAGACGACGCAAAATTCCGTGAATTGAGAGTTTGTGGGGATGGGGTAGTTGTGGGGGGTGGGGGGCACGTCTATTCTTCAAGATCAATGGCCTGACAGAGATGCAGTAGAATCCGTGGCGGAAAGTGATGATGTATCGGTTTTATTTGAGGTTATCCTTTTGGAGTAGTCTGACGGGCGAGTGTTTACGATTAGTGTGACTGTTGTTTATGGGTGCGTAGTCTCCGAGACGAAACATTACGAACAGTGATAGAGTGAATTTTAGTGGTTGAAGTGGTTCTACTGGACTTTATATAGGAGCTTTCTTCTATATAAACTTCTTTGGAAAGAACTAACCAAAAGTATTCATGGATCATTCAGAAACATAACGAAGGACAATTGGTTTACGTCAGTAAATCTAGCTAAAGATATGTTAAATAAACATAAGTTAATAATCGTTGGAACTCTTCGATCAGACAAAAGAGAGATTCCTCCTGAGATGTCTGCAAAACAAGATCGAAAAGTAAACTCAGCAATGTTTGGCTACAATAATGAACTTGTATTGTTGTCTTACAAGGCTAAGAAAAACAAAATTGTTTTCTTATTATCAAACACTTATGAGCAAGGTACAATCAGGGAAGAATCTGGTAAACCCGATAGTGTTCATTTTTATAATGAAACCAAAGGAGCAGTCGATTCTTTCAATGAAATGACATCTAACATGTCAACAAGCCGCAAAACTCAGACATGGCCGCTCTGCTTTTTCTTAGGGATGCTCAATAGCACTTGAGTAAATGCTTTTGTTATTTACACCCATCGTCTTATCCAAGGATACAAGAAACCCGTAACAAGGAGAGAGTTTGCGAAGCTTCTCAGTGAAGAGCTGATGAAACCTTGGCTTGAGGAGAGGCTACAAGTACCAACTTTGCACCAAAAACTTAAAGTTAAAATCATTGAAATACTGGGTTCGTCCATTCCAGTTAAAGACTGTCAACCGTAGGAAGCACCAAAACGAAAAATTTGTGCATTTTGCCCTTCAAAAAAACGAAGAATGACGCAGTACGTATGCTTCAGCTGCAAGAAGCACATGTGTATGGAACACAATGGACTGCTGTGCACAGACTGTTTAGAAAACAGTATTTAAGACTAAAAAACTATCAAACGTGTATGTGAGTACTTTCCTTTAATTATTGTGTCAAAGTAAAAATTAAAAAAATATTTTTAATGACTTTTAAACATTTTTTTATTATGGTAGTCTCTCAGACGAATGTTTACGAATAGTTTCACTATAAAATAACATTACGAATCTAGGGTTAAAACATGCAGATTGATTATGCACGGTTGCGTTTGTGTTTGTAAAGTTACGCTTGTTACATTATCTGCACTTCACGTAAATCAAAGACGAACGAAAAGACCTGAGCACGTGGCACAACTAGTTACTATTTTATTTTGCTTTCTCTGGTAAAACAGGAGTGACATTTCTAGGAACTCAAGACATTTCTATGCCCGAACCGACACCCCATACTCATTTGAAGGAATGTATGAAAAAAAGGACAAGTGAAATAAGCGACCATTACGGAATGTGGGAAATAAGCGCCCAAACTACCCCTATCGCCGCCAAGGTCATTCAACCAAGGGATATCGATTTCTGAATGCACGAAATATGCGACCAAGGTACACTTCCATTACCCATTACAGTTAAACTTGGGAGGGGGGGACGGAGAAAGCTGATGAATATGAAAGGGGATATAGCTATTGAAAAAACACTGAGGAAATATGAAGAAAATGGTGACATAAAGGCTTGTCTCTGTACTCTCTCCTACCCTCAAAACCTGGATAATTTGACGATCATAAAAAAGATAAACATACAAAAAATATATACCTAAATATAAACTTCTGTAAATATTTTTAAAAAATAATATAAAACACTATAAAAACCGTACAAAAAGAATTATAAAACAAATATTTTCAAAATTTATGTATATATGAATTATAAACATAAATACATAAAATCATTGACGGAGCTTTCTTAAGGCTGCTTTTAAACACGCCTAAATTATAGAATTGATTTATTATCATTGAACGTATCCAAGAGCTGGTTGAAGTGTGACGGAAATCAGAAAACTATATTAAAAAAAAAGTTCAAACTCTCATAAGATGAGTGTGGAATACCCAGAGCAAGTATAATTCTGTGATGGTCGCTTATTTCGCTGGCCCCTTTTTTTCACCGGTCGCTTATTTCGCTGGCCCTCTATTTCCTCGGTCGCTTATTTCGCTGGCCCCTTATTTCACCGGTCGCTTATTTCGCTGGCCCCTTATTTCCCCGGTCGCTTTTTTCGCTGGCCCCTTATTTCCTCGGTCGCTTATTTCGCTGGTCCCTTATTTCACCGGTCGCTTATTTCGCTGGGTCTTATTTCACCGGTCGCTTATTTCGCTGGCCCCCTTATTTCACCGGTCGCTTATTTCGCTGTTCTTATTTCACCGGTCGTTTATTTCGCTGGCTCCTTATTTCACCGGTCGCTTATTTCGCTGGCCCCTTATTTCCTCGGTCGCTTATTTCGCTGGCCCCTTATTTCACCGGTCGCTTATTTCGCTGGCCCCTTATTTCACCGGTCGCTTATTTCGCTGGCCCCTTATTTCACCGGTAGCTTATTTCGCTGGCCCCTTATTTCCTCGGTCGCTTATTTCGCTGGCCCCTTATTTCACCGGTCGTTTATTTCGCTGGCCCCTTATTTTACCGGTCGCTCATTTCGCTGTCCCCTTATTTCACCGGTAGCTTATTTCGCTGGCTCCTTATTTCACCGGTCGCTTATTTCGCTGGCCCCTTATTTCACCGGTCGCTTATTTCGCTGGCCCCTTATTTCACCGGTAGCTTATTTCGCTGGCCCCTTATTTCACCGGTAGCTTATTTCGCTGGCCCCTTATTTCCCCGGTCGCTTTTTTCGCGACTCCTTTTGAAGGTAACAAAATTCTAACGGAGTTTATAACGTTTGGCAGTAAATACACTAAGAAATCTACTGCCCTGATCCTTGTGTAAAAAATGAATCATTTCGTCACCACTTCACCAGGATGAACAGTTTGTGAGGAGTTGCAGGAGGAAAGTAGTTCCGTGCTTGCCCTCGGCGACGTGCCATCAATATCGTTTCACATAAGTCAAATGTAATTAAGGAAACTCCAAACTCCCACGGCCTGGGTTTCCTGATTGTTGTGCTGGATTACCGAGAGCAATTTCCTTAAATCTACGTTGTAAGTGTTCGCACCAAGCGCGAGGGGTTGCCCATCCTAAAGGTCACACATTGTCTACAAATAAGGTAACGATTCGAAATGATTGATAACCTTCACTTCAATACTTCTTTATTTAACGTCAAGAAAATTTCACACATTGGTACTACACACATGTACTGATACCTGTAAGAACGTCATGCACAGTCAGCAGCCAGACTACATGTTTAAACTAAACTTAGTTCCCCAGCACAAAAACCTTATTACCATCCCACCCACACAAACCAGAAAAATCTGCCTTACAGATAATTTCTGAATCTACATCCAGCCCTTAGCCAAAAACCATGTTCCCATATCCTCACCCGCAGCCATTGTCGTTGACACACCCTGCTTAACCTCGGGGGCCACCAGACCCACTCCTTCTCTGACTGATTGTCTAATATTAGTGTTGAGTGTATAAATTCGTTACTGGCTCCGATGCAACGGATTAAAAAACATGGGATAGCAATTTATTTGAACTAAATAATTGTGCTTGTATAAATCGGACTGATTGGCGGTTTGCATGTCAGTGTGAAACGTCATGATTGAGTTCATCGACGCACTTGATTGGCTTTTTTTTAGTGAGCTCTAAAATTTATTTCTGTACAGATATTGCGGATGAAGGAAATGTGGCTTAGCTTAAAAATGTATACGACATAATGGCACAGCTGAAAATTCTTTCGAGAAGGTTTTAAATATTTTGGGTCGGCTGGGAGCAGATTTATACTCACAAGGCAAAAGTTATAAACGAGAAATATATAAAAAAACGTCAATACCTTCTTAGCCCAACAAATAAAATTATTTTAGATACTTTTTATTATAAATAATTACAATATTATAAATAAAAGAACATAACTTATGCATTAAAACAGCTGTTCTATCACATAGCCTATAACGTAAAATCACCTGTTTTATAAAGTAATAAGTTATCACTTATTTTAAGTCAAAGGGGACAAAATAACTATATTGCGTATCTTGCCCCTGTTATAAAATGTTTTCTCCCATATAAAATTAAAAATAATTCATTAAATTTAACGATGGAATTGATATTTAAAAAAACTGTGTCAACATCCACTAGAAGTGTCATCCACTACAAGCTTTAAAAAATTGTTTCAACTAGAGTCGATGATTGAAAAGTATTTTATTGATTAAAATTTTGAAAATATATATATATATATATATATATATATATATATATATATATATATATATATATATATATAAGGAAAGTGGGAACTAATAGAAATAATTGAATGAATTCCATTACATGTCTATATCACTTTAATCCTTAAAATTACTTACAAATTGATTAAAGGAGAATATAATATTGTCTTTGTTTAATACCTTCACAAACCTAAAGAATGTTCAGTAAATAATAAATATAAGTACATTTACATTGCAGTCTTTATTTAGTAAATCATAATAAAAGCTTGCAAGAAATAACAAAGTCTTTTTCAAAAGAAAAACTTGAATTTTCATTATTACAAACTATCCAACTATGAAGAAATGTCAAGCCTTCGCGACTTCCCTAGTTCGTTAGAAAACTCCTCAGTTATGGACATTTCCTCATAGATGGGAGCCATAGCTACTTGTGAATGTCTTATGTGGCAGTTTTGCAGCCATCTTTCGTGCCCTCAGTTTACTCCCAAACTCGTTTAAAACAAACTCGAAAATTTATTAATATTAAAATCCTTTTGAGAAATTAATACAAAACTGGGCCAATTTAAGGTAATTTATTTAGCGTATAAAGTTTAAAATTACAAGTACTCCAAAAAGACACTTCTAGGGGGAAGGGGCGAGAACCAAAATAATGCCGCCTTTCAATATTTACACATTCCTATTTATTTTCAATTTTAATATGTTTTATGTCATTTGAAATATTTTACATCTTAAAACTCGTGTGAGGAATATTTTTACAAATGGTATAAACCTGATATTTCAACGACTATGGCTAATATAATTAAAACTTGCAGTTTGTGTGTTGTAGGCCTACATCTTCAGGTTTTTCTATAATTACACTTTTGGTATCAACTTGGCAAAAAACACTACTTACTGATATTTTTCAACAGACGCGTTTCGCACTAGGTCAGAGCATGTACAATGCTGTGAGTCTTGTCCGTGACTCACTAGGGCGAAACGCGTCTGCGGAAAAATATCAGTAAGTAGTGATTTTTTTGCCAAGTTGTAGTTAACGAAAGTGTAGTTATAAATAAATGCAATAAACGCCACAGGTCTCCATACCCCTTCACATACCTCCTTCTAAAGATACATAACCTTTCTAGGTATTGTTCGAAAGTTCTAATAAATGCTGCAAACATTGAAAGATCTTGGTATTGTCGGTATTTTGGGAACTGAAGTAGGCGTACTTGTTCGTAGTTCGTTGAATTATTAGGACGAAGCCACTGGGTTGGAAAACCTCATGAAGAATTAAAAGGTCAGCCCTCAGTTGAAATGGGGTTCGCCGATCAGTTTAGGCGTATTTTATTACCGCTCCGATCCCCGCTCTGTTTGTCACGAGAAAAAACTGTAAAATACGGAACAGTGTTCTTCGTCTAAGGGAAATGAACAATACTTTTTCAACGTTCCTGGGATTAACCTTTCTTATTGTTTCGGATTATGGTTTATTTTTTTTAACGTTCGCTTTGTATTTATATCATTAACTTTTCTTTTATTAAAAGTTTGTACTAAAGCCTAACTTAATTGTTTTATGAAATATTTTAAAAGAGTTAATTTAATATTTTTTTAATGATATAAACGTATCAACAGCTTTCGTAATTATTATATTTACGATTAGAAGTATTTGGTCTCGGGAGTGAACAATGTAACCTCTCGCTGCGTCTCTGAATGGCACTCTTAAATTGGAAGACTGGAAAACTAAGTCGACGCCATCTTTAAACCGTGTGCTTTATTGGTCTGCCCGTAATAAACAAGTCATAGTTGAATGTTTTGGCATAGCAACAGCGACATGATTTCACGGTCAACATGGAATCGAATCATTGTGAGCGGTCAAGATGACCAGTTCCCCCCGTAATTACACCTGTATAGGCATTCGATAGAGATTAGGTCTGCTTTCAGGTTTCGACTGTCTCCTTTCTTAAGGGTTGTGACTATGTGACCGTATCTTGCTGCTTCAAAGAGTTATTGGAGAGGATGTATCTGCTATTGACAAGATGAAGTATCTATTATTGATATGTGAAGTGTATCTGATATTGACGAGTGGTGTATCTGATATGTACCTGATACAACTGATATTTACGACTTGATGTATTTGCTATTGATGAGATTGCATCTGCTATCGACGAGATGACGTATCTTATATTAATAAGATGATGTATCCGCTATTAATGAGAAGTGTATCTGATATTGACGAGTGGTGTACCTGATATTGACGAGATGATGCAACTTATATATATGAGTCTATGTATTTGCTGTTGACGAGATGACGTATCTTATATTAATAAGATGATCTATCTGCTATTAATGAGAAGTGTATCTGATATTGACGAGTGGTGTACCTGATATTGACGAGATGGTACAACTGACATATAGCCTACGAGTTGATGTATTTGCTGTTGATGAGATCACGTATCTATTAATGGTGTATCTAAAATTTACGACTTGATGTATTTGCTATTGAGGAGATGATGGATCTGCTATCGACGAGATGACGTATCTTATATTAATAAGATGATGTATCCGCTATTAATGAGAAGTGTATCTGATATTGACGAGTGGTGTACCTGATATTGACGAGATGATGCAACTTATATATACGAGTCTATGTATTTGCTGTTGACGAGATGACTTATCTTATATTAATAAGATGATCTATCCGCTATTAATGAGAAGTGTATCTGATATTGACGAGTGGTGTATCTGATATTGATGAGATGGTGCAACTGATATATACGAGTTGATGTATTTACTGTTGACGAGATGACATATCTATTAATGGTGTATCTAAAATATACGACTTGATGTATTGGCCATTGTCGAGATTGAATATGCTATTGACGAGATGATGTATCTTATATTAATAAGATGATGTATCCGCTATTAAAGAGAAGTGTATCTGATATTGACGATATGCTATATCTGATATTGACACTTTTTTGCTTTCTTAGGGTGAAACGTGTGAACTTTTAAAAAAAAATACCAACTCGAAAACGATAAAGGCGTTGTATCATTGCAATCAACAAGATGGGAGACGCATTAAGAGAAAGCAATCAGTTGTGAACAAGGAAAAGTCCTAACGCTGGACAAAAGATGTGATTTTGTCATAAAATTTTAATTACGTTGAATAAAAATTGAATTGAGCTCTCATTTGGTACCAAATACTTCTTACACTTACAACCCTTTTCCCTGACAGAAACACAGACAGATTTGCTTGCCTT
The DNA here is from genome assembly GCA_036971475.1 of Prosapia bicincta. Taxonomy (NCBI): domain Eukaryota; kingdom Metazoa; phylum Arthropoda; class Insecta; order Hemiptera; family Cercopidae; genus Prosapia; species Prosapia bicincta. The sequence goes on along the minus strand of JBAIZL010000006.1, from coordinate 29,360,711 downwards.
TCGAGTTATTTGTTCAAGGTTCGTTATGAAAACAGCTTTTGCAGAATAATGAAAGTAAAACACCTGTTTGTTTCAACCGAACAGCGCAAGCAAACAGTAAACACGCGCGTATCGCTGTGTTGTTTCAAAGCTCGATGTGTTTGTCTTAACACTTGATGATAAATCTTGACGAACAGACGTTGCCAAACGCGGTCACGACTGTTCCAATTTGGAACCGCTTCAAGATTCCTAGTGCAAAATATTACCAACTTGAAGGGTGGCAACTGCTTTGTTTCGACGTACGAGCCAGTTGTACACGCCGGCTTGTGACATGTTCTGATAGCGGTAACTTGAGATTCCGCGTGAAAGCAATAGCGTATTAATTGGTAACGTAACTTGCATATCGAGACTCTACGCATCGACAATTGTTAAATGTGATTATTTCAATTAATTAAATAACATTTTTGTTGAGACGAATACAAATATTTTGTTAAGAAGATGCTCCTCGGTTTTTTTAATAAACATATTATCACACTACATTGGAAAACTAATTATATGACGTTTTGTTTGGCCTTCGATTTGTTTGTAATGTTCATGAATGCCTTATTTTTATTAAATTCCTTCTATTAGCTCACACCTGATATATAACTTGTACAAATTTTCAATGCTAGTAAAATATTTTTATTCATTCAATCAAGTTCAGATACATTCTTTTTAACCTATACTGGATAAAAATTGACGTTAATACAGTTTTTTTCAAATATTTATTCAATAATTAAATTGTAAAGTTATGGTGTCCAGCCGTATTTGAACTTCATGTTCGAAATCTAGCTCCCATTGGCACTGCATCAACTTTCCAATTCCTAGGAAAATATGTCTCAACGATTTTTTTTCAAATTCTTCACTTTCCTGGACACTTTTTTCCCCTATACCTATTTTACGCCGCAAATGACTTTCGGTCAGATTTATTAAATTTTACACTTTTTGTGTACCCTCCTTCGAAATGGGCATATTATAGAGAAAGAATTAAATAAATATTAACTGAAAATAACGTCAGATTGTCAGGAAACAACAATATTTTATAATTGTTTTTATATATTTCGTCCACTTTTTTAAATCGAAATATAAAAATATCTATATACCTACATCTAATATTACTATATATAAATAAATAAATATATATATATATATATATATATATATATATATATATATATATATATATATATATATATATATATTAGCAATATGTGTCTTCAAATTATACATAAACGTACCACGACCTATCACTTGGTCATTGATAAAGCCTGTCTACCGGATGCGCCTGGAGCAAGGACATTCTTTCGACAAGTATTTGTAAGTTATCATTGAATTCATTCTGAGGTGACTCTTAGCGTAACTTGATGGGATTTACACTGACGTTATAATGTGACAAAGATTATATTGACGAGATTTTCTGTTTATATCCATCCAGTAAGTATTTGTAGGAGTCGCTATAAAAGTTTTCACATCGATAATATTTTTCTTGTTGACGGATGTATTGCTTATATAATATAAAGGTAGTTCCATAAGCTATTTTAGACGGTTTTTCATGTAAACTAAAAAGCAACAGTGTGCAGTACTTAATTGGTATTCTGTAGATCAACGTATGGTGGTTACTCTAATCACGGAACACT